>CAMXCT020004312.1:32500-402500 GCA_947184155.2 Cladocopium goreaui
TTTGTCATGGCTAGTATAGTCTGATAGGTTTGAGGCACAATGAAGACAAGCGGACAGTTTGCGAAGGGCAGCATAAGAGTTCGCCTAGCGCATCGTTAAAAACCCGCTGTTCATTTCAGCTTTGCTACTTAAGGCTGCAATAATTTGCACATGCACGAGAACAGAGATTGTTAGGCACCTCCCTTTAGTCTTTCACTACTGCACTCTTAAGGTTGTGTGTCGTGCAGGCTCCTAGCAAAATGCCAAAGGGTGTTCCACTGTTTTTCTACCCCTCTACCTTCGCAAACATATCATTTTCGGTTCCGAGATGTTCTGAACGCCCACAAACCCCTACTTGGAACAAATTGAACATCCAGTGCGAATGATGTCATTGCATCTTCAAAAACATGTTTGTTCTATATTCCAAACCCTTATCAAACACCCAAATCGTCATGTCAGCCCGCGGGGCTCGGGCGGCTTGGGCAGGCCCGGGCCATGCTAGAGGAGGCAGACGAGGCAACGATGTCTCAGGAGGAGCTGGTGCCTGGGGGTGCATTTGGAGCGGGGTGGAGATGAAAGATGCTGGATGAAGTGCCTCCTTGGGTGATGAATGATGTGGGTGAAGATGCTACAAGTACATGAATTCAAGTGGTTGCAACAATGGCGATGTTTAGATAGGCTTCGGCTTTGTCTTGAAGTAGACCAGCTATGGATCTAGGCCCCGGACTGGTTTGGCACGGCACTGATTGGATAGACCCGGAAACTTCACAGTCTGATGGCCCCGTGTGGTTTCTTTCAGCCTCACGCTAACAGGAGAAGTCGAATTACATTGAAGAGTGGAGTGAAGAGGTACTCCGATACCCTGTTTCTTGATTGGGACATCATCGGTTCTTTGTGGGGAAGATGACCAAGAAACGTGTTGAGATCGTCTTCAACCCGCGGGGAAATAGTCGTAGTTTGACCAACTAAAATGTGGAAGAGAACTCACACTATCCTCTAAACAAATACTGCAGAGTGGGGTGGCAGGGCTTCGCTTCGGATCTTTTTGGTATTTTCTTGGTGCACCTGGACGGCAGTAGCAGACCGTTCTGCAGGTCAGTCCTGGAATCTTCATCGCTAAGACATCGTGTGAAGCCGAGCTCAAAAATCAGGTCCCATCATGTGGCATCTCACAAGAAGCTTTGAGCGTGAGATGGATGGGGATAGAAAACTTCCCGGGTCGCACAGGTTTGTGCTTAAACCCTGAATCCCAGTCGATCCACCAGAAACTGGGGCAGTTTTCCGATGTCAATGCACCCAAAAGACGACCCGTTGCGCTGTCTTGAATCGCCCAGGGTGCGGCTCCGATCGGAAGCCGATGTGGTGGGACACCTAGTGGCCACAGGCGAGGTCGATGCGACTTGGAGGTTGGGGTTGATCCTTTTACCATGACAAATTGTGACAACGGGGGGGATTCAAGCACCTGTTTTATGTTTTTTATTGGGGGGGGTTGATGGGTGCATGACCACTATGCACGGAAACCAAAACAGACCAGAAGAAAACGGCAAGCCCAACCAATTCGGATTATCGCGAAAGCTAGCTTCTGCTAGCTGAAGTCCCTCTTGCTTGCAGGGTATTGGGGAGGTGGAATCTCCAATCGCATGAAACTTCACAGTCAACTACCCCCCCCCTCCTCCACCCCCCGGCTGGCTGGTTCACAAGCAGTTTGGCCCTGCCGAGCTAGCTTTCGCCCCTTACCCCTGGGCCTCAAGTTGGTAAATGTTCCATTTGGTATCTTTTAAACACCATGTCGAAAGATTGTTTGTTGGTAGTCATTCCCCTAATGGGCCTGGGTCTGTTGGGATGCCTGGGATTTTGGACGGCTCAAGGTTTCTCAGATCAACGTCCTTGTCCACAATTTGACACAGCCATGGAACATCCATCCATCATCTCCAGATGCTTTTCGCAACATACGTGGGACTTTCAGATGCGTAGAACCGCGGTGGTTCTGCGCTAGATGCCCAAAGGGTACTGGCAGAGTTATCCTAGACTGTCCTAGACTCCTAAAAGTGAATCCCTACTATTTTGATAGCGGCGTTATTATAAGTTATTCTTTTGTTTTGGGGCCTTTGCTGCATGATGATTAGATATTGATAATAGCTACAACCATTGATGAGAAAGATGAGATGTTCCACACATACACCCGCGCATTTATTCACACATGCATATACATAGTATACCCCTTTGACATTTATGATAGCTGTGGAAGCCATGGCCCATGTATGGATGATTTACCTCTAAAAAGATGGTTATTTTTCACAGCTAACATCCACTTCCCGCATGCTCCAAGGCTTCCGAGCTTACAGGCGACATGGTGAAGGCAATGGTGACGTGTTGAGTTTGAATTGCCACTTGCGCAAAGTGCGAAGAAAGTTGTTGAACATCGCTATGTGGCGACCTCCTGTCCCAGAATCGGATCAAGGGAAAGTATTTCAGGAGAACCTTGTTCTTGAACTATCTTTAGCTGCTAAAACCCGCATATAGTTTCCCAATTGTTTCCCATATGAACTATATCTTCAATATTTTTGTTTGGAAAATCCCATTGAAACACCTCAGGTGGGCGAGGTCTTTGAAGTCACCGAGGTTGTGCCGCCCAACGAGGAGGATCCGTCCCTTGACCCATTTGGGGATTTGGGTATCACAAGAAAAGGGACACAAGGGATGAGTCTGAAAAAACAATCTCTGGTAGTTATGTCATGTTATGTTATGTCTTTTTTTCTCTCCAAGATTGTGGCTTCAATGTACTTCAGTCATATTCGAAATTGTTCCAACATGTTCCAACCAACTGGATGGCGCACCAGGTTGGGCTACCTGCGGGTTGGTGACCGGGGCTGGATCTTCGATGTGGGCATTGCTGGGCCATGGGCCTGGGAACTCGGTTTGTTGCAAGATGGGTACCTCCGAGACCATTTTAGGGAAAATAATGATCAAATTTTGGGGGTTGCCCTCTGAGACACACCGGAGTGGTGAAACTCAGGATGTGCTGACTGTGCTGAGTACTTCAGGTTTTGATCCTATTGAAACCCACCCGCTGCCAATTTCAACTGGAACTGTAGGGCTTTTTGTACAGACCTTTTGTCTTGCCGGTCACAAGGGCCCAGCAAAGGATTCTTTCCCATTCTATTGCATTTGTGTCGCCAGTTCTGGCTAGTGGTGGTCTTGTTTGGAGGCTTTCCGAAACTGAAGCGATGACTGGAATCTCGCCGAGAATTTCGTAGTAGACAAATTGATGAGTTCCTCGTGTCGCAGCAAGAGTCTTGCATGTGCCTTCAGATTTCGCGCATGCTTTTCAGCGCTTTCCCCGTGCTGCCAAACCAACCCCATGGAGAGCAATGCAGCAATGGGCACATATCCGCCGTATGATTGACATGAACCATCACAAACCGCCAACAACTTGTTTTTCCTACTCAACGTCGCAAAAAAACACCGCCGGCAACAACCCGTACAACAACACCCTCAGGCCCTCCCATTCAACCATTGCAAAAGACACCGGTACCCGCGCAAAAAACAACGCATCCCTTTTTCATCCTTTTTTGCATATGTATAACAACTTTTAGGTTCCATGTGAAATTTCCAACACCCCCCTGACCTTCGTGCAGCAGGTCGGAGTGCCCATCGTTGCAGAAGTCACGGGGACCATAGCTGCAAAGTGCCCTTCAGCCAGGGTTCAGCAACCTAGGGTGATCCATAATCATAGCGGTTCCTTTTCCTGAGCCTTCCCCAGATGGCAAGTTGGTTGATAACTTGGTCTAGTTTTTTTTTTAGTGGATTTATGATGACACCTCGACAGTTAGATGGTTTTTGTGAATCAATCTACAACTTACATAGGGCCAGGCCCCTTTCCTGTTTGCCGGCAACATCACCTCGACAAATGTGTAAGGTGATGCCATTCCCAAGATGATCTGAAAAACTATCAACAAACCATTTATTTGTCTCAACAATGAGAAACAGGGCATGCAACTGTGTTTGGGTTGGAAGTGCTCTCTGTGCAGGATAGCGCTAATTGCGGTACTGCCAGTGTAGGGGGGGGGCAGGGCGGGCAAATAAATCACAACACATCTCGACTGACAAACGCATGGATTTTGGCACTGATTCTTTCATTGTGTGCTATATGGTTTTGCAACAAAACGTTTGACAAAAAATCGAAAAACTAGGGAGGCCGCTTTATTGCAGTATCGCATTGACACTACCTACCTGTTTTGCCTTTCAACTTTCCATCGAATTCTTGAACTGCCTTCCTTGGCCGCCAGACGAGGTACGCAAAAATCCTTCGCAATCCCAGTAAGTACGCTGAGCAGGGTGCTCAGAGCGAGCACGAGTCCATCCACACAGGAACTCCACAGTTCCTTCGCCCGGGTCACAACCAGGTACCAAGCAGCCCTTGGGGACGATGAAGACTTCGAACAGGATCCCACTGAGGCCACACCACAGCTGCAAAAATGGGGTGCTCCAGAAGATGGAGCGGGTAAAAAGGGACCAAGGTGCATAGCTAAACATAGCGAAACCATGCTAAACCCAATTTTTTTGTCATCCATCATGGCAATTTGAGCCATGTCAAGGAAAATGAAAATACAAAGGAGGCATCACTTTGAATCGGTCGAATGAATGGCAACGTTGTTTCCGCTCGCACACAGACTGCCACTTGGTCACTGGGGTCATGGCTACCAGGTGTCGGAGGAGTTGGGCCCTTAGAGCACTTGGGTCATGCACCTGGGACAACCACCATCGGTTGTACAAAACCTGAAAATTTGGACCCTTGTGTGGGGACGGAAATGCGTTGTTGCGGATATATCCGGCAAGGTTTGCGAAGCTTGCATTGTGGGCGCAGGAGGTGCGCAATTTGATTTTCAAAAAAACAGCAACTTGCAGCCACTTGGCAGCCACTTGCTTAAGCAGCCACTTGGCAGCCACTTGGAAGCCACTTGGCAGCCACTTGGCAGCCACTTGCTCAAGCAGCCACTTGGCAGCCACTTGGCAGCCACTTGGCAGCGACTTGGCAACCACTTGGCAGCCACTTGCTGCAGCCATTTGGGGCACGTGTCTGCGAGTGGCTGCAAGTGGCTGCTTTGGCAAGTGGCTGCCAAGTGGCTGCCAAGTGGCTGCCAAGTGGCTGCCAAGTGGCTGCCAAGTGGCTGCCAATGCTTTGGCAAGTGGCTGCAAGTGGCTGCAAGTGGCTGCTTTGGCAAGTGGCTGCAAGTGGCTGCAAGTGCTTGCCAAGTGGCTGCTTTGGCAAGTGGCTGCAAGTGGCCGGAGGTGGCTGCAAGTGGCTGCAATTGGCTGCAATTGGCTGCAAGTGGCTGCTTTGGCAAGTGGCTGCAAGTGGCTGCAAGTGGCTGCAAGTGCTTGCCAAGTGGCTGCTTTGGCAAGTGGCTGCAAGCGGCTGCAAGCGGCTGCAAGTGGCTGCAAGTGGCTGCAAGTGGCTGCAAGTGGCTGCAAGTGGCTGCAAGTGGCTGCAAGTGGCTGCAAGTGGCTGCAAGTGGCTGCAAGTGGCTGCAAAGTGGCTCGACTAAACTTACGAGTGGCAATTTTCCTTTGTATTTGGTTGAAAGATATTGTCTAGAATGTCCTCCCCGGTGTGATTGACAGTCCCGGCCTATGCGGCACAGACCTTGCAAAAACAACTTTAAACAAGAACAAGAACAAGAAGAAGAAGAAGAAGAAGAAGGAAGAAGAAGAAGAAGAAGAAGAAGAAGAAAAAGAAGAAGAAGAAGAAAAAGAAGAAGAAGAAGAACGAGAACAAGACAAAGAACAAGAACGATTAGAACAAGGAGAACAATGAGAACAAGGAGAGCAAGATGGAAAACAAGATGAAGAACAAGAACAAGAACCACAACAAGAACAAGAACAACAAATAGAACAAAATCAAGAACAAGAAGAAGAACACAACAAAGACGAAACTAAGAACAAGTCCTTAACTTTCGATCATTCCTTGATGCTACGCCGTAAGATCTTGCCCTTGAGTACGCTGTAAGCTGTTGTCCTTAAACTTCAAACATCTTGGATGCAAGCATGTAAGATCTTGTTCTTAAATTACAAACATCATTGGTGCTTCGGTCTAAGATCTTGTGCTTTCAAACATCTTGGGCGCTACAGAGTCAGATCTTGTCCTTAACTTTTGATCATCCTTGATGCTTCGCTGTCAGATCGCAGTCTGATCTTGCAATCATCTGGGATGCTACCGTGTAAGATTTTGTCCTTAACTTGCAAATCTTTGTTGCTACGAAGTAAGATCTTGTCCTTAACCTTCAAACATGTCGGATGCTACGCTCTATGATTCTGTTTGTCTTGTCCCTAACCCTCAAACATGTTGGATGATACGCTGTAAGTTCTTGTCCTGAACGAACAAGAACAAGAACCAGAACAAGAGCAAAAACCACAACCACAACCACAACCACAAGATCAAGAACAAGAACCAAAACATCAACATCAACAACAACAACAGCAGCAACAGCAGCAACAACAATAACATCAAGAACAAGAACAAATTCAACAAGAACAAGTTCAACAAGAACAAGTTCAACAAGAACAAGTTCAACAAGAACAAGTTCAACAAGAACAAATCCAACAAGAACAAGTTCAACAAGAACAAATTCAACAAGAACAAGTTCAACAAGAACAAGTTCAACAAGGACAAGTTCAACAAGAACAAATTCAACAAAAACAAATTCAACAAGAACAAGTTCAACAAGAACAAATTCAACAAGAACAAGTTCAACAAGAACAAATTCAACTTCAACAACAACAACGACAACAACAACGACAACAACAACAACAAAAATAACAATAACAAAACAAAATAAATAGACAACAAAAGCAAAAACAACAATAACAACAAAAACAAGAACGAAAACGAGAACAAAAAAAATAATAACAAGTTCTTGGAAGATCTGGATGCTGCCCAAGAAGATCTTGTCCTGAACTCTCAAGCATCTTGTATGATTTTGGTTGCTATGGAGTAAGACTTTGTCCTTAACACTCAATCATCTTGGGTGCTACGGTGTAAGATCGTGCCCTTGACATTCAATCATCTTGGACGCTACGCTCGAGAGCTTGTCTTCAACTTTGAACATCTTGGATGAAATGACCTAAGACCTTGTCCTTGAATTGCAAACATGTTGAATCTTGGATGCCACTCTGTAAGACCTTGCCCTTAATCTTCAAACACCTTTGATGCTACGGTGTCAGGTCTTGTCCTTAAGTTCCAAACATGTTTGATGCTACTCTGTAAGATCCTCTCCTTAACTTTCCAGCATCTTGGATGTTACGGTGTAAGATTCTGTGCTTAACTTTCAAACATGTTTGATGCTATTCTGAAAGGCCGTGTCCTTAACTTTCAATCATCTTGGATTGTACGGTGTAAGATCTTGTCCTTAACTTCCAACCATCTTGGATGACATGCTGTAAGACCTGTCCTTAACTTTCAATCATCTTGGGTGCTACGCTGTCAGGTCTTGTCCCCAACCTTCAAACATGTTGGATGATACGCTGCAAGTTTTCGTCCTTGCCGGACAAAAACAAGAACCACAACAGCAAAAACATGATTAATATTCTGGTTAAGATGTTTTTTTCTTTCAGCCAATCTATTGATGGTCGACTTCAAAACTCCGCAGGGCCTGGTTTATAAAATTTGATATAGGTATGACGATGGAATTCGAACCTCCACCAGTTAAAATATACCCTTTACATCAATGATTAAATGCTCAATGACCAAAATTATAGATTATAACACACTCAAAGATGTTATGACCCGCGAAACGGCGACTTACAAACCACGCTTGTTACTCACCTACTACCATCATTAAACAACCCACAAAAATTACTAAAATTACTAAACAGGTAGTCGCAAGTTCGCTGGCTGCAAGTGGGCGCTGGCCCTCAAATACAAACAATCTGGTCCTTTGTTTTTTTCTCTCCGAAACAGCTTTTATACCTATGTTTCAATCGGTGCGGGTAGCTGCTGGTGCATGGCTGCTAGCAATCTACGACAGACAATCTTGAAAAAAAAAGGTAAAATCTACAAAATCATTTTTTTTCAAGATGGCACGTGGCGGCAAGTGGCTACGAGTCGCTGCAGATGGCTGCAATCAGTTGCAGCCACTTGCAGCCACTTGCAGCCACTTGGCAGCCGGCAGCCACTTGGCAGCCACAATGGCTGCAGCAAGTGGCTGCAAGTGGCTGCCAAGTGGCTGCCAAGTGGCTGCCAAGTGACTGCTTGAGCAAGTGGCTGCCAAGTGGCTGCCGGCTGCCAAGTGGCTGCCAAGTGGCTGTTTTTTCGAAAATCAAAATGATGCACGTTTGCTCGCTCTCTGGAAACTTGATTTCTGAATCATCGTAATGTACAAACAACACGATGTGCTGTTTTCATCCATTCAGCAGCTGAGGAATGAAAAACTATGGAAGGCGCTCCAACAGGAGAAATGCCGGATCAAGGGTTTCATTGTTTGGGCAATCCTTTGCTGTTTGTTTCAGTTGGGTGGTTTGTTCCAGTATGGGTGGTTTTGTGTCTTTGCTTAAGAGTGAAACTACCCAATTTATGCCAATTGTGTGTCCATATTCATGTTGACAACTTCTCAAAAGTGACAAGACAGACTGCAATTTTGTACCTATCAATGCAGGCCAAGGGATTCATGTCTTGCACAGTTCCAAACATTTCCTGCACTATGACGTTGAGGACATCGAGACCGAGACGCTGGACGAAGAGCAGCGAAAAGCGCCAATGCCCCAGATTTTTTTGTCACGAAAGGTAGGGTGTTAGTTGCTTGAGTTTCTGTGTTTTAGCATATTCTCCTTTTCGGGGCAGAGGAGGGACAGGTCTTGTTTTGTTTTTTTCTCTCGGTCATTGTTTGTTTTTCCGGGGCTGTGTCATGTCAATGTGTTACTAGAAGAAGTTCTTCACCTTAGGGGAGGGGAAAATGGTTGCAGTTCTGGCTCTGTTCATGCACCTTTGATTTGCCAGGCTCCAGCACAGGTGGTTTATCTAAAACAAACTGTTTCAAATTTTGGGTGGTTTTGAGCAAGTTTGAACAGAGCTCTACCTGAATGAATGAATGTTTCAAAACTGTTGTTCGTCACCAATTTTGCATCACGGAGGCATCAATGCCGCCAAATCCAATTTCCAGTAGCTCAACAAAGTTGGCAGTGGCCAAACGACGGGAAGATACACAGCTATGAAATCCTGTGGTTTCTGCGCTACATTGACATGACCCAAGTTTTTGTTTGCAGCTATTTATATATTTATTTATATAATTTCATATAAACAAACTGAAATGTGTTGGCTTTGCGGCACCTCGCATTTCTGATCACAAATATAGGACTTGCCGCTATGGTTGTTGCTTCGGAGGCTCACATGAAAAGAAAGGGTACCAGACGCAAGCGGTTGCATTTGTTTTTCTGTTGTTCAGCCTTTTTGATCTTCTTGCACAAGACGCCGACATGCGCATTTGGCCGACCCAAGCAAGAGCTGGCAAGTGAATTTCGAGAAAGGACGGGGCACAGCTCCAGACGGAAGGTCAAAGACGTGCTGGGTAATGCTTTTTCACTTTCCCGTGAAGAGAAGCAACTTCTCACACAAATTTCCATTGCCAGCGACCGGAGGAGCTGGCAGGATGTCCAGTCCCGCTTTGTGACATATTCTGGAAAGGCACCACAAATCTACAATGCTGCGATGAATGCCGCGCTGCGATGCCTTAGATATGATGAAGGGGCCTCGATCTACCAAAAGTGTCGTGAGACTTGCGAGCGGTTTGAAGAGGCAACTTTCACATCTGCTCTCAGGATTTTTGCCAAACTGGGTAAACCTGAAAAGGTGCGCGAAATCTGGGACGAAGCCCAGAAAGAATGCACACTTACTCACATGCTGGTTGCATCTCGTATCCATGCTGCAGCAGTTGAAGGTAATGTTGAAACCGCAGCTTCTATGTTGGACCTCCTGAACACCAACAAGCTTGAGATAAATGAAATTGTGCTCACATCCGCAATCAAATCTTGTTGGGGCTGGGGAACAAACCAGCATCGTGCTGCCAAGTACTTTTGGAACCTCTTTGCTAAATTCAATGCGAAACCAGATGTCGCAGCTTTTGCCGCCTTGATGGGTGCCTATAAGACAGCACCTTTGAAAGACATCCTTTCAGCAAAGGCGGAAATGGAAGAATTGGGAATCAAACCTGTATTTGCATCCCATATAAAACATAGGTGCATCATAGCATGCTGACTAGCATTCGCGGCTCAGGTGAAAAAGGGTCTGAGTTGCGTAGCTTAACGGTTGTTTCCCCAGTGTTTAGGTTTATCAGTCCATTTGGGTGTAATAGGAATTACCCCAGCTGAAACCTGAAAATACAGGTTATCAGCCGTAGTCTCTAAAGCCATGGAACGGACAACTGGAGACGCCTCAGGTGGAGGTGCCCTTGTCCCTGCTTCAGGAACGTTGGCGACTGCATCAACTGGTTCTCAGCAAAGCTTGCCGGCTGGGACAAACCCCACGCCCATGTCAGTGGATGAAGGTTTCTTCACACAGCCCGTGCAAGCCTATTTCCAGTTCGTGCAAAACAATCTTACCTACATCAACGAAGGTAACATTGATGCTTTCAGGCAAGAGGCAGAGGAGAGGCACACACACATCTCATGGAACAAAAGGTCCAGCAACTGTACCAAGAGTTTGAGGGAATTTGCCTTAGCGAAATCGCCCATCAACGTGCAGAAGCTGACCGCAGACATGAGCACCTAGTGTCAGAGTATTCAATGTCCCAAACGGCAACTGAGCATGAGGTAGCAAAACTGAGACAGGAACTTAGCGATGCAAACGCAAGGCTGAAGAATGCTGCAAATGCAGTTGCACTGGAAGCTGAACAAAGAGCCAACCCAAAGGTAGCCCACGTTACAGCCCAGTATGAACAAAGGTTTTCTGAACTCAGAGGTAGCCTCGAGGCAGACTGTAAACGAATCGTGGACGAAACAGTGGAGTATGCAAAGAATGGCATGGAAGGTTTCAAGAAGGAGGAACAAGCTGTAATCCAGGAGATTAGAGAGGAATGCAGTAGGCAGGAAAACCAAGCTGCTGAACTCAACTTCCAATTGCAGGGACAAGTGGAGGATTTGATGGAGAAGCTCAACAAGTACAGCGCCCCGGAAATCAATGTCGACAGAGCCGTCGAAGTTGATGATTCACAAGGCGGGAACAATGTCGATTTGTACATGACCCCAAAATCAGCGGTCGGTACTAAGGCTGGAGCAGAACCCATGCCAAACACTGGTATGAGTAGCTTAGCCATGGACGCCAAAGAAAGGTTGAGCAACTTGTTCTCAACAACCCCTGCCGGATCAGCAGCCCCTCCAAAACTGCCACCATTGCCAGTTCAAAGACAAAATGATGATGATGCAAACCAAGAACATAGTGTGCCCAGTCCTACAGTAATAGCAAGCGACCCTGGCAAGAAAGCGGCTGAGGCAGGCTTAGGTCTTTCAGGTCAACAATTGCTAGATCTCATCACCAGACTGACTTCAAAGGATTCAGATGGTGAAAAGCCCCGAACAAAAGAGGCAGAGACTATCAAACTGAACGACATGCCTGCCCCAGAAGCATATCGTCACTGGCGTAATCATGTCAGGGATGAAGTCAAGTCGTGTTCTGACAAACCCGATGAGGCTTGGCTTTGGCTCAATGAAGTCTTTGACAACAAAACCCCTAGGGAAAAGTTGGAGGAAAAGCTGCAGGAACCTGGGAAATTTATCACACTTGACACCAAATTGTCGGCAGCGTTAACTCGCTCGGCCAAAGGTGATTTAGCAACAAAGGTCCATAACTTCAAAGATGAGAAGTCAAAGAAAGGGATCCAAGTCAGAGGTAGGAGAGTCCTTTTGATGTTTGAAGATTACTTCAGGACGTCTGAGGAAGCTGGCAGTCTCTACCGCGTCGAGGACCTACTTGGAGTCGTTCGCACTGGAGAATCTGTGGAGGACCTTAGAAGGTTTCTGAACCGATGGGACGCCACAATTGCCGGCATGGAAACCCCGCCAGATGATTTGGTTCTTAGAGACATCTTACTCAGACAAATCCGAAAATGTCAATTGATGAAGTATGAAATCGAAGCATTTGACAGAGCTCCTGAAAAGTCAGAACAAAAGTCTTATGCATTCTTGTTGAGAAACATTCGTGATCTTTTGGATAGAGAAAGACTCCGTTCAAACAGAAACAGAATCGTTGAAAAGAACAAGCAGACCGAAAAGCCTCAGCCCGCTGCACCCGCTCAGGGGGGCAAAGATCGCGGCAAAGGAAAGGGCGACCGAGGTCGAACCCGTGGTCGTAGCCAGAGCGGAAAGGGGGATAAAATATGCTACAAGTTCAGGGATGGCAAGTGCGAAAAGGGTAAAGACTGTCCCTACAAGCATGTCAAAGATTCCTCAAGATCTGGTACCCCCAAAAGGAAGGGTAAGGGCAAAGGTGGTAGCAGAAGTGGTTCCCCCAACAGAAAGTCGAAGGAAGAGATGGCCAAGATCCCATGCACTTACTTTCAACAGGGCAAATGTCGTCGTGGTGACAAGTGTTTTTACAAACATGAAGTTGCAGCTGCACCCACAAAGGATCCAAAACGCACCAATAGCCCTGCACCAAAGAAGAAGGCCAGTGCAAAAGCTGCGCCATGCATTACTCAAAGGTATGCATGCATAGCAAAGGGAAAAGGGTTGCCGAAAGCTACAAAGGCCATGAAAGAACAATGCCATAGAGCTATTGTGTTTTCATCAAAAGTGGAATACATCAAAGTCCCAGCAACAGGTGAACAGAGGAAGGTAGTGCACAAACCCCGAATCTATGAGAAGACGTTCCCTGATTCAGAGTCAGTGCCAAAACCCGACAAACTCGTGGCTCACCGTGCTCAGGTTTCGGCCCGACAGTTGCAGGAACTTGTAAAGCTCTTCGGCAGTGAGACGCAGCCCAAATGCCGATTCCGATGCAATGACCCAGAAGGGGGAGTATCATGCAACCACTGTAGAGCAATGATTGGTCCCAAAAACAAAGTCAGTAACACTCATTTGCCCACTGTTGCTACACCGGCATCAAAAGATGGATGTGTTTGGTTGGTTGACACGGGCAGTGAACAGGATCTGATTAGTGAGGGTATGCTGAAGACTGCAAAGGCGACAAACCGCCGTGTCAGCGACACTCCGATCAGCCTTGCTACAGCAAACGGTTCGACACGAGCGGATGAGGTGGCCGACGTAAAGGTCGATGCCCTACATCAGCCATTTTCACCATACATTCTCGAGGAAACTCCTGCTGTCCTTTCGGTTGGGGTCAGGTGTATGGAACAGGGTTACAGTTTTGTGTGGCCAGCTGATGGAAGGCCTTACTTCATTCGTCCGGACATGGGAGTCATTGAGCTTAACGTAGACGGCCGTGTGCCGGTTATTGATAGCTCTTGTCGTGTTTTGAACAGTGGACAGTTCAAGAAAGATTGTGATCTGTTACGTCTTTTTGCAATGGTTGCTGCAAAAGCAGAAGGTGCCGAGGAAGAAGGCGTGGATGAGGGAGTAGCTCATGATAGTGAAACCGAGTACGTCAGGTCTAGAAAGGCATCTGACCTTGAGCAAGAGGCATGCAGCAAATCTCACCAGTTTTGCCATTACCCCAAGAATCCATTTTGCAAAATCTGTCAGAAGGCGCGCATGATGGCGCCACCCGCAAAGAAGAAGGGGGGACAGAAAAGGTTGGAAACCAAAAGCTTTGGGGATCACATTGTCGCTGACCATACTGTAATCAAATCCAATGTGGAAGAAGGTGTCAAAGGTGAAACAGTGGCATTGGTGATGAAGGACATTCACACTCAGTTCAGACACGTCTATCCAAGTCAGACAAAATCGAGTGAGTCATGTGTCAATGCTTTCAACCACTTCTTATCTCACAAGGATGAAGTTGGGGCAGTTTACACTGACAATTCACGAGAACTTATTGCTACAATTTCAGAGTTGGGGTACAGACATCAAACATCAACAGAGTATGTGGACAGTTCAAAGTCGTTTGTGGAGAGGGAGATCAGGCACATGCTTGAAGGCACACGCACAAACCTTGTGCAGTCAGGTCTTCCATTGCAGTATTGGCCAATGGCTATGCAGCATTTCTCCATGGCAGTGAATGCCACGCCACAACTCAACGGTGATGATGCCCCATGGAAACTCAGATTCGATGAAGATTTTCCAGGTCAGTTGATTCCTTTCGGTGCAAAGATACTGTTTTGGAACAATCCAAAAAGGGTTGACAACACATCTGGAAAGACATCACCAACTGCAAATGATGGAATCTTTTTGGGATACCATATTCAACCTGGTTTCGCATGGAAAGGTGAGTATCTTGTTGCCAAGTTAGAAGCATTGGATTACCATGCAGAAACGGGCAGCATCACAGTGCAGCGAGCACGACGTGTTGAGCTCATCGCGGGAGGTTTTGTCTTCCCACTCCGTGCATTGAAAGAGGCCAAATAGCCCAAGCCGGACCGCCTTGCTGACAATGTCATTGCTGATCCTCGTCCGATTCCGTTTCAATCCGAACTGCAAACAGAGGAACATGCAGAAGCAAGTGAAGAAGCAATTGACAAGTCAACGGAGGCAGTGCTTGACGCACTTGCCAGTGATGAAAGGCCGGCTGAGGAACCAGTTTTTCCTGATATCAAGTACACTCCAACTGGAACACCAATCCCGGATGGTTATCATTGGGACGGCACACGCCTTGTGAAAACGTACAAAGGGTCAAAACGCCCTGAGTCAATCCCATCGGATTTTTGGAAAATGCTTAGTCCGAAGGATAGGCAAAAGCTCGTTGAGGAGGAGGCTGAAAAGATGGCTGTTGGCAGCGGCGGTGCTGCATCAAGCTCAGCATCAAAGGGTCCGAAGAAGAAGAAAGGTGCGGTCGCAACTGCAAGAAAGCTTCGGGTAAACCCTAGCCCCTCAGGTGAGCCTAGTGTGTCAACATGGGAGGTCATTCCAAAGGATAGACCGAAATTTTGTGTCCCTGCAATGCCGAAAGCGGTTCCAGCAAAAGCTGAACTGCATCGCCCGGAATTGAGAGAGATGATCAAGAACAAGATCGCAGAGTTGGAATTCAAAGTGGCTCTTGAATTGTTTTCTGCTGTTGCACGTTTGGTTCCCAAAGATGAGGTTAGGAAAAACCCCAAAGCAAAGGCTGCCTTAGATAAGGAGTGGGAGAACCTCAGGACAAAAGGAGTATGGGACGAATCCAGAGTCAAGGAATGTAGAAGCATTGTTGAGGAAGCCCGCAAGAAAGGGGAAACTGTACATCTTGGTCGTATTTTTGAAGCCTGCTACGAAAAGGGGTCGGAACTTCCAGCTGATGATCCTCGTAGGAAATTCAAGGGCCGTACAGTCTTCCAGGGTAACAATGTCCGCGACCAGGATTCTGACCACGCGTTGTTTGCCGAGTTAGGTAGCAGTCCTGCTTCGATGGAAGCTGCAAAGCTTCTTGACGCGTTTGGTTCTCAGCCCGGATTTTCAAAAGCTCAGGCAGACGCCATTCAAGCTTATATCCAGGCCCTCTTCACTGGGGTGCCCACATGGCTATCATTGCCACGGAACAGATGGCCAGAACACTGGGAAAAGCAATTCTGGCAACCCATGGTTCCTTTGGTTTTAGCTTTGTATGGGCATCCAGACAGTGGCGGTATTTGGGAAAACCACCTCAACAGCAGAATCGGAAAAGAAGGTTGGAAACAAATTCTCCCTGATATATGGCAAAGTATTTTCTATCACGCTGAGTACAATTGCATGTTGGTTGTTTACGTGGATGATTTCAAACTCGCAGGTCCCACCGAGAACATGGACAAAGCATGGGCAAGTATCAAACGAGCAGTCAATATTGGTGACCCCGAACCCTATGATCGATATTTCGGTTGTCAACATGTGGAGTTTAACAATGTTACACTACCACGAAAAGCTCATCCTTTTGCACATGTTTTTGATTCTCAGGCGGCTGCTGCGGCACGTACACAACATCGAACAAATGATTTTTGGCAACATGACCCCTTCAACAAAACTTGGACAAGGTATCATCTCCAGCCACGGAAGAAGTTGTTCGAGCCTGGCGATGAGGGGGGGGAGTTTGTCACGTCTTTGCATTCAGAACGGGTTACAATGTTCGACAAAAATGTTGAATTTAAAGGTCTTCCAGTTCTCAACATGCATATGTCAGACGAAAGTTCAGCTATTGTTGAAGATGACATGACAGTGGATCAAAAGATTCAGACAAAGGACTTCTGGACAGGAAGAACAATCTTCAGGTATGGTGACGAGTATGGCAACACTAATCAGTTTGCCCTCCCATCAAAGAACAGACCCGGTCCGCACAGAGACAAAAGGGAAGCCAAGAATGAGAAGAAATCTCAACGGTTCAAAAGCATTGAGAGTGTCGTTACGAACAAGTCCGGTTGCATGAACAAACCTGTAAACCTGGTAAGGTACGACATGTCTTCTTTCATGGAATCATGTGTAGATGCATACTGTGAACTGGCAAAGGTCCAAAAGGATGACTTGCCAGTGGTTGCAACGCCGTTCACAGAAGCGGGAATAGCCCGGCAAACTCTCGATGAGAAGGAGAAGCCAGGGAGGTTGCAGCCGATTGCATCGAAGGTCCTGATGAAGATTCTCTTTGCGGCCCGTATGGCACGCCCAGATCTCTTAAGAGCTACTCAAAGCTTGGCATCTAGGGTGACGAAATGGTCCATTGAGTGCGACATTGCATTGCACAGATGGGTATCATACATCAAGTCAACTACAGATGTTTTTATGGAGGGTTTTGTGGGAGACTCGTTTGAGGATTGTCAACTGTGGCTATTTGCTGACGCTGACCATGCGGGGGAACATGATTCAAAATCAACTTCAGGTTGTGCCATGTTTCTTGTGGGGCCAAACACCTATTTCCCATTGAACGCATTCAGCAAGAAGCAGACAGTTGTAGCAAACTCGTCCACTGAAGCCGAAGTCGTGTCAGCCAATCACGCACTCAGAGCAGAAGGGATTCCAATGTTAGCGTTGTTGGAGCAATTGGGCATTTTCAAGAAATTGTCGCAGAAGGCTGGGTCAAACCCCAAGCCAAACGTCCCCGAACCATGTGATCCTGTTTTTACTCGTATCGACAAAGAGATCGATGAAATCAGGTATGGTAACGTTGAGGGGGGCCTTTCTGCGGCAAATATCAATGGATTGAAGGCCCATTTTCCGGAGTTCTATCAAGTGAAGTTCATGGAAGATAATCAGGCTTCTATAACTGTGATGGGCACCGGTAACTCCTCCACCATGCGGTACGCCAACAAAACTCAGAACATCTGTTTTAAATGGATGAAACAGCAGTTTGAGGAGGAACAATTTGACCTCATTAATGTTGGCACCAATTGGCAGACAGCTGACATTCTTACTAAACCTTTTACTTCCCCAACTAAATGGGAACATGCTTTGAGGTTGATGGCCATTGGAAAGACTTGGATCGACGCCGACAAGCCCAAGGTGCGCCAAGTAGACTCCAAGCCTGCGTGTCCAGCTAATGCCAATGATCAGGGGGGACGTGATGGTTCAAATTCTTTCCAAAGGATGTTGATTGAGTTTTGCTGTTCATCTGATTCGAAGCTATGCACTCCACGGCAAGCCAGTAAAGGGTGTAGACTGATCCGAGTAACTGAAAACGAGGATGGCACCACCCAAGGCTGCCGTAAATGGCTAGCCCAAGAAGTCCAGTCTTTCAGGGAGAGTAATCCAGAGGGTGAGATTTTGCTTTACGCTTCCTTGCCATGTGTGGGCGGCAGTCCATGGGGTTACATCAACAGTTTGACTGACAAAGGGGCTGAACGAATCGAACAGCAACAAAAGGAATTTACAAAACTTTTCAAATCACTTCAAAAGATTATCAGTGAAATCGATGGGCCACATTTTTCAATTGCATTTGAACTCTCAAAGAACTGCAAGTATTGGAAATGGCCAATGGTCCAATCGTTTTTGAAGAGACAAGAGTTGAAATTGTATCCATTCCACGGTTGCCAGTTTGGGGTTATTGACTTGGACGGGAATCCCATGAAAAAGGGTTGGATGATTGCAACAAACATGGAAGAGTTGTCAAGTCTTTCGGAATACGTTTGTGATGGTTCCCACACTCATGGTCAAAGCCGGGGTACTGCATTGAAGCTTGCAGAGAACTACACATTCAAGTTGACTGACTTCATCCATGATTGTTTTCGTTCCAGAGCTAACCAGGCACAAACCGCCAAGAACAGGAAAAGGTTAGCTTTGCCCGCCATGAGCCGCCGTTCTGATGATTCAAATTTGTCGATCACTGACAAGATGAACGTGCGGGCTCTCAAGTCGGCCGGTTTAAAGACCGTGCCCCAACAGAGCAACATGTCGGAGTGGCTTGCTTTTCGGAAGTGCCTTGATGTTCAGGGGGATAGGCACGCAGGGTGGGAGGACATCTTTTCCACGGTCCTCGCTTCGTCAACCATCCTGGCACAGGGCAACAGAACAGAAGACCTTGAGTTGGCCGCAGGATTCATGCAGTGTTTTACTGCGCAGTCAATGGCAACTGACGCCCTGACTAATGTGCCGTGGGCAAAGGAGATCCGCCATCTGTCCGAGCTCGAGCATGACTCGCTGTGGGATCTGAGCTTGCCTACTGAGTACGTCCCTGGGACATCAAGGCCGGCGGTAGACGTCGTGCCCACCATCTATGTGGTGACTTCCGATTCAACTTTGGCTCTGATCACTGGAAAGGGTAAGACTTTGAAGAAGTACACCTTGAAGGAGGATCTGGGATTGCGAAAGTCGGACATGGTTCTCGAAATCGGTCATGACATGCTCTGGGGTAAGGATTTGCAACAGCTCTGCAAAGCAAATGTTTCCATGATCAAGGAGCTGATGGCGAAATATTCTTCTCATGGATCAGCCATCAGGGTTATTTCGGTAATCTTTTGGTCTGGGAATGAAATTTGTGGGGAATATGGTGTTGAACCCCTTCCCATTTGGGGGCAGAGGGAACCACAGGGTGACTGGAATGCCATCATGGACAGGGTCAAAGGCAACATCGTGTGGTGGAACAATCAGCTCAAGGAATTGGGAGTGGATCAGGCCGCCCTAATCGGCGAGCCCGACCCGCTCACTTATGGATTGAGTCTCATCTTCACCACGTTTGTTGATCGACTGAAGGAATGGTTCCACAAGGAGATTGCCAGTGACAACGATCGAATTCGGTGGATTCAGAATGACATGCTTCCACCGAGGCTTGAGCTCAGGGACTACTTTCACGCATTCGAGACCGAGCTCAACCGAAGTGAAATGATCGGATATGTCATGGCAACTCTCCACATGTTGCACATGACGGACATCTTGATTCCTCAGTACAACCTGTCTTTGTACAAGCGCAGGTGCCCTGCAGGAGAAGCTACAATGCGTGATGTCCCGCCAAAGATGGAGCACCTCCCAGTCAGGTTTGTGCAGGTTCTCAATGCTCTCCGGGAGAAGACGAACAAATCTGCACCGAGCGTCTCGACCCCAGAAAGCTTCACAGCAGAGGAGTTGAGAGCTCGCCCGACCGATGCTGGTGTCGCCGAAGATGATGATGAAGAAGGCGATCCATGGGATGCTCTGGATCCCGGTGAGCACGAGGGCCCATCGGTTGGCAAGGCCAAGGCCAGCCACGCAGCTCCACCTGACCCCAAGGCGAAACCTCAGACGACACAGGAGGATTCAACTCAGGCCACCTCAGCTGGTGAGCCCCTGCAAGAAAACGAGATCAAGGGTACCATCATTCCGAAACATGCACTTGGGCACCTTGACAAATATCGTATCACTTTGGACGAAAACATAAATGCAGAAGTAGTTGAACATTGTGTCGTTGATGCCCATCCCTACGAATTGATCGTCAAAACCTGTTGGGAGATGGATGGGGCAAAGGAGCTGAGGTACCCAGATCGCATGGACCGACACAAGACCAAGGTCAATGCAGTGACGCGTGGACAGCCGGGTCAGGACACCTCTGGATTTGATGAAAACATGTGGCTTGACCTTGATGACTTCTTTCGAATGTTCAACCAAATGCTGCCAGCCAAGTTGCCCCGAATGACAGTTGAAGAGCTTATTTCATTGCTCTACTGGGACAACAAGTGCCGTTTTGAGTTCCAGTGCATTGCCGGGTACCAGAAGGCAACCCGTAAAGGGTTAGCCTACTGGCCCATCAGAATCCGTGCAGTGCAGGGGCATACGAAACGTGCCATGGATGCCGCTTCAGCTGAGGACACGTTCAATGCAGTGGAAATCTATGCTCTGTCTGGAGCAGCAGCGATCCAGAAAATGAACGCCAAAGGTAAAAAGATTACCACTCCTCAGATGTGCCCCGGCGTAGTTTATCACAGGACTACAAAAGGCAATTGGAAGGGCATCATTGAGAATGGCTTCGTTGCTGGAGGAGGAGAACGAAATTCATCAGGCAGAGCACACTCCTATTTTAGCGAAGTGCGTGTCGACGAGAAAGAGTATGTGAGCGGTTTGCGTGCTGAACGACCCATTGAAATCAGGGTAGCAATGGCTGAAGCTGTCAAAGCTGGCATTGTGTTTTTCAGGACGGCCTCTGACGGCATTTTGACAAGTGACGTCGTACCGCCTCAATACATTATCTCTGTCGATGACACTGCCAAGAAGGTGAATTTGTATCGTCGCCAGCAGGAGGTCGCACAGTCTGCAGCGAGCAGTGGGGGAGAAGTTGGAGTCCAGGAGCTTGTCGAGACCTTTGAGGCCAAGGCATCAAAACGGACTGGTTCCAAGTCTCCGGCCGCCTCAACTGGCGCGCCCACTGCAACAGCATTTTTCCCAGGAAAGGTGAAGCCTCCGCCACCAAATGTGGCCCAACTTGCCGGTATGCCTGGATATGCAAGCAGCAGATTGTTGCCCCCTCCTCCGAAGGGTGAAGCTCCAAAGCCTCCTGCAGCAAAGGTTGAAAGCCCAAAGACACCGCCGAAAGCGCCTCCAAAACCATCACCGAAGGAAGGGACTTCTGCACCTCATGCACCAGAAGTTCCAAAAGCTGTGACCTCAGAAGTTGATGCAGCAGCAAAGGATGAACCTGCAAAGAAGAAGGCAGCCCTGACAAGCGTGCCCGCAGCTGTGCCTGCGGCATCATCAGCTGCGGCCTTCTTGGAGCCTGTTTCAAAAGTTGCACCGCCGAAGGCAGTACAGAAAGATCCAAAAGCTCCAGTTGCAGAGTCACCCAAAAAGACGCCGGCATCAACATCAAAGTCACTGGTGCCAAAGCAGAAGTCTCGCCCTAAAGGCGATGACCAACCTTCGAAGAAAGAGGTGAAGAAGGAGGACAAGAAGCCGGTGCCGGTCAAGATTGAAGTCACGCAATGTTCAAGATGTTTTGCACAGACTTTCAAGGGACAGATTGAATGCGATGTGTGTGGATTGATGCTCGAAGGGGTGAACAAGGCCGACCGAACCAAGATTGCAGAACGAAGGAAGGCCGCCCTTCACAAGCTGGGCTTGTACTATGATTTTCGTGGTGAGTACCTGCAGAGCATCACACATGATCAGCTTGAATCTTTGGGTTTGTTGGACGACCAGGCAAGAGGAAGCTCTAGTCCGGAAGCCAGTTTGTTGGCAAGGGCAAAGAGTCGATTCGACCGTGCCTTGAGCTTGGGCTATGTGTCTGTGGCTGACAGGTTTGCCCAGGACGCCACATTCGCAGAGAGCGTGCTGAACGAGGGGGAGAACGAGTACGATTGTGAAAGGTACGACCTCCTCAAGTCTGCACATTTGCCAAAGCCAGGTCGTACCAAGGCTCAGGTCAAGATGGGTGTTTCTGAGCAATCTCAACTGGAGCACAACGCGATGAGGCTGGTTTACTTGGATTTGGCAAGCCGTCTTGATGTCCCGAAATCGTTCAGGTACATCGACCAACCATGGTTCTACATGTACCGTACGGAAATCTACTCAGAGGAAGAGTACATTGACTATCTCAACCGGAATCCTGGACACAATCTTTTGTTGTCTTGTACTGGTGTTGACAACATTGCCGTTCATGATGCTGAACGTCATTTGAGGTGGATCAAGGGACAAAATGAGGAGCTGTACAAGCAGAACGCTGCAGAGAAGAAGAAGCAGTCTGACAGGGCTCGCGAGCAGAACGAGGCCAAGCGCAAAGCTGAGCAGACTGGAGCGTACGGCCAAGGTCCCTCCAAGAAAGGCACCGCCAAACCGGTTGCCCGACCATCCACCGTAGAGGTAGCCTCATCATCCACGTCAGCAAGCCAGTGGCTCAATCGCCCTCAGCAAAGTCATTCCCGTGAAGATCGACAGTTCACCAATGAGTGGCAGAAGTGGCATGGGCGCTGGTACCAAAAGGTTATCAGGCATGGCCGAGTCGAATGGGAAGAGGGATAAATTTTGACACTGCTTGCATTGACGATCGTTTGTATATAGCCGCTGTACTTTTGTATGTTTTCCTCAGGTCTGCAAAGGGCTGGCTCGGTAAGGCAGGTGTAAAAGCCTCGCCCTAGTAAGTGGGCAGCCTTGCCGTGTCCGGCTCACCTGAGGGGGGTGTATTTGCATCCCATATAAAACATAGGTGCATCATAGCATGCTGACTAGCATTCGCGGCTCAGGTGAAAAAGGGTCTGAGTTGCGTAGCTTAACGGTTGTTTCCCCAGTGTTTAGGTTTATCAGTCCATTTGGGTGTAATAGGAATTACCCCAGCTGAAACCTGAAAATACAAAACCAAACAAGTTCTTTGCTGAAAGTTATTTGTGCAGCGTGCTCCAATTGGATTTTAGTCAACTGGGTGATAGTTCCAAGCTAGAAGCCCTGCGCAAAGAACCTGAAGATCGCTTGCCAGCTGCTCAAGTGGCACTGGAAGGCTTTGAGGCACAAGGAGTGAAACTTACTGGGTTGTGCAAGAGCGTGAAGAGAGCATTGCAACAACTGAAGCAAAAGTAATGATGATCGAGTTGCCCAAACGCCAACACTTGCCTCGGGCAGTCCAACTTGAATGATTCTCGGGTGGTAAAAAATGCTCTTGGTGTGAAGTCTTTGTCCTTCCCTCTCATTGCATGCGTTCCTGCAAGACTGTGCGGAAGCTTGCTTGATTTTGTCAACGGCAGGGGAAATCAAAACATTGGAAGATGAAAGGTTGTAGATCACAAGTTTGATGGTACTGGTACACTTGGTGATGTAAACCAGCATACGTTCAATCTTAGCACATTCCTAGAACCCCCCCCCTACAATACACAAATCGAGCAAGTGGGCCCACCGTCGCTCGCATCAGCAGGGGGTACCAAATGGACCCAAATGGATCCTTGGAATCCAAATGGCCCCAAATTTTCTCCCGCAGTCACCGCATCAGTCTACACTGAGGTTTGAGCATCTTTGCGAGGCCCGTGGCTCTTGATCCAGCGGTTGGGGTGTGATTTCTCGAGTGCCTAAGTTGAGCCAAGAGGTCCAGAGCAAGTGGCACTTGCGCTTCAACATAGCTCTCACGCAGTTTCACGACTTTTCTGGGGCTAAGAAATGATGTGAATGAAAATTATGACTCAAAGTCCCGAAACAAAGCTAATCACTTTTTTGTTGTTTCAAGGTAGTATATCGGGATCAATAGGATGACTTGTCTGTCAGAACCATCTGCCTGGGCTTCACGGCTTCACACAGGATGAGCAGGAGCGAAATCTGGTCCTCTCCTCCTTGAGGGAAGCATCAGGCCACCTCTGAGGCATTGAAACTTTAGGTGGCATGATTCCTCCAACTGGGAGCCTTGGAATATTTTCCAAGTACTCAGCCCTTCCTGATCCCAATCATCGTAAGAAAAGAGAGCACTGGTTCGAAAAATGACCGACCAACTCACTGACGATCCACGGGTTGTCGTTTGCAACAGGTTCCGCATTTCAAAAGCTGGTGGTTCCCAGATGGATGAAGTTGGCTCAACGCCCGGACCTCTCAGACATGTCATGCGAAGTGAATGGCTTGATGTCGAAATTCTGAATGGCACACTGCACGGGTGCAGGGACATACTGCACCTCGCCACACTAAGAATCGCAATTTTTCTCACACTCTTAGACTACTGCTGTACCACTTGATACCGGTTGACTGTTCTCCTCAGCCACCAACACACATGAGATTCCTGACCCTGCCATTTTGGGCATCCTGAATCAGTTGGCCCATTGCGGTTGCCGGGGATCCCAGCTCCAGCCACCAGCCCCGCGCTGAGTCTTACCACCGGAGATGAAGATGGAAATGGAAGCGTCAAAGTCTGCGCACTCAGATGGAGGCAAAACCACTGCTTGTGAGCAGGAAAATCTGGGTGGGATAGGGGTGGTGATCAATATTGCAGGAGCTAAATACACACACACATCAATACATCTCAGAATACACAATTATAATACATATACACATATTATACGTATATATATAATATACACATATCATTACATATCTATACATACACATGCACACATTAAAGGATACCAACAACCAACCAACCAATCAACAACTGCAACGGACGGCAAACGTCCAAGCAGAGCAACTGCTGAAGCAGTGGGTCGCACACACACACACATTAGATACATCTATGCAGGATACATATGTTATCGATGCAGAAACAGTAGGGGTCCTTGCCCATCACTGTGTAGACACACAGTTTACATGCCCTGATATTGAAAGGTACTTCCTGCTTCAACGGTCATGGGAAGGGTGGTTGGCTTGTTATCTGGTCCATGATGCCAGGGAGTAAAATGCATGCGCAAACGAGCCTCAATGAAGCCAGCGATGTGCAGATGTGTATATTGGACCACAATTTTCCACATGTTGTCTCAAGCACCTAGCAGACAACTCAATCTGATGTCGCCACCCCTACAACTCATAGCGGCATAGAATTTCGATGTTGCACTTGAGGCAACGTTTCTCAAGCCTCCCCGAAGGTGCGCATTTGGGGAAGTCTCTTCCCGAGCGCACCCTGGTGGTTTCGTAGGTTTGAAAAGCAGCCATTTGACCTTGAACATGAGGAAATGTTTGGGGCTACAGCTACAAATTCTGATCCAAGCATCTGAATTGGCACTGAAAAAAGTGACAACTTGGACAACGATGTTTCCTACTTACTTTTCTTTCACCCCTTTTGTTTTCTTTCGAATTCAAGCAACCCGCCCTCAGCCTGAGCTTGGAAGGCGCTGGAATGTCCCGGCCGATGGACCATGGCCGAAGGCGCATTATTTTTCCCTCCTTGGCATCTTATCTTGAAAAGCCTGCAAGGCAAGTTAGGATTTATTTGCACCGCAACAAGCACATGTAAGTGACATAAGGATTCACATTCAGGGAACCATGACATCTGTGATATGTTGAGCACTCGTCGAGGACATGGCTCTCCAAGATTAGTTAGAATTTTGTTAGTACATACATGTCCTGCATTGAGTGTACTTCAACCAGCCGATGGTCGAATGCTTGTGGGACCGCGCATGCTATCTCGATTTTGCTGGTGAACCTCCCCAAGCACCCCTCCTTTTGAAACCCTTTTACCCCGTGTCACATCCGGGGCCATTGGCGAAACCATGGCATTTGTGCCAATTTTCCCAGCTACAGGATGGGCATTCGAGTGCCATCAGCAAGCACTGCACTTTGAGCGGCCTGAGATGGGTGGGGGGACAGGATGGATTGCTGTGGAGCGAATATGATATGATTTGAGTTTGCACCTTCAAGGGGTTTAGCAAAGCTATAGTTACAATGCCACAGCGAGAATGAAGCAGTTGAACTCTCCCATGATTGGATAACCACCGGTGTGTACATAGCAAGCGACAGCTTGGCGGACTGGCAAGCATGTGCCAAGATCAAGGGAAAAAGGTTCGCGCGGGACATGGCTATGATTTCAGAGTAGTGGTACACAAATGACAACTTGAATGGAGAGAAGGTTTGCAATCTCACCGACCAAAAGCAAATCTGTGCAGGAAACATTACAATCCAAAGGCAAGTCACCGATAATCTGCAGAGCTGTATCACAGATTGTATCCATTGATGCAAATTTCACAAAATGGCCATTGACTTTGAGTGTGGAAAAGCAGGGGCATTGTTTTGGGATGGTAGTTTTGGGTGCTCGGCATTTGTTGAGCTACGCCCCACATGGCTCATGGGTGGTGTTTCGTTGACCATTCGCCATGACACAACTCAAGGGGTGGGGCGGTGAGCCATCGAAGCGGGTTGTGAGAGGGGCCAGGGACTCAGCGTTATCACAAGCTGAGCTCAACTGAACCTCCAGGGTGAAGGGGTTTTAAGTGGTGGTATTGTTATGTGCCCTGAATTTGTCTTTCACACACCCTGTGATCCCTGTCTGCAGGAACGGATTGAGGGGCACCGGCCATGTAAAACAAATCCCAATAGGAGAGATTTGGCTGCTTCCCCAACAGATTTTTCATGAACGGATTCTTTTCCAGTTGGTTGATGTTGGTTTTCCATACATAGCCTACCTGCAGCAGAACCCAGTTGATTGGCTGACCTGGAACTTTAGCTGGGGGTGTCATGCCGCGAAGGTGAGATGTGGTCGAAGCAGAAGTCACCACGCTTCGCAGTCGAGAAACCTGCGAATCCTGCAGGGGAACCCTGCGATTTCCTGGGGGTTCTGGTGGCAGTGCTTCCTACTAGTAGTTGGCAAGCTGCAGAAAACACCAAAATGACAGTGGTTGAATTGAAACTTAGTTGGATTACTCTAAAATGTAAGGAAGTTTCAAGTTTCCCAGAACTGGAAGAAGAATCCACAGAACCCCCCTTTGAATTATTCGGAAATGTATGGAAATACCATAGTTTCCCACTTGAAAACTCCTCTCAACACCACTCAAAGATCCTCAGCCCATCCCATCCCCATAGCTGCCACCACTGCCCCGAGATCGGTCCGGGCTACTACGATCTTCCCAGCCTTCTGGACGAGCATTCCGTCACCATCACGGCCTCCGAGCGTTTCCAGGCACGGGCCGAATTTTGGACCTTTTTTTTGGGTCAGAGGATGGTTTGGCTCTTGCAACTGATATGCTGAGGCCATTCCAGGAAACCATTCCTGGCAGTCAAAAGGTGATATGAGTGGTGAATCGTCTTATGAGTCTATGGTGTTCCAATGTGTTCCAATCCCTCAACGGACCTTAGAGCCCTTCACTCCGTCAGGAACAGATGCCGGGTGAGACCCCTGGTCCAGGGAGCTACACCCAGGTGCGCCGGGTGCGGTGTGGATCATGGCGTGCAGGTCAGAAGGTTGAACACAACCCTCACGGCAATTAAGATGGACCTTTGAACATAGCACATGTTTAGTAGAAACTAATCTTCCGACCCCCTAGTTGGCACGAACTATGTGATCTATGTCAATTTACAGCAGGGTATATTCTTCGTGAATAAATCAATAAATAAACACACCATCACTGGCTGGTTATCCAAGTGTTCATTTGCCTCCTGGGGTCCCAGCTTCAGGCAGGAAAGGCCGCACGGCCGAAGCAGAGTAAGGACGGCCTGTGACACGGTTGGACGGATCAATGAAGCTCAGGGACCAACATATGTTGCTGATTCTTCAGTCTTAAACTCTTGGTTTTGCAACCCCCAAATAGATAGAAACAATTGAAACCTGGAAAGTATGAAAAACACCCAGCCTTTGTGGGTGTTGCTGATGATGGGAGGCGCATTTGCAAACTCTACATTAATAAGTCTCCACATTTCCCTTCTTTCAGAGCTGATGCTTTGCCCAAATCCACATCCAACAGGAATTCTTCACAATTCTTCCATTTTGAAGTTGAAGATCGCTGTGAAGAATCAAAATACCCACCATCTACTTTGATCCATGATCTCCCATTTGCAATTGACGTTTGATCTCGAGGTAGAATCGAAGAGTTTTGAGACTTACTTTGATTATTTGTTTAAAGATCAACGACTTTTCTCCTGGATATTCTGGATCTGTTTGCAGAGGAAACTTCGATGACCACATGTCCTGCCAGGAGAACCGGCCTCCGTCGCCTGCCAAGGGTGCGAGCTTGAAGCTGGGGCAAAAGGAGGCGGGGATTTTCGGGGCGCCCGCTAAAGTAATGGAGCTAAGTGACGTCCTAGTTGGGGGTCAACACGATTGGAGAATCCAAGAGGAATGGGGATACCATCCCAAACACGTTTTGAAGATGTTTTTTTGCTATTTTTGGATGGTTTAACATTGGTTCAGCATGATTTTGATGTGAATTTATGCAGCCAAAGCCAAAGCCAGGGATTCAGCCACCAAAACAGGGGATTTGAACGCCGCAAGTGGTGATTTGTTTGCCAGAGTTGGGTGAAAGATGGGGATGAACATCCATTAAAAGCAGCGATCTTCCAGCACCCTTTAAGGGTGCAATGGGGTAGGGCATTGAGAGGGAAATCAGGTTAAAGTAGCTGCAATACCTCATCCCAACTTTGTCTTGGCAAAAGAGTTCGAAGGGAGATGAACCGAGATTGTGTGAGAAGGGACCTGAGTTCCACTAACACCCCAAGAATTTCTACTTCAGATGTTCTGAGCTTCTGGGATCATTGGTGAACATACGTGAAAATGCCTGGCTGAAGATTTAGGTGATTCCTTTGGATATAATTGGTGATCCTGCCTGCAAAACTGCCACTTTTGGTGGTTGTGAAGCGCCATTTTGCTGGCAATTTCCCTGGAATCCCTCAGTTCCTGGCTTCAGGGAAAGGACGAGTTGCAACATCAACTTCAAGAGCAGGTGCCCAGCAGTGCGGTGTGCTGGTCAGGATTTAGGACGTCAGTGGATTCATAGTTTTATAGACCTTGGATGACTCGTTGGTTTGTTCATTTGCGGGTCGTTTGTTTCGTGGGCCATTGGTCGTTCTTTTATGGGGCCCTTAACAGGAACGTCTGCGTGCGCAAGCCGAGCAGCGTGTCAAGCAGTGGAGCCCTCAGTCCTCAACTCCTCCAAGGGGTCAAGGCTGTTGGTGTTGTGGATCCTTGTGGCTAAAAAGGACATACCCTCTGGTAAACATACACAAAACTATGGAAAATCACCATTTTTCATGGGAAAACTCACTATACCTGGCCATTTTCAATAGCAAACTGTTAAATTACCAGAGGGTACCATGGCATACCACACCGAGTTGGGGAGAACTTTGGCGGACTGCACGCATTTCATGTCAGGTTGATTGGACGAGTGGTGGACGGTGGACAGTGGATAGGGTAGCAAACTACTCCAAATGGGTTGATGAACATCCCAACAATCACCATTGTAACACTTTCAGGATGTTACAGCAACCCCCAAAAAGATAGATTTCAGATGATTTTAGTAACATTTGAATCTAAAATAGTGATATTCAATGATCTTCATTACCTTTCGGCATTTTGCTTGGTTGCCAGAACATCAGAGCAGCGTTCTCTAAACTGCCCCACCCACCAAGTGGGGTTGCTTCGTAGCGTCCGGCCGGACTATGACTAGGTTAACGGCTTCAGCGCAGTCAGTCGCGGCAGAGGCTGATCCGATGTGAACATGGTGACTGGATTGGACAACCATGTTTTTTTTGGATCCAATAGGGATATAAGGGGGAGATAATGGGGACATATTGGGAATGTCATGGGGATCTACCCTCTGGCAATTTGTTACATACAGAAGCCATGGCTGATTTAGTTCGATGATTTTGCATTTTTAAACTGGTGATTTTCCAGTTCGCTACGTTACATTGCGATGGGGTATGTATGATCCCAAGCAACACACGTGCGTTTCTCTATGGGAAATTGGTGTCCTAAACTTTCGAACCATCCAACTTGTTGACTGGGTGTTTCTGACATAGCAAATGTTCAACAAATAATGTTTTCGGCTGTAATCTTGATTTTGGTGGGTTTGAACATTTAGGAACTTTCCCCGATTTGGATCTGAACCATGTTCACTGCTGCGCCGCCCTTCGCGCAGTTTGCGGAGCTTCGCGGCAAGCATTTCTCGGTGACTAAAGCGCAGGAGGGGCACCTGGCAGCCACCAGCAGCCAATTTGACGACTTGAGATAGATGAAACGGGCAAAATTGACCTTGAATATAATACGTGGAACAACTTAGTCTAAAATCACTCTGTAATCATTTATGTCTGCCTTCAACTCTCTAATTTTTGCCTTTTACTTCTGCAAACATGAAGGCAGCAGTTGCGGAACTGTCAACTTCTCCCCTCCAACTTTTGTTCGCCTCCCTGAGCCAAGCAACTGGGTTTGTTTGAACATAAGATACCCCCAAATCTGATGGTTTTCTGATGGTTTAGAATTCATTTCCCCATGATGGCCAGCCATGGGGGTATACAAACCCCATTTTCAGGTGCACACCCAAACTTTCATATCAAGCCGGCTAAGATCCTCAACCAAAATCCCTCAAAGTGTTGGTCAAAGTTTCTTATTGTTAATTAAACCTCCATTGGTTGGTCTATACTTAGCCAACCAAGTGACCAGGAAGAGAGCCAAGTGATCATCAAGAACCTCCAGCAGTCCTTGAGTCTGGCTGAAGGAAAGGCAGGAGCCGATGGAGCACTCAGTTGGACCAATCTTGGCACCAAATGGAGCTATTGCGCGAAAAAACGAGGATCTGTATTGTTGCACATAGATATGTGTACATACATGTGTATATTTCATGCCTCCTATAGACCTGACATACTTTTTCGCCAAGGTGATTGACATCCGCCAGCTGCCGGCCAGGTTCCCCAGCTGGAAAAGATGCTGTCGGATGTAGAGGTGCCAATGATCCTACTGGATGTGTGACACCCGATGTTCCGGGCCTGAATCTGCCCCTCTCATAGACCTTTGAAGCCCCACGGAAGATGATCACCACGGTGTTCATTGGATTTTGGACATTTCTTGACCTGCACTTTCCATGCAAAATTCATGGAACATTTCTCCAGGACAAGGACGAGAAATTGCAGAAGCAGCTGAAGGAGGAGGTCCCCAAATTCAGTCGGTCAAAAGATTTCAGGGGTATCCCTAATATCCCATTTTTGGACAACCCACTTGTTTTCAAGCCATTGTTGTTGGTTTGCTACCTAGGCCATGGTCAACGTTTTGTATCACAGTGCCAAAACTGCTGATGCAATCCATGTGTTTTGGGCTACGCGTATTTTGGCTAAACATATGGGGTTTTGATACAACCACGTTTTTTTTTTGGGATGAGATTCATTTTTTTTCATAAGGGTTCCTCCAAAAAAAGGGTACCCGAAAATCCATTGGTTAATCCTCACATATCATCTTCCGTATTACCCCACTTTCCGCTTCTTCGATGCAGTTCTCCACTCTGGGAGTCGATTCATGTGAGGCACGCCTACGGGCTGAAGCTGAAGCAACGGTGCAGCAGCCAGAGCCTCGTGTCACTGAGAAATTGACCATGTATATGTATGTATATATATATACATATATATATATGTTATATTATATCATATATCATATATCATATATAATATATCATATATCACATATTATATATTATATATCATATATCACATATTATATATTATATATTATATATTATATATTATGTATTATATATTATATATTACATATTACATATTATATATTATATATTATGTATTTTATAATATTATAATATTATATATTATATATTATATATTATATATTATATATTATATTATTATATATTATATATTATATTATTATATATTATATATTATATATTATATAGTATATAAATATATATTCTATATTATATATTATATATTATAAATTATATATTATATATTATATATTATATATTATATATTATATACTATATTATATATTATATATTACATATTACATATATTATATATTATATATTATATATTATATATTATATATTATATATTTTATATTATATATCATATATTATATATTATATATTATATATTATATATCATATATTATATATTATATATTATATATTATCTTATATATTATATATTATCTTATATATTATATATTAAATTATATATCATATATTAAATTATATATTGTATATTAAATTATATATTATATTTTATATATTATACATTATACATTATACATAATATATTTTGTATATTATGTGTATGTTTGGAATCTCATGGGACTCAATGGGATTTATCCTCCAGTAATAATGATTCATAATGATTAATTCGATCATAATTGCTTAATGGTGACTAGTGCGATATTAGTGGATATACTCTCCGATCATCAACGTGGCTGGCTGGAAAATCCTGCTATAAAATGAAGGTTTTGATGAGACAATAAACGTTTTTGAATGGTGGATTTTCCATGGCCGGATGTTTGATTACCGGAGGGTAATGTCTGGGATATATATGTACAATAATGGGTACTAATCCATGGAATTAATTTCTAATAAATTCCCACAAGGTTTGTTGGGCAGATGGAAATTCATGGTTTTACAATGGATTTACCTTCTCTCAACGAACATAACCCTGTGTTTTTTTGGAAGATGTGTAGGTTGGGGCATGGTATAATCCAGATGGACACATGGATTGAAATGGGATCATATAGGCATCACAGGAAGTCACTATATATATATATATAACCCTTTCTGACACCTGGATGGTATTTCAAAAGACATGGTTGTAAATCAGCAGTAAACTTGGATTAAAATGGGTCACATGAGTCATATGCCTCATAATTTTGTTGCTTCTCGGACCCAGAGACTATTTCATGAATACACATGGGGATAATCCGCTTCTTTTATTATGCTAGCCATTTTTGGCGAGCATCACATTTTGACCCATCCGGCCGCCGCCAACAGTTCATACAAAACACATCCCTAATTCATCAAGAATCGGGTGAGGTAGGAGTGGAAGCACAGTTCAGCATCTTGGTTTTCTTTTGACCTAGGGACCTTTGAAACCATTGGTTCTCCTCCTCCAAATTTTGAAGGATTTCTCATACCCAGTTTCTTCGAGAAACCACCGCGGAGACCTTGAAACTGCAAAAGGATTCGATAGGGGTGTTGTAGCATGTTGAAACTCAGTCTGAAGAAATTATGGTTTGACTCCAAGCACGGCATTGCAAGTAACGAACTCAGCTGATGTATCATGGCTTTATCTCAACGTCGAATAGTTTATCATCAATTTGTCCCTATTAAAATGACATAAATTGGGGTACCCCATCTTCAGACACACCCTCATCATGCCAGCTGGGGCGGATGCAGGTCCACTGCTGCTGCCGAATCTGCGGCCAAGGAGGTTGGAAGTCAAAGTGGCGGGAAATTGACCACGGCATTGGAACATCAGTGTATTCAGATGGGTTGAACATGTTGAACATTTCATGCCATTTTCCCATGATTTTCCAAGTGCCATGTTTGTTTACCAGAGGTTCTTCATTTTCGATGCCATGGCTTGGGACGCGTTTTTTTTAACGCTGGGCGCAAACGCTTTCCGCAGTTTGCTGAGCTGCGGGGAAAGCACTTCACCTTGACCCAAGTCCAGGATCCGATGGGGCTGATGGGCTATTGTGGAACCCAATTTATGTAGAGATTCAATACTAAAACCAAGATTTTGGGGAGATGTTGATACCCAGGGGTCAGTTATCACATGATATCACCGTCCACTCTCTTATGGTGCTTTTTTAGGAGGAGAGTCAAGCGGTGATCCAAAATCTTCAGCAGTCACTGCGTGCCGCAGAAGACAAGGTGGGGGAACATCCGTTGAAACCGGTAGACACTGCGGGAAGGGCCAGAGAATTGATCTCCAATCCCTCCAGGTCCAGAAATTGTGGCACTTTGAGCACGGAATCATATACTGTAGAAATTTCCTAAAATAGGGGTACCCCCATCGACTTTAATAGGATTTCCCATTATAAACCATCTATTTTGGGGTAACCCCATTTTAGGAAGCCCGCATATAAGCTGTTGTGGCGTCTACCTGCGATTTGGGTGTGGAGGAACTTATTTGCGCCAGCCAAAATGTGAGGTGCCCAGCCTGGAGAAGCAGAAGGCAGAAGTTCAGGACGCTGGGGGGTAGAACCTGTCTGATTTTTCCCATATGGGGATTAGCTTAGGAAAGTTGGGATAGCAGTGGGCACACAAAACTGGTGATGTGGGCTCAACAATTTTGATCCATCGCCACATGAACGTCATCAACAAATCAACCACAAGAGTTTCCCCCCAAAAAAACTGAGTCTGGTCCCTTAGGTGTCCAGCGATGCGACAGCATCATTGAGCCAAGGCACAGCTGGACGCAGCTCGCGCGGAAGTGGACGGCCTGCTGCTCCAGAAGGCAGTGGCCGGAGTGTCATGATCATCATTCTTATGGTTATTGATGTTATTGATTAATATTGTTTAGTATAACCATAATGTGTTATTCTAAGGTATTATTAGTATATGGTTATTTACGGGGTCATTGTCAGTATACTATAATATCATACAGGTATCTTATTGTGGTATAGCAGGGTTATATAATTATTATTAGCATATTGTTCTTCTCCGCATGTTTGAGTTTCTTGGATGGTTTAAGCTCTTTTTAAGTTGTAAAGTGGAGGTGGGCCGAGGTGGGCATTGGTCATGTTTTTACATCACAAACGGATAGAAGCGGGCAAATGAAGATTTCGAACACAGTATCTCAGTATATTCTGTTGATCTTGGGAATTTTGGCCTGGCACTGTAAACGTCAACTCCGTTGCTGTGAGCATGGCATTTTTTGTGCTGGAAAACTGCTGCCTTCGGCTCCTGGTTTCCGCAGGAACAAAACAAAGTGGAGGTGACGGATCTCCAGAACTCCCTGCGGCTGGCTCAAGAAGAGGCGGGGTGAATGAACCGGGTGAACGTTGCGAACACAAAACAGCGAGGACGGAAACCAAACTACCCACTATAGGCCATATAGTTACGGATGATGATCCATGAACTGGATTCCATCTCTTTGCTTGAATCGGTGAATGTATCTGCAAGAAGTAGGGGGAAGGCCAGCCAGACGCTTGACCTGGATACCTGGGTTGCAGGTTCCAAAGTTGCAGGGCCAGCTTGCCGAAGTTGAGGCCGCAGCAGACTTTTCCAAACATTGGGGATGCCGATTTTTCCACCCTTTGATTGCCCAGATTTGGGGGTCCTCTTGATTTTGTAAATCGACAATAGATCATATCATATCATATCCAAATTTACCAGAAATTGGTGATAGAAACTATAGACATCCCCACTTGGAGGTTTATGAAGGGGATTGCGACATTACTTTTGGATAGACCCAACAAGAGTCTTCGCAGGGATCACCTTTGATGATCATTCAGGTTTGGTGGATGGTTTCAAATGCTCATAAAAAGATGGCGATGTCATGATCTCATCAGCAAAACCTGGGAAAACATCAAACATAGTTGTGATAGTGTTGATATCATGGTGCTATTAGCCAACAGCTCTTTGGTCGTTTAAAATCTCCATTAAACATAGGGGGTTCAAAGTCAGCAGACAAACGGACCAACTGCAACAGTGCCACAACTGCTTGGTGCTTTCAAGTGTGTTTGGCGTCCATCCATCCCCCTAGAATTTGATGATTGTCCCAATTGACGAATGGGGGTTTATTAAACAGAAATTGGGACACCCCTATTAGCAATTTTCATGGGACATCGTATTTTTCAAATCCATTGGAATAGGAGGTACCTCATCAGACCAACCGCTAGATTCATCCCCAAAAAGAGGAACCACAACAATTGGCAAACCATTTGGGAAGAGATCATCGTCGATTTCACCAACCGCCATGGCCATGGCCCAGGGGCAACTCGCAGCGGCCCTTGCAGAAGTGACTCACCTCAAGGCTGAAAAGGTGGGACCCGTGTCATGGCTGAGATGTGGCACCATCAATGGAGATTTGAATGGAGAAATCAGCTATAAATGGCTATAAATGAAGATTTTGACATGGCAATGTTTGATTACAAGAGCATGGGAAAATTATGAGAATCCATGAGGTATTGACAAGTCTTGACATTTTGGACACAAGAAATTTGTGTACACACCCAAACGAAGGTACATCATTGAATGGGACTGAATGGTGAATTTAAGTTAGCTTGCCTTTTGACATCAACAATGTGTGGAGTGTTGTGGATTCTCTCTCTTCTTATTGTTTTTGTTTGATGTTGTTGTTTTTATCTCGATTTAGAAAGGATCATCCACCGCAGGAACTTAGCGAGGCTGTGGTGAAAGACCTTCAGCAAGCGTTGGCTAAAGCCGAAGACCAGGCTTCAGAAAGCCGCAGCGCTTTGCAGCAGCAAAATTGCTTCACAAGATGGTGCATGGTATGCCCTCATGAATTCTGTTGGGGAAAACGGATCATGGACCTCTAGGAAATATGGGGTTATGGACCAAGACCAAGTTTCTGGGTCCATCGAAAGCCCCCTCATAATAAGGGCCCAGCCATCCTCACCTTTGGATGTGGGGCTCAGGGCAGCTACAAAAAGATGGATACAATGGTTCCATGAGATTTGGTAATGGCTCGGGCTTATGGGTATGTGAAAAAAGTGGATGGTTAAATCATGTTAAATACTAGAGTTGACATGAACTGACCAACATGCCTGGGTCCTTTGGTATCCCATTCTTGAGCCACCAGGATCTTAAACTGAGACGGTTCCTGGCAGCTTGGTGCAGGTTCCAGTTCTCGAGAAGCGGCTCGCGGAAGTTGAGGCGCCCCCAATTGGGGCCGCAGTTTTGGGGGGACACCCAGGCCTGTGCCGGCCCAAAAAAAATGGAAGGCTTATGTTGGCAGGCATCAAACAATGCTCCCCAAAAGCAGCCAACAACACGTGGGTCAAGGGGTACATTTCGATGGTCAGATGTCATCAAGGGTAACCCAAGAAACAGATAAACAACAGATAAACAACAGATCAACAACAGATAAAAACAGATAAAAGCAGATAAAGAGCAGATAAACAACAGATAAAAACAGCTAAGCTAAACACAGATAAACACAGGCAAAAACAGATAAACACAGCTAAGCTAAACACAGATAAACACAGATAAAAACAGATAAAAACAAAAAACAGATAAACAACAGATAAAAACAGTGGGTATAGTGGGTCAAGGGCTGTCAAGGGCACATGTTGATCCAGGCGCGAAACTGTCAGACCCTTGCAGACCTGGCCGCCGCGGAAGCTGACGGTTCCCAGGCGCGGGTCCGAGCTCAGTTGCCTGGTGAGGCCTGTTTGTCGAATGAAGGTGTTCAATCTGTTCAGTTTACTTTCTTCTCTTAGGCCTCTTGGGGGGGTCGTATTTTTCAACATTTTTCAACATTTTGGTGCCTGCACACTGGCCCAAGGTCAAAGATCTGCAGGACAAAGGGGGAGATGGCAGATTGAGACCCAAATCATCCTGCTGAAATCTGACAACCCGTGGCTCTCTCCAGGGATTTGGAAGTTTTGTTTGGATATCACAACTTTGGTGGGCTGGCAGCTCAAACCCAAGACTTTCTGAAGTTTGCTTGTCAGGATCCGCAAGACCCGTAGATTCAAAATGTGAACAAATCAACACGTCCAAAACTGGTGGCCCCTCACATATTCCTCCAAAGATCACCCAAGATTCACGGTGCTTTTTCAGCAGAGACCCCAGAAAAGATGGCGGGAAACCAGGCGAAACCAGGCTGAAACCGTTGGAAACCAGTTCGGCACATGGATCTTTTGTACATGTTGCCACCCAGACACACTGTGACGCAGACGTCGTAGTCATTTTAGAACCGTAGTTCTCACCCCAAGTTGCAACTTGGCAACCCTTGGTAGGAAAATGGGTTGATTTTTATGAGGGGCATAGATAGTGATTATCATATCCCCCTATGATTCCTATGATGTTGATAGTTTCAGCCATCATATCAACATCGTGCCAGGAGCAATTGACTGCTGCTCGTGCTGCGATGGCAGACTTGGTCACGGACAAGGCGGACTGCTCTGGGTCTTTTCCTGGTGGGCCTGGTGGGGGAAAGGATGATCATGCGAGCCATGCGCTGGATTTTGGCGTCCATTTTCAGACAAACTCACGGATACACGCTTGTAATCAACAGTGGCAATGGGAAATTCAGCACGGGTTTTAATTGGGCAGACCTTTTTATTTTATTTTTCAGTAGGCAGACCATCTACCACAGGGGGATCTATCAGCAAACCAGGAAGGCAAATTCTTTTTGATTACTCCCAACTGCCCAAGTCGTGGCGAACTCCCAAAAATCTTGAAATTAGCTTGGGGGAAGGCTTTTGTGGAAGTCGTGGCGATGCGGCGTTTAGCTTGTGTTTAGGGTAGGTTGCTGTTTTACTATCTCATGTAGACCTAAAGTGGCGAAGCGGCGTTTAGGTTGTGTTTGGGGTAGGGCGTTGTTTTACTATTAGCATAGTGCTTTAATCTTGCTAGTTACGTTCTCATTGTGTTTGGGATGGTTGCTGTTGGGTTCTGCAGCTACTGGGGTCTTGCTGTTGCTGCGGCTGCTGGTTCGACGGCTGCTGCTGTTGCTGTTTGCGGGTACTTCTACACAACGCTGAGATTATCATCTCTACACTGCCATGGCGGTGTGCTGGGATTCTGCAAATTGTCATTGTTTCGCTACCAGTGATCCAAGGAAGGGCAGGTTTGCGGCTTGCCGGCCAAAGTCCATGTGTGTAGATGCGGGGCTTTTTCCGTACCTCGTTTTGGACCTCGTTTTTTTCTTTTATCAGAACCCTTCCTGCAGTATACAAACTAGGAAAAGGCCTGCTTCGCGTTTTTGTTTGTGGGCGTCAACAGTGCCCACGAAAAAAGGCCCGTTGGAAACCGGCGTTCCGATGGGATTCGATCAATTAAAGGACCGGATAACCCCACAAGTCAACTTCTCCCTAAAATTAGCTTCAATGGTTTTAGCGGGGACAGGGAAGCAAAGAAAGACAAAGGAGATGGTGAAAGATCGAGAAGGTAAAATGGTAGGTATGTATGTATGTATGTAGGTCGGTAGGTAGGTAGGTAGGTATGTATGTATGTATGTAAGTTGTTTGTGAGTAGGTTGTTTGTGAGTAAGTTGCTCCGCTTTCTACGAGTTCCACCAGGCTGTGTTATCAAAGCGATGGTGTGCTCAGTTGACTTCTGCTGACCAAAGTAATGTTCTGCACTCTTTCGGGTGCAGCCGCAAATGTTTGCAGATTTGAAGTGACTCCATGTTTGCAGATTTGTTTTGCTTGTTTTGGAAGTTTTCAGATTTTAGAGTTTGTTCAGTGTTGGGACAGTAGATGTGAGTTTGTGCCACGCCTGCCACGTGAAACGAAGGTGGATGTCAGGTTGTGCCACGCCTGCCACGCAAAGTGGCGCGGCGCCCCGGCGCCAAATCCCGGCCCAAGGGCGCCACCCAGTACCATAAGTGGCACGCCTGCCACGCAAAACGACGGTGGATGTGAGTTTGTGCCACGCCTGCCACGTGAAACGAAGGTGGATGTCAGGTTGTGCCACGCCTGCCACGCAAAGTGGCGCGGCGCCCCGGCGCCAAATCCCGGCCCAAGGGCGCCACCCAGTACCATAAGTGGCACGCCTGCCACGCAAAACGACGGTAGATGTGAGATTGTGCCACGCCTGCCACGTGAAACGAAGGTGGATGTCAGATTGTGCCACGCCTGCCACGCAAAGTGGCGCGGCGCCCCGGCGCCAAATCCCGGCCCAAGGGCGCCACCCAGTACCATGAGTGCCACGCCTGCCACGCAAAACGACGGTAGATGTGAGTTTGTGCCACGCCTGCCACGCAAACCGAAAGTAGATGTGAGTTTGTGCCACGCCTGCCACGCAAAGTGCCGCGGCGCCCCGGCGCCAAATCCCGGCCCAAGGGCGCCACCCAGTACCATAACGCCTGCCACGCAACTGATGTGAGTTTGTGCCACGCCTGCCACGCAAACGACAGACAGCCTGCCACGCAAAGTGCCGCGGCGTGGCGCCCAAGCCAGTCCAAGCGCGCCACCCAGTGCCATGAGTGCCACGCCTGCCACGCAAAACGAAGGTAGATGTGAGTTTGTGCCACGCCTGCCACGCAAACCGACAGTAGATGTGAGTTTGTGCCACGCCTGCCACGCAAAGTGCCGCGGCGTCACAGGCGCCCAAGCCAGTCCAAGCGCGCCACCCAGTGCCATGAGTGCCACGCCTGCCACGCAAAACGACGGTGATGTGAGTTTGTGCCACGCCTGCCACGTGAAACGAAGGTGGATGTCAGGTTGTGCCACCCTGCCACGCAAAGTGCCTGACGGTAGATGTGAGTTTGTGCCACGCCTGCCACGTGAAACGAAGGTGGATGTCAGGTTGTGCCACGCCTGCCACGCAAAGTGGCGCGGCGCCCGGCGCCAAATCCCGGCTCAAGGGCGCCACCCAGTACCATAAGTGGCACGCCTGCCACGCAAAACGACAGTAGATGTGAGTTTGTGCCACGCCTGCCACGTGAAACGAAGGTGGATGTCAGGTTGTGCCACGCCTGCCACGCAAAGTGGCGCGGCGCCCCGGCGCCAAATCCCGGCCCAAGGGCGCCACCCAGTACCATAAGTGGCACGCCTGCCACGCAAAACGACGGTAGATGTGAGTTTGTGCCACGCCTGCCACGTGAAACGAAGGTGGATGTCAGATTGTGCCACGCCTGCCACGCAAAGTGGCGCGGCGCCCCGGCGCCAAATCCCGGCCCAAGGGCGCCACCCAGTGCCATGAGTGCCACGCCTGCCACGCAAAACGACGGTAGATGTGAGTTAGTGCCCCAAGCGCCCCACACAGTACCATGAGTGCCACGCCTGCCACGCAAAACGACGGTGGATGCGAGTTTTGTGCCACGCCTGCCACGTGAAACAAAGGTGGATGTCACCAAGTGCCACGCCTGCCACGGATGTCACCAAGTGTGTTTTTGTGTGTGTGTGTTGTGTGTGTGTTGTGTGTGTGTGTGTTGTTGTGTGTGTGTGTGTGAATGTCACCAAGTGTCTTTTGCGCGTGTGTGTGTGTTGTTGTGTTGTTGTGTGTGTGTGCGTGTTGTGTGTGTGTGTGTTGTTGTGTGTTGTGTCTGTTGGTGTGTGTGTGTGTGCATGTGTGTTGTGTGTGTGGTTGTGGTGACAAAGTGTATGTTGATAAAGCGTGTGTGGACAAAGTGTTTGTGGACAAAGTGTTTGTGGACAAAGTGTGTGGTGACAAAGTGTGTGTGGACAAAGAGTGTATGTTGATAAAGCGTGTGTGGACAAAGTGTTTGTGGACAAAGTGTTTGTGGACAAAGTGTGTGGTGACAAAGTGTGTGTGGACAAAGTGTGTGTGGACAAAGTGTTTTGGACAAAGTGTTTGTTGATAAAGTGTGTGGTGACAAAGTGTGTGTGGACAAAGTGTGTGTGGACAAAGTGTTTTGGACAAAGTGTTTGTTGATAAAGTGTGTGTGGACAAAGTGTGGAGGAGGGCGGAGGAGGAGAAGGCGGAGGAGGAGCCCGGGATACAGAATCAAAAACAAGAACCCCACACAAAGATGTGGGGAAAAACGAATAGAACCATGATAGTTTGGGCAAGGCTTGTTAAAGCTAGCGTTTCTCAATGGGGAAAGGGGTTTTGCAAGGTCTGTGCCGGGACAGGGGTCGTGGCGAGCGTTTTGATTGGGAATAGCTGTCAAACGCAAACATTGCAAGGACTTTGGCGTATGGGTGTAGCTGAACCTCAATGGTAGCAACTCACGGTTCGTCCGACCGTTTTGATGGAGGGGATGCCGGCTGCCTGGTTTCAAAATGGGACCCTACGATTTGTCCATGCTCATGTCATCTTATAGCGTTATACATCACTAGGAGAAGAAACACCTGTTCAAAGCCGGTGATGTTTGCCCATGAGTTTAGTGTCCTTTTTCACACCTTGGAAAGGATGGTTGTTGATTCTTCCACCCGGGGTCGGTGCCGGATCGCAACAAGCTGAAGCATCGCACCTTAGTAGGAGCGGGTTTGGTTTTTGACTCACCAGATTTAGTGGACATGGACATTTTCTGACTTCGTATGTCAGTTGTCCTGATGAAGACCCTATAAGAGGCGTATCCCGGTAGCAGCCCCACAGGAAGAGAGCCTTGCGACCATTAAGAATCTGCAGGGATCATTGAGCCAAGCCCAAGAGCAGGTGGGCAGCCCAGGGCTGTGATACCTTTGATTTACAATGGAGCGTGTAGGATCACAGGGATTGAACACGTATCAGGTCGAAATATGTCGCATACCGAATTGCCGAATCCTATCATGTTACCATACCGTATCATGTCAACATATCATGTCAACGTATCATGCTAACATATGTTAACGATTATCATGGTATGGAATCGACTTTGCTGTGGCCGCATCGAAAGATACTCTCTGCCCGAAGGAATGTATATATGACTGTGTCTGTGTCTGAAAATATACTGTAGTGTATACTGTAAACATGGGCATTTAATGGGGATGCTGATGATTCACCACCAAACTCAGGAGTACCTTATTTTCAGACAAACCCACATATATATATATAATTATATTAGTAGATATATAATTTATAATGTTATTCATGTTACAATTAAATATATTAACCGATTAACCCTATATTCACCCGTATATAATTATATATTATATATATAATATTTATAGAGATAGAATACTATGACTCACATCTCCTGCCTGCATCGCTCCCCATATAGAGTCGGAGCGGCCTTTAGGTCCCCCAGCTGCAGAAAGAGCTGCGGGAAGCAGAGGTCCGTTGCGCCAGAACTTGCCTGAAATGGTGGTAGAAAGCACATCAATAAGTGGACCAAGCTAACCAAACTAGATCATATGATTTCATGGTTGATGAACGTTGATAAAAGTTGATAGATGTTGATAAACGTTGATCATATCTGATGAACACTGATAAAACATTGATAAACGTTGATAGGTGGATACGATTTTAGCTTTGGAATGATAGTCATGATAGTTCTTGAGTCGAACAAATGTTTGGAGATGTTTTCAATGATATGTTTCGAGGTTGGAGCACGTCTGGGAAAGAACACAACGGTCAAAAGATTCTGAAATGGAATTTCCTAACAGGATTAGTTGGACGGCCCCGTAATCCAGTACCAGCACTGGTACGTGTACATATATATGTGGGTATTGATCTAAAGGTCCTTGTAAGGAGATTGCAATGACCGTTCATAATCGTTCATATTGTCCCTCGCGATTTGTTTGTTTCTTTCCGATTTTGCGAAAGTAACATTTTCATTCGCGAAATATTTGTTGGAACTCAATATCATGAATCACCATAATTGCATATAATCTATAAGGGAGACTTTCGCGAGAGTTCCGCCAGAGTTACGCGCAGGATCGGGCGAATATGAAAGTGCATTTTGAAGGGGATGGCCCAGCAAGCACACATGTAAGCCCAACATATACTTATACATACGTGTCCAGATCATCACAAATCTATGGAATTAGTTTCTAATTGCCTAAGCATATCATATCATATAGTTAATTAGAGTACATCTAATATGTAGATATGCTATGATATACTACCATATCATACTATATCAATAGATCTACTACAATATGATCCATGGGTCCCCAGGTCATTATCTCCACACTCAAGCAGATGTCTTCTCTGCAGGCACGGCTGACCGCCGCCGGCCATGATCTTGGGCGCTTGCGCGAGGAGAAGGCGTGGGGCCCAAAAAACAACCCATAAAAATGGGTTATCCTAGGTATGAACAGTGGGTCGCTTAACGGTTTTTATGGGATGTGACCTAAGGATTGAGTTGTGAGATGTTTTAAACGCAAGAATTATTGGGGATCTACTGGCATTCCCCCACAAATATGTGTTAGACAATATGAGATAAATGCATGTAATCTCTTCTACACAATTGTAAGCACCCCAAAACTGCTTCCCTGCACCTGCACTTCAACAGATTCAACACAAAACGTGGGATTCTAGGGTGCTTTTTATGATTCGGGGAAACACATTATTCAAAGCTCCAGAATTCTTGGGCAAAGGATTCTGAACCATACTCAGATGATTCGACTGGGAAGACTGTGAATTTGACGTGTGAAAATGGGGCTGTTGAAACAGCAATACTGGGGCATTGAACACTATCAACAATGGTTGCTTGGCAAACCAAAATGGGGGTTGAACCACGAACATGGCAGGGTTGAACTCGGAGTGGAACCAACATAGAACTCACAAAAATAGTGATTTTAACCAACCATTTTGAATCGACGGCCATGTCACCGAGAGTATACGGCTTTGTCCGGAAATGGGGTACCCCTGAATCCCATACTGTATCAGTTTTTTTCTTCCCAAACTTGCAATTTTGGTTTGTTGACAAGTCCATATGTCGATATTCTGAAATTGTCTGCAGGTTGTCTTTTGAGGGTAGCTGTTGTACTTCCTATCTGCATCCTCTGGAGGTTCCGAAGTTGGAAACCCAGCTTCGGGAAGCGGAGGTTCGATTGAACGGCCGGGGGTGGAACGCGAATTTTGGTCATTTATAACTTGGTTAACTGAGGTTGATAATGAACATATCTACAGTCGGATTGGTTTATAATTTATAAAGGTTTCTGCCAAGCCCCCGCCGTCTCCAACGCAAGACACAATTTAAGCGTGCTTTTTTGAAAGCAGTTTTCAGCTGAATTGTCAGCTCAGCACTGCTTGCCTGAGGGGCGGCGGCTGCTTGAGCAGCTTTGCTGTGAAATCAAGGTTCACGCAACCAATTTGTCCAGTCCAACGCGCGGCGCTGGACGCTGGAGACCTTTAACCGTCAGCTTGGCAGGCGCTAAAAGCGATAATGAAAACCCGGTATGCACCTGGTGTCCGGCAGTGAGCTATTGAAGTAATGCCAGGCGCATCCCAACTTGGAAGCAAATAATGATCAATAATTTATGTTGGTGCCAGGTTGTGCCTTTTGAGGCAACATGTCTACTCGGTTTGCTGCTCTTTTTTGCCTCGCATTTTTGCTAACTTGACCGGCATGTTGCCGCCTAGTTTGCCGGGGTTCGGCCGGCTGGTTGGCCAGGGCCGAAGCCACGATTTTCATCTTGTTTCTGGGGAGTGTTTATACTCCCAGGCTTACTCCAACTTATAAATATTAATAAAAACTCAGGTGTTTCCTTCCTGAAGAATTTGAAGCACATCCATTTGTCCTTCCACCTATTGTCCACTTTTAACTCTTGGATCACACTCCTGGGTATGTTCTTGTTTTTTCTTGAATAACCCTAATTACTTTCCAAACATTGAAAGGACAGAATTCCAGATGACATCCGAACTTCTGACAAGTTTGGATGGTCAAATCCACATTTTTTGGTGGTTCAGTTCAATCCCATTTTCGATCGAGAAATCCAATCTTTGATGGTTCAAGTCAATTTTTGATGGATACATCTAATTTATTTGTAGATAAATACAATTTTTGATGGTTCACGCTCATTCTTGATAGATAAATCCAACTTTTGATGGTTCAAACCAACTTTTGATGGTTCAAGCCCATTTTTGATAGATAAATGCAATATTTCATGGTTCAAGCCAATTTTTGATGGTTCAAACCCATTTTTGATGGTTTAAACCCATTTTTGATAGATAAATCCAATTTTTGATGGTTCAAATTCATTTTTGATAGATAAATCCAACTTTTGATGGTTCACGCTCATTCTTGATAGATAAATACAATTTTTGATGGTTCAAACCTATTTTTGATGGTTCAAACCAATTTTTGATAGATAAATCCAATATTTCATGGTTCAAACCCATTTTTGATGGTTCAAACCAACTTTTCATGGTTCAAACCCATTTTTGATAGATAAATCCAATATTTCATTTCAAGCCAATTGTTGATGGTTCAAACCCATTTTTGATGGTTTAAACCCATTTTTGATAGATAAATCCAATTTTTGATGGTTCAAATTCATTTTTGATAGATATCTCCAACTTTTGATTGTTCACGCTCATTCTTGATAGATAAATCCAATTTTTGATGGTTCAAGCCTATTTTTGATGGTTCAAACCAATTTTTGATAGATAAATCCAATATTTCATGGTTCAAACCCATTTTTGATGGTTCAAACCTATTTTTGATGTTTCAAACCCATTTTTGATAGATTAATCCCTGGCAGTTCAAAAAATTTCGCAATTGTTGACCTTTTCCAGGAGCGGCTCACAGCTGCAAGCGATGACCTCGCACGTCTCAGGGAGGAGAAGGTGCATCGATTTTGTGGAGGTAAAAAACCTCAAACAGATGAAGAAAAATAAGATAAACTATATAATTATGTATGTATATAATCTGCTATTTGAGTATCATTTTAATCTTAGCTAATGGATTTTGTCTCTTTATCTTTTTTTGGGGTGGGATGTAGCAATGGATGGGTGAAGCCCTCTCTGAGGCCCCTGTGCAAACCACTGATCCCCCCGCAAGAACAAAGCCACCTGGCCATGAAGGAGCTGCAACAGTCCTTGCGAATGGCTGAAGATGAGGCCGGGAGAGGTTGAAGACAAGGCGTTCCTGGTTTCAACTTTCCGTTGATCGGGAGAGGGTTGAAAATGAATGTTTGCCGCATTTTCTGTTTCTTTTGGGCATCCTGAAAGCAAGGCTGATTCGGGGAAACCGATATAGATGAAACTCAGTCAAAACCCAGGTTTGCCAATCTTCTCTTTTAAAGAAGACATGAACTTGGTTATTTATAATTTATACACACTGATATATACACTATATATATGTATATATATACATACAGACATACATATACAGACATACATATACAGACATACATATACAGACATACATACAGACATACATACATGCATACACATACTAATATATGGACATCAATCCCCAAAATTACCACTTGTCCCCATCTCTGCAGAAAACAAAAAACACGCGCAGCTTGTCTCGAGGCGAACCGCTGCAAGGCGGAGTTGGAGGCGGTGCAAAGCAGCAGCTCCCAGGCGGAATTTGGGTGACGCACGTGTGCAGCTTATTGGGGGTCATAATATATTGTCACATCTATCTATCTAATCTAATCTAAATTTATCTGGTTGGTGGTTCGGAACATTTTTTATTTGTCCATATATTGGGAATAATCATCCCAGCTGAGCAATATTTTTCAGAGGGGTTGCAACCACCAACCAGTAATCTAATCTAATCTAAATTAATCTAATCTAATCTGCATTAATCTAATCTAAGCTAAATTAATCTAATCTAATCGAATCTAATCTAACCGAATCTAATCTAATCTTAATCTAATGTAAATCTAAATCTAATCCAAATCTAATCTAATATAATCCTAATCTATCGATCTATCTATCTATCTTTCTGTCTATCTATCTATCTATCTAATCTAACCTATTTCTAATCTAACCTAATCTAATCTAATCTGAATTAATCTAATCTAATCTAAATTAACCTAATCTAATCTAAATTGATCTAATCTAATCTAAATTAATCTAATCTAATCTAATCCAATTCTAATCTTATCGAATCTAATCAAAATTAATCTAATCTAATCGAACCTAAATCTAAATCTAATCTAAATCTAAATCTAAATCTATCTACATCTAATCTAAATCTAATCTAACTCTAATCTAAATCTAAATCCAAATCTAAATTACTTCATCTAATCGAACCTAATCTAACCGAATCTAATCTAATCGAAATTAATTGAAATTAAATCCAATCTAAATCTAAATCTAAATCTAACCTAATCTAATCCTTCCTATCTATCTATCTATCTGATCTGATCTACTCTAATCTAAATCTAATCAAATCTTATCTATCTATCTAATCTAACCGAATCTAATCTAATGTAATCTGATCTAACTTAATCTAATCTAATCTAATCTAATCTAAATTAATCTGATCTAATCTAATCGAATCGAATCTAAATGCACATCTAATCTAAATCTAATCTAATCTAATCTAATGTAATCTAATCTAATCTAATCTAGTATAATCTAATCTAATCTAATCTAACCTAATCCTATCTATCTAATCTAATCTAATCCAATCTAATCCAATCTAATCCAATCTAATCTAATCTAATCTAATTCTAGTCTAGTCATCTAATCTAATCTAAATCTAAATCTAAATTAATCTAATCGAATCGAATCGAAAATCTAATCTAAATCTAAATCTAAACCTAATCTAAATCTAATCGAATCTATTCTATCTATCTATCTAACTATCTACCTAATCTAATCTAAATCTTATCTAAATCTAAATCTAAATCTGAACCTAATCTAATTCTAATCTAATCCAATCCAATCCAATCTAATCCAATCTAATCCAATCTAATCCTATCTATCTGTCTGTCTATCTATCTATCTATCTTTCTTTCTTTCTTTCTATCCTATCTATCCTATCTATCCTATCTATCCTATCTATCCTATCTATCCTATCTATCCTATCTATCCTATCTATCCTATCTATCTAGCTAGCTATCTATCTATCTAGCCTATCTATCTATCTATCTATCTATCTAAATATCTATCTATCTATCTATCTATCTATCTATCTATCTATCTATCTATCTATCTATCTATCTATCTGTATTTGTCTATATATATATATTAATTATCTATATGATCTATAATTACTAGTTGGGCAGTGATCTTCAAACGCCTGTTGATTGATGTTTCTTTTTGCTGGGTTCGACTCTAAATCCGACAAAACCAGTCGCAGTCGGAGGACAGAGGGTCTTGCAAAATGCTCAAAATAGATCTTGAGATCTTGAGTTCTTGATAGAATATCTGAAAAAACAACTAGATGAATAGAGATATGAATGAATTCAAGGTTTGAGAGTGAGAAATTCAAGGTGCCGTAAAAAATTGGATTGTCCTGGCTTGATTCGAATTGCCATTCTGGAACCAAATTGATATCAGATCCAAAGAACGCCCCGTTTTTGCAGGTGATTTCAAGGTGTAACGAGGTATCCAACATCCATGCCATGCCACGCCCCGAAAAGGCGAAGGATTTGCAGGACACGGGACAGTCGAGCAAGTCCCCACCTCTGACGGAAAAATAGGTGAACTAAGCGTCAACCACTGGAGCTTAGAGGCCCAGTGGCTAGTTTCTGTTGAACCACATTTCCCATGGTTTTTTTTGGGATCCTTTTAATATGTATTTGTATGTATGTCTTGTTGGGGGGGGCAGGGCGGAACAAATAGTCTGAAGAAATCGTGTCCATGGCTCAATTGATTTACGGAACAGTTGCCGTGGTGTCGATTCGACTGTCGATGCATGTTCTCGAACGCACCAATCAGAGAGGAAATATGTTACAGCACACTATGTTACACCAGTGCATATTCATTTTAGGTAATTCTACAGGGGGATCCAAGGCTTCTGACTTGCATCCTCTCGAAATCGCCAAATATTGTGCCAAGTCTTCAGTGAACTATTTTGGCACATGCCCAAAATTCAAGCGTTTTTGAAGGCCCCGAGTCGTCATTCCCAATTTTTATGATTATAACCCCCCCACATTTGTAATAATCGCATCCCAATTTTGGATTGTAAACTCCCAATTATTATCAATTGTTCATGTTTCAAATCCATTCAAAATATCGTTTTTCTCATGGTTTTCCATGGTTTTGCGTCAGATAAATGCCCTATATTTTCTTGGTTCGAAATCTTGTTTGAAATCCACTGGAAGCTCAGCCTGGTGCTGACCAGGAGCAGCTGACGGCAGCTCGCGCGGAGATTGCCGATGCGGTGATGGAGAAGGACACGTGGCTTCCTTCCACGTCTCGGATTTGGATGATCTTCCAAAGTGGGGGGGTAAAGCAACAGACAAATTATTAAATTGTGTGATTTGAGAGGATCATAGAGGATATTTAGGGGAATGTAATGGGATGTATCACCAACACTGGTATATAGGTGCGTCTGAAAAATGGGGGATTTACCACCCACTTTATGGCCATTTTAATAGGGAACATCGGGGGTCCAATCCATGAGTTACAATCGGGGGTTGCATATTTTCAGACAAACCCACATGGCTGAATTTTCAGGTGAATGATTTGTTAGACACTTAGATTTATTCAGAGTTTCTTTTGAACAAGATTCATGAGTGATGTATATATATATATAGGTATTTACATACATATATACAGGTTGTAAAACACGTAGCAACTGGAAAGCATATATCCGAGTAAGGGTTGATCTATCTTGATAGACCCAGTTGCAAAAAAGAACCAAAAGGGGTCAACCGGGATCGGTTGCTGGCATCTCTAGAGAACCTTTGACCCACAAAGATTCACAGGTTGAAGCAAGGCCTCTAGTTAGCTTGATGGTGCTTAGTCGGGAATGGGAGAATGGGAGAATGGGAGAATGGGATGATTGTTGATAATCATTATTGCTAAGCACCAGAAAGTTAGAGGACTGTTAGAGGATCATCCCACTTAGTAATTAATAACCATAGTTCTACATAGCCCATTTACTAATTAGAATCACCCCACGAATTGGGACTTACGAACTAGGCTTATTAGCCACTTACTAAGTGGGATGATCCTCCAAGTATGAGTCGGCTACACAAGACCAGCCGTGGTCGATAATGGACTTTTGACGGATCCATGTCAAGTGTGATGCTTCTTGTCCATCTGCGGGACCAGAAAGGTATTGTCTTGATAAGGAACAGGTATATAACATGATCATGTTAGCGATGAGATGATTAATAGTATGATCAACACAGCATCAGCATCATGGTGACTGTCCTGGAATTCTCATCCAGGATTGATGTCCCGGGTGTCCAGATTTTTCCGCAGCACTGGGTTCAAGATGACACTTTTCGCTGCCTAAGAGAGCCCCCGGCGCCCACAGTGCGGAGCCCAGGAAGAACTTGCCATCTTCACAGAGGGGTGCTGCGGAAAGGGTGCCAAAATGACTCAAAAAATTGTTTGAATCTCCAAAATTGGATCCTTCAAAGCTAAATCTGGCCAAGAGTGTGGTAGTTTGGTTGTTTTTATTACACATCAATATATATATATAGATATATAGATATTATACATTTAAATTTGACTCATTTGATGTATATATATATATTGATACACAGTTAGGTATATATATATATATTATATTTACACATACACACAGCCATGGCTGCCTTGCCGCACCTCTTGGTGTCCTACGGCACCTTGGCAGCTAGGAAGTCATGATCCGGCCGGGCACATCTCTGACGAAACAGAAGCAGAAGCAGCGGGTTTGGGACGCCCAGCCCCCCCATGGTTCCCGGTGTTCCCCATGGGTCCACGGCCTGGAGATCATTTGAATTGACTAAGATGAAATATGATGAAATTCCAAATGGTTGTATTAGTCAATTATTGATGTATAATAGTTAATGACTAATTCAATTATTCTATTTGGATGTATTTATGACATTTATGGAATGTCCTTGTAGTTTGTCAGAGTTTAGGCCGACAGAAGTGAGTCCTCTTGGTTCTTGGTTATTTTGGGCACTGGGACAAACAGATCTTCTAGCATTAGATGGGTAGGGTGGTGGTCAACATCGGGTACAGTATATGTTCCCACACCGACCAGTGGATTGTCACTAAACATCTAGAATCTAAAGATGACCGATTTCTTAGAAGACCAATATCTCAAAATCCGGAACCCCATTCGATCCCATTCTCGATTCTCCCCTATATTGAGTAACGAAGCCAGAAATGGGTTTGTCCGAAAATCGTGTGTCCCCGAAATTCAAAGTGTTCAAATTGCCATAGATTGCTAGTAATCCATGGAAATTCATTTTCATTTCACAGTTTTTGGACTAACCCTAAGCCATCCGCAGATTGCGTTTTCATCCCGAGGCGGTGGCTCCGAAAGTCGCGGTGGGAAAGAAAGCAGAGGTGGGAAGAAATGGCATTGGAGAAACATGGGGGAGGAGCATCCAAGACTTGGTGTTTTTTGATCCGAAAATGGGATTTTGACTATCCAAGAATGGGATTTATCAAAACTGGGAAGTTCGATGACACGGAGAGCTGTGACGTGGATCATCAGAAAGCCATATTATTTGGTGCTGGAAACATCTCCTGAAATGTTCATCATGGTTTGCCCATGGTTTTCCCATATGTCCCAACACGTTTCCCATCTGTTTCTCATATGTTTAGTTTATTTTTTCCCATATGTTTTCATGTGCGTTCCATATCTTCCAATATTTTTTCTCATGTTTTGCCTATAGAACCAGCCATCACTTGGGGCTGCAGAAACCATGGCAGACCCATAGTCGCTGAGGCTGCACGGCCTCTACTAGAAGATTTCCTGGCATCATGTGACTACGTAGGCTTGGACTGGGGCTCAACAGAATGGTTGGTGGTTGATCTGGATGGATGGAAATTGGGAAAAGCTGAAAAAATCTTTGGGGAATACTCACAGTATACTTACTGTAAGTTATAGGAACTAAAAGTTAAACCCTACTTTTTGGTTTTGAACATGAAGCCAGGCATGGTGGTTTCTGATCTAGATTTTTGGGCTCTTTACAAGTATATAATATTATAATATGTATATATATATATATATATATGTAATATGTCTTTATCAAGAAAAATGGTAATAGAAGCAGAACATCATAGAGTTACAACTTGGTTTTTAATGATTGACCATATACTTGTTGGGAATATTCACAACACTTAAGTATAAAGTATTTGGCCTTTCGGACTGGTTGATTCCTAAGCGTTGCCAAAGGCACCCATCAGAACTGCAATCATTCCACCATTTTCTGGTCGTAGTGGTCCTGTCTTCATACCACCCCCGACCTCTTCCTGATTGTCGATCTCGAAGATCGTCGTTGTCGCGCCCATGTTTCATCCTTTGGTAGCCTTAGTGCAAGGTATGGATATGGCAGGTCTAGTTGTGGTGGACAGCGGTGGGCTTTTGGCAGCAAGGAAAGAAACAGTTGTTGATTCTTCTCCCCTGAAAGGATCTTGATATGGCAGGAATGGGGGCAACCTGAGAGCTTCTCAGATTCTTTAGATTTCTTTGATTTTGTTCATGGCACTTTGATGCATTCCTTTTTCGGTTTACCCGTTTACCCCTTGGTCGGTTTACCCCAGCCACACAGAACCCTTTGCGGCACCGGTGACTTGCTTTGTGAGCTCTTGGACGTTTGTTCTTTTCCTGGTGGACTAAGAACCCATCCAACAGGACATACATTTAAGGCAGTCCTTGTGTAGTCCTTGTGTGTTTCGGAACTGTGAAGGAGCTGGGTAGGGGTCGTTTTTTTGGCGCTTTGTCGTTTGAGCGTCATTTTCCATCGATGTGTTCCACTCAGCACGTCCAAGTGCGAGGATGGCTGCATCATGGACCAAGAGGGATTTAAAAGTGAAAGCTATTTTAAAGTCATATCTATCGTACACGCCAACCATCCATGTTTGCAGTTGTTTGCCAATCTTGTGGTCATTTTATGTCATTTTCACAGAATTGGATGGGAAGAATTTGACCAGAAGCCCTGAATAATTTATTTGATCCTTTATCTGTATATAATATTATATAACAATCCTCTATATATCAATAGCAAAAAACCATGGTTTTTTCGATGTTTCACGTCACGTCTTTCCATCATTTCCCTAACATCTTCCAGCCTTTGCGCCACGTCCGGAGGCGCCATCACCCTCTTGGAGTTCGAACGGAAGGCCCGAGAGGCCAGGCCGCGCTGCCATCAGTACCTGTTAATGGGGATATGCCGGGGATAATGGGGATGATCAGTAGAATTCTATTCAAATTTAACTGTTATGTAATATACCTGGCTGGGGAGTATTACAAAGATGAAACCACCAATCATCCTCGTCCGGGAAAGGTGTACCTTTTTTGACAGGGCGAATCTGAAGCAGCTATGGCTTGGTGAAATCCCCATGAAACACAGCTGCACCGCAAATGAACTCCTATCGGCCTATCCCATCTCATGAAAAACGGTTTCCCATTCCGATGGCTTCTTATTTTGATTTATTTTGTTGATAGGTTCGCTTTCCTATGGGTTATATATGATATATATATGTATATATATATACATACACATGTCATATTTGACCTGGGATGATTGGATCCCATTGACCTAATGGTATCTTAGAAACCACGAGAGTCTCCTGTGGAGGTTTCCAAAACCATGGGCCAATGGGGGGGGTAGCTCCAAATCATCCAGTAATGACCATGGCCCGCAGGATCGACCTCATCTTCTGATGTGGCTGGCCTACTGCTACTTCCACAATGGTGACTATAAGAAGGCCATCGATGCCTACGATGATGCCATGCGGAAGGCTGGTGGCTGTTGGGTGTTGGATGGAGCTCCCAACTACTTGGTTTAATGATGTAGATGATGATGTTTCATGATGTTTAAGGATTATTTCCAGTCTTTTTTTGTTCTGATTGGAAAACATTGATTGTTGCGAGTGACCCCATATAGCGTCTCCATGAAGAGCATGTGTGGCTTACTCTACGAGAAGATAGCATGTTGATGAACCTTTCATATTCTGATGAATGATTCACAGATGTTTTTGCGCGGGACTAAGAGCATGAAACTGCAATACCTGCGGGATTCACGTTGCACTTGTCATCATTGACGACTCAGCAAAAAGGTAGTAGCCATGAATGGTGGCCACTGGTGAGATGTGAGGAGAATGATTCAAACATCTACGCCTACAAAGCTTGCTGCTATTATGCACTTTGCCAGTATCAGGTGCCCCGGGCCCCGTGTGGGGTGTTGTGTGGTGTTCACACCTTGCTTTTGGATAGGAGTTGTTGGATTTTTTGAAATTGGCAGCATGACTTGGGGGAAGTGTGGTTGGTTGTGGACTGTCACGACTGAGGCTGTTGGGTGCTTGCCACTGTCTCATTTGCCAGTATTTGTCTCATTTCACCACCTGTATCTGTTGGGACGAACGCAGCTGACGACATCATTTGGTAGGGTTTTCAACAGCCAATCAGAGAACGGAATTGCAGCAAATGGCATCAAACTGGTACCTGCTTACAATAGCCACTTACCTTTGGTATATTCTTCACTTGCACTCGTTTCCTGGCCTTTCATTCTATGCTGACTGTCTCTTAGCCATCCCTGGTTGAAATTCGATTTCCCATTCGCAGCTGCAAATCACAGGAGTCAGCCTCAACTATTAGACGGTATCCCACTGGATATGGGTCACACGGTCACACGGTCACCCGAAGCCTTGAGTGTCAGCCATCACCGAAAGGACTTGCTACCAGTGGTACCCAACAGCCATGGCTGGCACGCCAGGAAGCCGAAGATGAAGCGGCGAAAGCTCCAGATAGTCAGCTGAAGTCTGGGCCTGAGAGGGGGCCATCCCTCCGGTTATGCTCGATGTTGTGAGCCCCTCCTAACCTGTGTAGTGGATGTATACCAATTTATAACTCACATAACTTATGCATAACTGCATAACTATACATAACTAGGGTATATGGATGTATATGGTAGATACACTGAATCAGTGGACAGGGTTCTAAAGCAACAAAGCATAGCTTTCGGGGGCACGACCCATCCCCCATCTGAGGACCCGCATCCTCTTCCACACAGCGCACAAAAGAAATGATGAACCTGCCATGATGAGCCAGCACCAGGCCTTGAATTCGACCACACGGGGCCAGGGGTGGAACTTGGGGCTTGAAACACAAGGGTTAATATGGGTCAATAAATGTCTCATGACCTCGCGATTTCCAATATCACCTTGTGGTTGATGGCAGTGATTCTGCTATGGGCGATGTTCAAATTTCACCTTTCACCATACCTGTGGAACTATTGTTTTTTTCTTGGTTGGAGATACGAAATAAGACAGGATTGGCGTGTTCCACCCAGTTACCACCCCTATCCGGGTATGACAAAATTCACTTTTTGGGATGGTGCTCCAAGCACAACACCAAGCGGATGTGTACCCAATCGTTGGCGTTTTGGTTGCATCCATACAAAAATTGGAAATCAGTAACAGTTTTTTTAAAACCTCTTTCCTTCAACTATCTTACCTTTTACTTTTTTCCAGCATGTTTTTTGGGCTCCCACATCCCCCCCGTCACACCATCACCAGGCCCTATCTGACTCCAAAGAGGATCAGTTGTGCCTGGCGGCGATTCAGTATCTGAGGCCGGGAAGCTGAGATATTGAGCTATTCACAGCCAAATACCAATTGTTGATTGGTTATGAAATAGAGGGATTACATACAATATTTTATTGCCTGGTTGGGAAAATTTAAGTATAACATTGTATAACCCATCATAGGGATATTTACGAACCAGATGGGATGTTATAGGGGTATTTTGAATGGTTCACTTCGTTCACTTCACAACTTCCCTGGTTGGTGGTTTCAAAGGTTTCTTTGAAACTGGAATGATCCCAAATCACCGGTCGGAATCTTGGGGTGTCCGCGCAGGAGTCACTTCCAGGAAGCCACAGATATCTACAAGCGCCTACTGGTGGAGGCCCTCGACTATCCAATGGTTGGGGGCCGGTTACGGCGGCCTATGGCCTATGGCTATTTAAACAAATCTCCCCCAAACAGAAACATATAGAACAAATGGGAAGCCAAGAAGCTGCGATCAGAGTTTCTCAGCCACATGGTAGAAAAGGATTGCATATTGGCAATGGGGAGTTCGGCAACACCACGGATCGGGGTTATTGTCCATAAACAGTGGCTTGGTGGTTTGAACGTGTTTCTTAATTCCATTCCTATGTGGGATGATGATACTACATAACATAACGATATACATATAAACTAGTAATAGCAGGAAGACTCCATACTAAAATGATAATAAAACAACAGACACTACCAACAATCATGAATAAACACATTTAGCTTGTCTTTAGTATATCCAGACATCTCCGGGCACGCATCGCCAGGATCGAGAAGACTGGGCATTGAACGCTGCTCTGCCATGTTTTTTTTTTTTTTTGCGACCCCAACTGCCAAAATGAAATGACAATCTTATATAGATGGAAATTAGGATGAATTTGGGTTTGTCTGAAAATGGGGATAGACCCACCATAGATGTGGTGATCCCTGCGCATATATATATATATTATACAAACATATGGCAATTTTAATAGGGATGATGATGATGATGATGATGACTATTATTATTATTATTAACAAGTGGATTTAGGGTTACCCCATTTTCAGACCCAAGTACGGCATTTTGAATCATCACCGAGGCGGACCAATTGTATCTAGAGGTACCCTTGGGACCCTCCAAGAGTCCGAAGCGACCGAAGAGCCAGGTTTACATTGCGTTGTGTTACTATAAGTTGGACTACTACGACGTTGCCTTAGAGATTCTTCAGACGTGCCCTTTGTGGAGCATCTGGGGGTAGACTCTAGACCGGTAAAGGCTGCTGCTTCAGATGACAGTGAGTCGAAAAATCTGACAATAGGAACATGAGCATGCCAAAACCAATCATTCTATGAATAGAAATGTACCAGGGTGAACTGAAGGTGACTTGAACACCCAATTCATTGTCCCCTACTATGCCCAGTGTTTTTTAAAGCTGATGGATGAAGAGGACACTTTTTCAATGGACATTCCAGATCTTCGTGAGGTACTTGAGCCAATATCCCCAGTCCATCACAGCCGTGAATCTCAAGGCCCAGGGAGGGGTTTGGAAAATCATCGCATGTTTCCAGGATTTGGTTTTCAACATGTGAAGAAAAGTACCTTCCGAAATCTTGATTTTTTTCAGAATGAATTTACCTTCGAAATCTTGAAATAAGTCAGAATGCATGTACTTTTCTTGAGTATTTTCTAGAAGAAAACGGTATGCCTTCGCGTTCAACGAGTTTTTTTCCCCATGAACACGTTGAACACGGTATGGTGGGTCGCTCCAGACAAGACCTGGCTGACGCAGGCCTGTAGTCACTACCAGCTTTACAATGGTAAGGCGGCGGAGGCTGAGTTGAAGGCAGCGAGGGGCTGGTTCTGGGCAATATGGATCAATATGGTATGTTTGTGTAGAGGATATGATCTAACTATATGTATGTACGTATGCATGTCCGTATATATGTAGAATATGTATGTATGTATATATATATGTTATATTCTACACAATGAGTGTAAGACATTGCTCGAAATTTAGATTTTCAACACACTTGAACAAGACATGCGCATGTTCGATGGTGCATACTCGCATAACTTGATGCGCTCAGCCTGCTGTTTGTTGACCTCGTGGCCGTGGCGCACCGTGTCACGAGGTCTTGCAGAATGCCTCAAACAGCGGCAATATTTTTCAGGATCTGGGATGGGTGAGGCTTTTTGTGGCCTTTGTTGGCAACTTCCGTAGTGTTCAAAACCCCTGTTGGATGATTATTTATATGGGGTTACGCTATCCAATATATTGGAGATTCTCACAATGGAAATCCCATTAACCAGCCAGGATACAGGGACGACGTTGCGGGTTTTGAACACTGCTCAATTTGAGATGAAGCAACCATGGGCTGCCTCGGGGCGAAGAACCAGCAGCTGCAACTCCCAGCACTTTCTGGTGGACATGGAAACATCCAAAACTAAGCAATTATAACAACGCAAACCAGACATGGCATAAAATCTCGTGTACCCCTAAATCCACTGGTAAAACCTGGTTAATAGCTAATCATCATTTTCCTATTCAACATTGCAATATACTGGGGGCCCAGTGTCACTGATGACTTCCCCCATCGCCTGACTGCAGCCTGGAAGCACAGCCACCCGCAAGGAGCATGACCTGTTGCAACACAATCTGGTAGTCTTTCGCAATGGTGAGAATGCCATCCAGGCGGCTTGGAAAGCATCGAAACATGTCTGGCTTCCCCCCTTTTTGTCTTTTCTTTAACTTGGGCTGCAAGCATCCAGCTGTCACTGGAATCGGGGCTCCCCTGCTTCAGGTCCTGCCTCCCTTGCTGGATATCATTCCGGAGGCACGGCTGAATTTGGTGATCTATCATCTGCGAAAAGATGAGGCGACGGAGGTGCCATTGGGCTTGCGGTCCGCCGAATCGGCACATGAAACGTAGAGCTGCTTATTTCGTGGATGTGCTTGCGTTCTCCCACGTTTTGGAGGCGATGTATTTGCGCATAATTGAATTTATATGCATATAACTTATAACATGATATATTTTGATATAAATTGATTAATATGCTATAATATGATATGTGACAATGACAATGATAATATAATATATATATAGTATAACATACTGTAATATAATATAGTATAATATAATATAATATAGTATAATAAAAATAAAATAGTATAAACTAATAGAATATAATATAATATAATAAAATAGTATAAACTAATATTATATAATATAATATAATATCATATAATATAATATAATATAATATAATATACAAGATATACCATATAACATATAACATACAACATATATAACATAATATATAAACCATAATATATAATATATAATATATAATATATAATATATAATATATAATATAATATATATAATGTATAATATATAATATATAATATATAATATAAAATATATAATATATAATATATAATATATACTATGTAATATATAATATATAATATATAATATATAATATATAATATAAAATATATAAGATATAATATATAATATATAATATATAATATATAATATATAATAATTAATAATATATAATATATAAGATATAATATATAATAATATATTATATATAATATATAAGATATAATATATAATATATAATATATAATATATAATATATAATATATAATATATAAGATATAATATATAATAATATATAATATATAATATATAATATATAATATAAAATATATAATATATAATATATAAGATATAATATATAATATATAATAATATATAATATATAATATCTATTATATAATACATAATATATAATATATAATATATAATATATAATATATAATATATAATAATATATAATATATAATATATAATAATATATAATATATAATAATATATAATATATAATATATAATATATAATATATAATATAATTTATAATATAATTATGTATCACACGCGCCACACCCACAGATGCCAGGCTTTTGCGCTCATCAAGGACTTAGAGCCGTCAGTCCCAAGGGAGTGACCCCCTTTGGGACCAGGGGTTGATCCCAAGTTGATCGTTCTTGGAGCTGCAAGCTCCAGAATTCGCTAGGACTCCATACTTTTCCTAAATTAGATTCCCTACTTTTGGGTGACCATTTTGGTGTGGGCATTTATATAATTCTGACATTTCTTGAAAGACTGCATGCTCAGGATGACACCTGAAGGCAGCACCCGTAGTTTCTGGCATTTTTTTCTCAGAAAGATAATACTGTAGCTATTTTGGAGCATATATACCACCCAATATTGCCAGGTAGGTTTATGTTTGTTATTGTAATGTACTTATTACGATTGTTATTGTTATTGTTATGATTATGATGATGATGATTATTGCTATTGTTTTTTTTTTTAAATTAATCATTAATCATTTATTGTTATTACCAGCTATTCTTATTACTATTACGTTGGGTTTACCGCATTCCACCGTTGGCTTCGCTGCGAAGGTACATCCTGAAGGGTGTGGTCTTTGCAGCCTTGGGACAAAAGACAGGCAGTGGGGGCTGGTTGGTTTTGAGACCAAAATGTTTGGTTTATAATGGAAAAGCCTATTACAATGGATAGTTAACATCGACAATCCTATTTATAATGGAAAATCCTATAATAAGAGCATTTTATGGATGATTTTTTCGGGGTACCCCCAAAGTTACTGAAAGTTGCTGAAAGTTGGACTGTCTACCCATATATCATCAACCCATTGGGGGATGGCCATGAAAAATACCATGGGATTCCCCTTTAAAAGGGATGGATGACCATAAACCATATATAAACACCATGCTTTGACCCTCTGGCGCATGTGTTGAAGTAAGGATGAAAACACTGATAAAATTCCTGACCATCTGAAAGGTGTTGATTCCTGTTTCAGGACACCAGCTCTGCCATGCTCCAATTCCCCCTATTTTAATAGGTGTTAATACATCCATTCCCAAAAAATCCTGATGAATGATGTTGAGATGACCATGAAACTTTCCATTCCAAACCCCTTGTACCATTCTTGTTGGTTCAATCCTGCTCCATCTCCCAGGCTCAAGAGATCACTTGAAGATGGCACAGCAGTTGTTTCAGTTGGTCGGCGTCTCTTGGCCTTGGAGGGCTACCTGGGATCCCCTGGGACCCCTGGGATCTTTGGGGTGGAACATGGGGTGATTTTCATCCCGATTTGGTGGTGATTTTCATGGTGGAAATGAGGATCTAGATTTGGGATTTTGGGGTAAGCTATGTTGAGGATGGGTCAGAAGCACCAAAGCAGTTTCCATTGATTCATGTCCCCATGCTATTGTTGGTTGTTCCCAATGATATCTCCAGTCTGCTGCCTCATAAATTCTGGCTTGAAACCACGGATTTATCCCCTTATACCCCGCCACTTTTGTTGATCATATGGATAAATTCAAAAGGATTATCATTCTTGTCCCCCACTAAACGGCCAGGGAGTGGCGTATACCCCTATATGTCATACGGCCATAATTTGTGTTATTATAAACTCATTCTTGTTGGTTTGGTTCCCGATTGAAGTAGCAACAAATCAGGGAACATCTCCATTTTTACATTTCAAATACCAACTCTACAAATTCATGAATTTTTCTCACAAGGTTTGGGGGATATCACATCCCCATGTCTCCAGGGACCCTGTTTTTTTCAGTTTTTCGTCGGATCCAACGACGCCACGACGCCTCGCTTCCGCTGCTCAGGCATCAGCGTCTGAGTGCGACACCATCCCTGGGCGACAGTGCCCACGGACGGGCCCAGATTAACTGGAAAACCATGGGGACATGATATGAACATATATGAAATCATAGGGGAAATATGGGGAAATATGGGGAAATCATCTATATCATCTATATTGAATCTATATCATCTATATCATCTATGGCGACAGTTGGGGGAAGCCCCCCAAAAAAGGGGAAATCATCTATATCTATGCAGATGGCTATGAATTGGGATTAACACAGGGAATTGAATCCGCGACAACGAGGATTTAATGGTTTTTTTGGTGGGGATATAAGCACGTACAGTATGGGTTTGCGGAAGACCTGGGATACCGCAATTTATGGCAATTTTGGACGGTAAGACACGGGATTCCACGGTTCAATTTCAGATGAACCCTTGGTTACATAGATCAGAATGGTGCTACACACGACTGTGGGTCCACATTTCAGATGCAGGGACTGCTAGCTTTACCTGGTCCTGTACATTGCAATTGTATCATTTGCAATTGTATCATTAAGTAAGTATATATATATATATGTATATATGTATATATGTATATATGTATATATGTATATATGTATATATGTATATATGTATATATGTATATAGGTATATAGGTATATAGGTATATAGGTATATATGTATATATGTATATATGTATATATGTATATATGTATATATGTATATATGTATATATGTATATATGTATAATATAATATAATATAATATAATATAATATAATATAATATAATATAATATAATATAATATAATATATATATATATGCATACAACCACACCCACACACACATATTCACATGATGTTATATTTGTACACATTTGTAGTCATGCACATGCGGATATGCACACAATATAATATGCGGGTATATATATATACACATCTACGTTATATGTATATGCAGACACATATCATTTAACAAGTGGTGCCCCAAAAAACAACTCGTTAAACCACTGGACACCTCGGTCCGTGGAGGTGCATGGCGTCGTGTTTCTTTTTACTTCGTCAGTTTGAAGACGTGCTGGTCTACTTGAAGTCCATCAAGTGCCTCGGTTGACGCCAGGGCTGGAGCTTGTTGGATGATGGTGAAACATGGCCTGGTGAACCCTAAATGGAGGTTTATAGCTGGGAAAATCATCGAACTGAATAGAGGATGAATGTGGTGAATCCAATAAGAGACATTCAAAAACCAACTTTTTCACCATTCCGAGACTGCTATTTACTATTGGTCATCTTGGGGACGAATTATTCGGAGACTCACCGTTTTTTCACGGAAAACCCCAAGATCTCATGGTTGAGAAAATCAAGTTCTCCCATTTTGAGTTTATTGCCGTAGACTGGGGTCCATCCCTGATTTTTCCTCCCGTCCCAGGCAGTACTTCACCAATGATGACGACTTCAACTGGAATTATGGCGCCTTCAGGGACTGGGTGTGGCCTCGGGATCAATACCACAGAGGTTGGCAAATAGTCTGATGGTGTGTTGAACGCAATCTCTATGGGTCACAACTTAACAACAAGAACGCAAAGCACACAAGTCTCCAATTCTCCAACATGTGACCCTAAAAAAAGGCTATATATATATATGAATATTTATATTTTTATGTATATATATATAAACAAATAAATAAGTAGGTCTATAATTATCGTATTTTTTTGCCACATTTTGGGCGCAGTTCTCGGGTTCAAGCCCCGAGCACTGTAATTTTCGAGGTATCGCTTGTGCAGCTGCCGGCGACTACAAAGAGGCCAAGGAGGCCAGCCGAATCCTTGGTATCAACAAATGTATTAATGGCTGCCATATGATAATTTATGATAATGGTATTAAATGGTATTAATGGAATTATTAATATGTATAAATTATGTATAATAATGGTTGCATAATGGTTGCAGAATGATTGGTATGAATGATGATATGAATTGTACAACTATTATTGGTGATGTCATAATGGCTACTCCCATGGTGATTAATATAAACCATTTATTGATACGATTCAATCACAACCATTAATGGTGGATTTAAGCGACAATGACTGGGGGGTTAAAGCAACAATCATGGGGATGAAACCAACCATGTGATGTATTTGTGTGTCTGAAAAGGAATGATACCGTATAACAGTGGCTTAGCTGCTATAGGTAAACAGGTAAAACAATGGTGAAAACCACTGGACCACTGGTGCCCCATTTTCAGACAAACCCAATGTACTAGCTGTGACATGCAGAGATGATACCTAGGAATGTGCAACCATACATAAGTATGAAGGCACACATCTGTATACATAGAGTTGGAACATGTTGGAACCAGGCATTTGCACTGCACTGGGGATTCATTCGCCATCGAGGTTTCCAGTCCCAGGAACTCATGGAAGCCTCGGAATTTCTACAGTCGACAAGTGGGGTCCAAATTGGTGTACCCCAAGAAATGTCGAAATGTACGGATGAACAACTGACTAAGAAACGTGACTTCAGCTGTTCCGCAACGATCCAGTTAAAGCGTCAGCTTCAAACATCCATCAGCTTTAACAAAAACACTGGGCATGGTAGGGGACAATAAATTGTGTGTTCAAGTCACCTTCAGTTCACCCTGGTACATTTCTATTCATAGAATGATTGGTTTTGGGATGCTCATGTTCCCCAGGCTCCCAAAGGGTTCGTGAAACGATCGCCTGACTGTGAGGCCTTGCTGTCGGTGCAGAATGAGAAGAGCAGAACTGAGTTGGGAGCCCAGATAGCGTTTAGGACTCAAGATCGATATCGATTAGACTGAGACTTGGAGTATTTATTGGAATACAATAATGTATCATTATGATGATGATAGAGATATTAGATATTGTATGATATTGGAATTATCATTATCATCAACTATTATCACTAAATTATCACTATTTATCATTACAACTCTCCTGATGTCACAACTTGGACTATTTGGATAGCCTGACTTAGTCAACCATCCCATGAGGTTCTGTTACCTGAGCTGGTTGGCGCGCTGCTACATCATGAGCAATGAGCCCTCCCTCGCTTGGGAGGTGACCAAAAAAACCAATGAGATGCCGAGAGAACTGCTGTTGAAGATCAATGTTATGTTGTACAATCCAGTAAATACACACACATCATATATCATATATATATATATATATACTCACACAAATATATATACAAATATATATATATATATACTCACACAAATATATATATATATATACAAATATATATATATGATTATATATATATATATACATATATATATATATATACATATATATATATACATATATATATATATATAGATAGATGTTACACTGCATACGAGACACATTTGAATGCCTATTGACTTTGGAGTCTTGCACGTGTTCAGGGGAAGCTTTGTCAATGTCCCATCCAGGCCTATGTTCGGATGGACACCAGCAATGAGTCTTTCAATTTGCTCCATCTGATTGCCAACGACTGCTACAAGATGGGCCACTTCTATTATGCATGCAAGGTGCAGCAGTTGGGGGAAAGGGTTTTTTGCGACCTGCCGCAACCCCGTAAAAGGGACGGATCCAAGGCATTCCGTGAGGCTTTCTATGTCCATCATTGGGGGGAAGGGATCAATGTTGGTAACTTCATGCAAGCAGCAAAAACTGGAGCTTGAAGGAACCTCAAACAGAAGGGAAGTCACTTGAAAAGTTTGTAAGTGTGTTATTTGACCGGTTCCAATTTTGATATTTCATGATATATAATATAAGTTATATTTCAGCACTAATGGCTCTTATATAAGTTATTCCAGCAACTTTTTCCCGCGACCACCATAGGCCTTTGACGTGCTCGAGAGATTAGATCCTGATCCCGAATTCTGGGAAGGCGGGCAAGTTGTGACGAAGACAGGGATGAGTTGTAGTAATGAGGTGGATAGGTGTATACAATTACCTATACAACCGTATATTATATATATAATTGTATATATTACTGTATATATATATGACTGTGTATATATAATTATATGTATTTATAATATGATTATATATATATATATACACACATTACATCGTCATATGAAGATGTATGATTGTGCATGTTGTAGTGATTATATATTTAGAATACGTGCTGCGATTGTCAATTCAAGTTTCGCCCAGCGAACAAAACCTCCATGGCTTGGCCACCAGCGGTCCGTGTGGGAATGGGCTGTGCTACCTATCAAACCATGGATGTCAAATGGGTGGATGATGGTGGATGAACATCAATGCTGGCTGTGTAGCAGCTTAGCAAGCAGCAATTTTGCTGTGACAGCAATTATGAGCTATTTCATGAATTTCAGATGCACATTTTATGAGCTCAATGGAGTTTTTTTTTACATCAACCCAAACAGACCTGGACACATATTGCACAAGCCATGTAAAAAGGTCAAGCGATTTGGGTCTCCACTTGGATCATCGGCAAATGATCTTTGGGTGATCCTTTGAGGATCCCATAGGATAATTCCCCATGACTGGTTGAAAACCTATAGCCACTTACTAACCACTTACTAACCATCTACTAACCAGTTACTAATCAGTTACTAACCACTTACTAACCAGTTCCTGAATGGGTTGATCACAAAAGCCACGCCAGGAAAACGCGGAGCTGCTGTGGGCGTCTTTCAGCGAGTGGTGGCTCGCAAGGACGCTGCTATGTTTTATAGCAACCACCAACTAAAATAGAAAAATAGCAACCAACTAAGACGGAACTAGAACCAGAAGATGTGGTTGGTCAAGTCTTGATGAGTACTACGTTTTAGAAAAATCGACTAAAATAGACCAACGAACACCACTAGTAACTAGTACTATGTTTTAGACACACCAATAGTTGTTTTATAGCAACCACCAAAAAATCAAGAAGTCAAGAACAATTAAATTTCCTACTGAAATAGACACACATGGTGTTTCCACCTTTGAAAGGGGCTGCTGCATGGGGACATAATGGAGATAGATGGGGATGTATATATATATATATATACACATACATATAGCCAACACTATGATATCTTGTTGCTGGTTGATGATAAAGCCTGGCTGACTTTATAGGGATTTCATCCTCATTTCTAGGGTTTTCAGCCATCAAATACATGGGGATATAAGTATGACCCATGGTTGGCTGATGATGATAGCGGGTAATACGTTATACTACCATATACTACCCGATGTATCCATGAACTGAGAATCCTCATTTTCACCACCCATTTCTTACGAAGTTTGAAATATCCTCTATCTGGTTGGTCAAGCCACATGTTTCTGTCAGGGTCAATCAACCTGGGCTTGGTGGGTTGATCGGGTTGATCGGTGATTTCTGCAATGAACCCCCCCCTGGAACCCATGTACTGAGGCTAAAAGCCATTTATCATTGTGTAAAACCACCATTTCCCTCGTCATCCTGAACATGAACTGCAGGTGGGAAGAGATGGAAAGATGGCAGCGTTTTATGCCAGCTTCCAGGGGGGTTCAGAGTTTACCATCTTGTTGCACCCCAGGAGTCGCCAGATAAGCTGCAAGATGTGGTGAACCTCTTAAGAAGTTCCCAGAATTCGCAGGTGCGATTGCGAGGGCGTGGCAAACTGAGGGCTGGGAGAGGTATGTGAGACTTGGAGTGCTTGTGAAAGCTAGGGGAGATTCTCTGCTTGATGTGGAATGGGGATTGTGATGGATCAGTCGTAGTCGTCGTAGTCATTGAGGTGCCTTCAGCCAATGGATAATCGCAGCCTCCCATTTAAGCTGGCTCCCCATGGTTTGGTTGTTCGTATCGCAGTGTTGGTTGGTTACATCCCGACGGGAGCTGTAGCGAATTGCATGTTTAGTTGTTCCGAATTAGGCCTTAATAATTAGGCCTTGAATTGCAAAGGGACTCTAAGGCATGTTAACTTCTCAATTTATGGTTGAATCAGTTGAATCCTGGATTTTTTTAAAAAGATTCTGTTGCTGAATAGCTGAAAAAAATCACCACTCACTGGGTTCCTTTGTTCAATCATCCCCATGGAAATTGCCGCCAACTCGCAATCCCCATCACCGTTTGAGCGGGACCGGCACAGGTTGAGTACATCATCAACAAGGTCATGAAGAAGTGGGCCAAGGCTCCGGTTAAGGGATGGTAAACAGTTAGCCAGTTAGCAATCAAATCCCATGCCCAGTGCATATGAAAAGGGGTGGTTTAACCATGTAACATATTCAAAACTGGTGGTTAACATGGTTTAACTTAGCAGCTCGACCACTCCAAGCTGCCCTCTCAGAGAGAGGATCCCTTCCTCCCAACATGCAGATGATCTCAATGTCTTGAGGAGAACAGGGTGAAGCTAGAGTGAGCAGTGCGCAGCTGCCGCGAAAAATGTGGTGGTTCACGCGCAGCCGTAGCAATGCAGCATTGTAGGTTTGTTTTCTCAAAGTAAACCGGGCTTCATGGCCAAGGTCGAAGGCAGTCAAAGTAGCAGCTGAAAAAACATGTTTAAATAGGTTTGACTTGACTCCTGTTGAACCCTCAGATTCAGGTGGAGCCCTTTCATGCCAATTTCTGCATGAGAATTCGTTGGTGAATTTGATGACCAGGTGCGTTGGTTGAGCCGGAAATGTTCTGTACAAATCAAAGGCTTGACTTTCTGCCCTTGGCCACGCGCCGCCCTGGATCATTCTGAATCGACATTCGATTTGTTTTGGATCCACAGACATCCACTGGATATGGCAGTTTGAGGCTATTCCTTCAGCCAGGGTGGCGGAACGCGCGTATCACTCCCGAAAAAAGTGGCTACGACTGGAGCTGCGCCTCACGGGATACCAGACTGTATCCCACAGAGTGAGCCACTAAAAATTACCACAATTGGTTGCTATAGGAATCCTGCTTCATTGTGGAGATTTATTTTCGGATAGGAATGTCTCAAGACAAGTCCCCCCCACCTATAAACCCAGCTACAAACGAGGATAAGAACGCCCGTCTCTGGCCAGGAACAAATGAAGACTGACCTCGAGAAATTGAGGTGCGCAGCCTTGGTATGCTGTGATGGGCAACGGTGCAACCCCAAATTCCGCAACTGCGGGTGAACCAAACAGATCCCCGGCCCTGTGTCTGGTTTCACTATGTTTCACTAGTAGATCTAGTAGATGCTACATCAGATTCACCTGACAACTCTGGGTACCAAGTCAAGCTGCTAGCAGCTCTGGTGCCATGAGAAGTTCCATTTCAGCTACTGTTTTGATCCAAAGATAGCTTATTTTCAGAGAATCATACAATACATGACACCAAATGCTTAGTAGGTGGTAGTAGCAACTGGCAGCAACTGGGCTATTTTGGGAGTCAATTGAGAAGCTCTTGAGTTATTCAGATTTGCCTAAAGCTCTGTGTGGCTGGGCATCTCAATGATTCTGATCCATACAACGGATGAAAAATTGGGATACCAATATTGGCACCAGATTGGAATATCATGGAATATCATGGAATGTCACCATGTTGCCAAATTCGTCTTCCAAGCATATGGAGTTTGACATGACCAAGAAGCCACATATCAACCAACACAATATCAACCAAGAGTGATCATCTATTGGCACGATCTATATTTCCAGTTAATTGTCCAAATATCAACCTTGAACACTTGAGCGATCTCAACCATATTATCAATGAATCACCGAATTTAAATCCAACCAATTGCTCCCGCATTTCATTGGTAATTCAATCAATGTACATCTGAAAATCATGCTAAATTGCAGAATTTAAACTATTGTGTTATATATTAACTCTCAACCTTCACATTTTTCCTTTGATCATCAACAAAATAAATCTAATTCTATATATCAACCTCCAAGGTCTAAGGCATGGCCCCGTGGCCCCGTGGGGTGGTGGCCCTCAGGTTCGCTGAGATCAACGCCAACATGACGAAGAACGCCAAGGAGCGCGCGGAAGCGCAGCTGCGGGAGGCAAAACAGGACCTGGAGCATTGGCGCTCCAAGGTGTGCAACGGGAGGGGTGTTATTTTTCACGATAAATATGGGAATTTCAATGGTGATGTTTCTGATTATTGCTGTATGTGACGATTACTGTCAATATACTATATACTCTTACTACTATTACTATTGTTATTGTTATGGTTATTGTTATTGTTATTATAATATATAGTTATGTATGTATGTATGTATATATATATATATGTATGACTGTATATGTATATATATATATATTTACATACTATGTTTGATGTTATATTGATGCGGGTGTCGATTCCCGAAGTCTTCCGGGGTTTTTAGGATGAACTTTCTAGACATATCCTAGTTGCGGGTCGATTTGGCTTCCAGGGAATGGATGGAAATGGGCCGAACGGGTGTCCCAGATGTTCAGTTTTGACCCAGCCACTGGCTGTTTCATATATATCTCCATGGAGATCATTCCTCGGGATCTGATTTTGCGTGTGTTTTCCCTGAGAATATTTTGCGGAACGCTCTCCTGTAATCTACACGAACTCACATAACTTGGCATTTTTTATCATCTCCACTTTTGCCTGGACAAATAATGGAACATCAACTACAAGTCGTTTTTTTTTTTAATTGCCACTTTTGAGTACCAAAGGGTAGCCCGGTTCATCACTTTTTCCCAAGGCCGTCAGTGTTCAGGCCTTGAGCTTTGAGCGAGATGAAGACCGGATGAAGAGACAGGAGGAGGTGCAGAGGGATCGATGCGGTCGATGGGCTGGGTTGATGCAGGGAAAAAATATATTCTTGGCTGGAAAAAATATATCCACTATGCATTTCTTATCCACTAGCATCAAGGAATATATATTATATCCAAGGAATTTGGATACAAAAATATAGTGACCTGATTAGTCGACCCACTATAGATGATGAGGAATCATCTCAATATGGCCTTAGATTGGATACATTGATTTACCTAGATTCATGGTAATTATGACAGTAATTAACAAGCGGGATGTCTTGAAATAAAATCCATTGGGAAATTGATGGTTTCAGGAACTGAGTGATGTTGACCCTGTGAAGCTAGGAAAGATTGGGACAAAAGCAAGAACTCTTTTCTATTATTTTTTAACCAACTTCATTCATCAATCCAAGTGATTTCTTCGGGATAGGCCGAAATGATTGGGTACCAAATGGATTGCTGTTGAAATTCACCAACATTTGTGGTCAGCCGGGCTTTAATTTTTGACCCGTAGCCATTGCCTGTGGGGTGGACATTGAACCACAAGGATAGCAGAGTCTGACACCTGTTTGGACTCCTTGGATTCTGCAGTTTTGATGGTACAGCATATCTTGCTACGTAAAGCCCTGGTTTCGAGGTCCAGTATTTTATTTATTTCAGTGTTTTTGGAACGTACAACAAGAGGCAGAACTGGTTGCTAAAGACAACAACGCAACGTCCGAGTTCTCACAACTGGCAGGATTTCAAAACCAAGTTAGCCGCTGGGCTCGTCGATTAGATTCCAACAATTGGGCCAATCCAGCCAAGAGAAAACACGATATAAGAACAAACTAGACATTGAAAATCATTGAAAATCAGACTTTTACACAAGAACTTGCTTTCAACCCATCCATCCAGCAGTCGGCACCCTGCCGCTGCCTTCCCTGGGCCACAGGATGTTTGTCGCTTGGAGAGGGAGGTGAAGGTGCAGTCCTGCCACCATGGACATGGATGGCTGGTGATTTTTAGATATTTTGTAGGGCTGATGCGCCTGGCCGGAGTAAGTCTTTGGTGAGGCTGAGGTTTTTCAGACCCAGCTAAGCAAAAAACAATCAACAAAAACAATGCATTGTAAGATTGGCCCAAGTCCACAAGTGCTTTCCTCACCGCATGAGATGATACTCCATCCCGTATGTACCCAGCCCATGCTTAGGTGGTACCCACATCTCAAAACAGCCAGCAAAATGAGGTGTGACGCGACTACGCATTACCCCATCAGATGCAGCCTGTTGAATTCCTTGACTTCTTTGGATGCATCCGAGCAAGTGAACGGATAAACACATATTATGGTAATGAACTGTTATCGTCATTAACCTCGTTCTTTAATGTCATTCATGGATATTTACGGGATATCGGCAGTTGGGGTATGCACTAACAAGGGACTTCGTAGCTTCATGGATCGGGGGACCAGCGATCGGGCCTTGCAGGAATTACACGATCAAAATCTGCAGCTCCTCACCACCTTCCAGCAGTTCAAGAGTGTCAGGGGTCACAGCAGGGAATGGGGGTTGAGATGGGTTGAGCAAGTTGGTGAGATTTGGATGGACGAAACCCTTGGTACCATGTGAATGCAGGATGAAGTTCCAGCTGTACCTGTTATCTTTGATGCGAAAACCAGGCTACTGGGGTTTTGATTCATGGCCAAATGGGGGAACACCAAGAACTGACCTGATTAAACATGTTTCCTTCAGTAGTGGAAAATGGATGTTCATCTCTTGAGTGCTGAATGCCCAGCGCTGAATGCCCAGCGCCGGAGTCCTTTCCGCGCCATTCCGAGATCATGAGCATGTTCTCAGAGTTTAACTTTAGCGTGCTAGCTTGCTATGCCTATGCCATCCTATGCCTAGAAATACATGAAAATAATTGAAAATACACAGATAGTTTCAGGACACTTCACGGCTGTCTTTTTGTGAACAGATCATCGAGCCACACACGTCTGGCTGACCGACATAGAGATCGGTGTGGGCCAAGGAATGGGAAGTGATGCGAGCTGAGAATCAGAGCTTGCAGGAGCCGGCTCCGGGTCGGTCTGAATCAAGGGTCTGGGTTTGCGAATAACCCAACCATAACCCAACCCACAACAAGAATCTATATGCAGTCATTGACTGTTTTGGACTCGAAGTGTGCCAAGTGCAACTGCTCAGTCATTCAGTGACCAGCGGCGTTGTCGATTGTCAGACACGTCCTTTTTCAAGGAAACCTTAGCGATGTCCGAGATGAGTCTTGATCGAGCCAGTGCCTGGGCAGCAAAGGGTTGGACATTTTGCCGGGAAACATCCGTCCCAGCTCCACTGTTTTGGGCTGGTTGAGAATCATGGGAGCTTTCTATGGACATGGACTATCTACCAAGGATCCCAGATCAACAGCCAACCACTGGATGACATTGGATGACTGTACAGAAAATAGATGAAAATAGCGTCAGAGGATCGTTGTTGGGGCGCCTCGGGCATGATCTCTCTCTCTTTGAAACGACTTCATAACTCGTAACTGTCGTAACTCGTAAAGAAATCAACCATGCCGCATGCCCATGGTGGCCTGCTGGCGGGAGGCAGATTCTGACACGAGGGACACCTTTAAAAGGCTTGGATGACAGGCTCATGCAACTTGATCATTGTAGATTGTAGACCAGAAGTCTGGATGTTCACAGCAAGGTGATGGAGATATATGGAGATGATGTTTGTGAAAATCAGTCATGGTTGATCATCCTGGGGGTGCGTTGTCAGCCTTGGAAGATCATTCTAGATACTCCAAGGTGAATTTCAATTCAGGTGAATTTTGCGTAAAATTGTGCGTAATCTGCGAGTGACCGTCCACTCCTTCTCCAAAACATGGTCTTCCGGCTCAGGTTTGAGTTGGTTACACGTAGAGCTAGATATAGATCCTCCACCGGTGCTCCAAAATAAAATTAAGGGGGTTCAGGGTCCTCTAGGTGACCTTCCCGAATATGTTTTCTATTTTATTTTGACTGCCATTTGGAGCCCAAATCCAAAATAAAATCGCGTCGGGTGCCATGATTCGGGAATGGGTTTCTTGAGTACTTTTGATGGTGTTTTGCAGAGGCTGGGTCCCGACATGTCCCGACATATAGTAAGCCAAACCTAGTCGAGGGGTTGGGTACCTTTATTCTAAGGCGATGGATGTCAAAACCGCAGCTGCAATGTTGGATCCCTTGAATACCAGCCAGCTTGAGATACATGTGCTTGTGATCAGGTCCGCAATCAGATCTTGTTGGGGTTGGGGAGCCAACCAGGGGCTGCCAAGTACTTTTGGGACTTGTTCGAACAAGTTGATGCCAAACCAAACATTATCGCTTTCACAGCCTTGATCGGAGCCTACAAGATCGCGCCTCTGTAGGACATCTGGGCCAAGGGCAAAATGAAAACTCTCGGAATATTCGGAATCGAGCCAAACGATGTTTTCGCTGAGACCTATGTGGCGGCTCTGCTGCAACAACGCTTCCAGCACCTGAGGAGTGTGGATGCCATAGTGGACATTCTGCACCACAAGCCAGCAAAACGCCTAGAAGCTGCCACGGGGGCATTGGAAGACTTTGAGGCAGCAGGAGTTAGAGTATCTGGATTGTGCAGGAGGTTGAGGAGATCGTTGCATCTACTAAAGCAATAGCAATGCCTGACAAGGACAGCAATGATGATGTCACACCTGCCCACATTGGTCTGATTAACAAGTCTTGGAGAGGAACTGTGGCCTTTGCACAGGAGTTTGCTGCTGAAGATATTTTCTCAATTTTTCCGTTCAAGGGACTTCTTCAATAAGTTTCAATAAATATGTTCGCTGCAACCCTGACGTTTGCCCGCCACGGAATCGTGGAAGGGTTGCGTATTTTTGAAAAGCTGTGTCGGTGGACTTTCGACATGTATATGTAGATCATTGTTGAAGTAATGAAGCATACGTGAATGTGTCTATATACTATAAACATATATTATATAATTTGATAGCTAGATATGTAGATGTAATGATATATGATATATATATATACATACATAGTATTGGTTGCTCTTTGTACATGTCCATCTCGGATGTTGAAGATGTGTAAAAACCGTGCAATAGGTAGATTTTGTCTGAAATGGATATCCATCCCTTATGAAGACAAGTTGATGTTATTTCCCCATTAACATATTGTTCAGAGGGGGTGGCGGATTTTGATTCCTCATGAACATAAATTGATGTTATCACGCCATTCAACATATTGTTCAGAAGGGGTTACTGGTTTTGATTTCTACTGAAGATAAGTTGATATTATTGCCCCATTCAACATATTGTTCAGAGGAGGTGGAGGATTTTGATTCTTCATGAAAATAAGTTATTCTGGTCGCTTCGTGACGACAACCGCCCGCACCAGAGTGTTAGCTACGGAGTTGCAAAACATAAACCCAAAGTCGTGCCTTTGTAGGGCGCATGTTGGGAGTATGTTGGGCCTATGTTGGCTCCATGTTGGGCCGTGTTTGGCACATGTTGGGCCCATGTTGGGCACATCTTGGGCCCATGTTGGGCCTATGTTGGGCCATGTTGAGCCCAAGTTTGGCAACTTATCCGATTTTAGGTCCCTGGAAAAACAATGAAAAACACAGGATTCTAGAGAAAAATAGCCCCCTCCCCAAGCTAAAGCTTAGTAGCTATTGCAATTGCTTCTGGATCGTGCGTGCCAACAAAAAACGCCTCGGCACCTTCGGTGCGGGCGGACTACCCCATTCAAAATAGTGTTCAGATTGTCTGTATGTCAATACACAACAAAAGCATACAAAAGCGATGTTCTCCTCGGTGGGCGAACGTCCGGGTTGGACGGACCATGTTCAAACTTATTTGGCTTCTTGCCTCAGGCAACGTCTTGGGATCCAGAAAAACAGTGGAGAGAACCAATCCCCATTGGCCAGATCCTGAGGTGAGGAAAAGGCGCAGATCATGGGCCATGTGAATCCAAAGTTGGGTGCCTCAGATCTTCCTTCAGGAAGCTTATCTGACAGGGGCTGCTCACGGCTGCTCTGGAATTTTGATGACATACAGATAGTGAAGTGCTACCCCAAAAAACAGATACTATAGACAAACAATGACCAAGGGTCCCAAGGGTCCCGCGTATTCTGCAAGATCTGCAGAGTTAAGGTGACAAGGACATCAAAAAAAAGAGGTAGCAGTTTTTGGTTTTCAGCGTCACCAACTTATTCAAAAGTGTCCCTGCTTGTTTTAAGATCAAGTAGGCGGCGCAAGGGTCACAGTAATGGTCACAGGTCCCAGGGGTCGGCCCGCGATTCACCGTGCTGTGCCGCCCGGCCGGCGGTGCTGATGCGGCTCGAGCCGAGCCCCGGACGTCGGAGTTTGCTGCGGCAAAGGGGCAGAATTCTGCCAGGTGCCAATGGGATGATGGGAAAGGGAACTATTTTCATAGGAAATCTGATGGATTGTTGCATAGGACATGGATTTTCGAGGAATCTGATGGATTGGAATTCATATGTGAGAAAGGCTCCAACAGTTGACATCGGTCCGTTCGGTCTGTGACGGTGAGATTTTTTCCGTGATCCTTTTTATGTTTGACTGATTATTTGGTTGGTGGTTTATTGAATCATGTTCGATCCATGTTTGGATAGCTAATGCTGAACATCACAAAATTTTCCGGATGCCTGGCGACCTGGCTCTGTCCTGGTAGGATGGAGCTGCAGTCAAGATCGCCATGCTGGGTCACTTGGCAGATCGAAGTTTGATGTGGTGGTGGGTCTTGCTGCGTAGGACTTGGATGCTCATGAAGCACATGGCTGGAACAGATTCAAATGTGATAGAAGATATAAAAAGGATCTGCGAATGATTAGCTTTCAACTAACAATAAAATACTATATGAATCTATATGATACCTTTGAATGGTCGATGTACCAACAGTGACTCCACCGATGGTTCATTGTAAGGCAGTGGTTTGGCTGCTTGTCATTGGCGCAGAAAGTGCGAGAGAGCTGCAGGGAACCATCCAGAATGGTGAGCTCAATAGTTCAATGATGTTCAATGGCCCACCCCAAAGATGTAAGAATCGAAGGACGCTCATCGCACTTATGGAAATATAGCTAGTGAAAATAGTAGATCTCTCAAATATCCTCAAATAAACTGGCGAATCATTTGATTGTCCTATTGAGACAGTCAGTTTAGGGGTATACACAATTTCTTGGCAAAAGTCATGTCATATTGTTGGTTGTTCTATACCCCCATTTATAGGTGATGTAAGTCTGTAAGTTGCATGTATATATAGTATATACATTGGTCATGTTTGGTTATGCAGGTTGGTTATGAAAGTTATGTACTGTAGGCTATAAACTATACACAACATTTCTATACCCGATTGATATTTGGTACAGCTTTGGACCCTGGCTTTGTTTGAACTCGCTGAGGCTGGTCTTCTGTGCAACTCGGCCCCAAGGCCCATGGCGTTTTTTGTAGCCTTGGGACATACATACATGGGTTTGTCTAAAAATAGGGTATATTCCCAATGAAACAGCCATTTAATAGGGATAATGATCATTAACCATTGGGTTTAGGGGTACACTATTTTCAGACACACCCACATGTGCTCATACTCATTTACGACTATTTTAATTGATTGAGTCAAGTCAAGTCTCCAAGATTTTCTTGGTCGGTGAAATCTCCAACGTCTGTTTCCACTGTTTTCCATCATACTTTGGTTGCGAGACAGTCTCCAGTTTTCTCATGTTTGTTCCCAAGTCCATGTGGGTACGTATCAAAATTGATTGTCATCCCCCCAAGCATGGATGATTTCAGATCCTTTTAGGACCCATTTTTTTAAAATCGTTGTCATGCAATAAAGGTCCTTTACTTGATGTTTCATCCCCTTTTAAAGGGATGATGATGATTTCAGGTCCTAAAAACCAACTATCGGACAACCGGGCCTTTTGTGCCCGGCCCGTTGGGACCCGTTGGGCCCCGCAACGGGCCAGGATAGAGACGAGCGTTGTGAGGCCAAGCTTACGGTGGTGCTGCGGCCGGGCGGAGGCCAGAACTGCATTGACGAGGCGCAGAGACGGAGATGTGGGGATGTGGGCCATGAAAAAAATAGGCCCCTGTTGATGGGTTGATTAATAGGTTAAGTATACGCTTAAGTTACCCATGAAATATGGGGTATAACATGGTATAACCAACACTTAGTGGGAATATATACTGTATATATATATATCATATGGATTCATGTGGTAGAGCCTGAACCATAAACCATCCCCAATACAAGATACTTGTAGAGGTTTCTGGCGGTATCGCTCTATGACCGGGAGGATGAGGATGTCTATTATGACTTATGACCCGCAAATGGTTTTTGCGTGGGATGGTTTCTGAAGTCAATGAAGTTTATTATTGGGTTTAAGTTTAACTCATTACCCCTGTTGATGGGTTGATATAGGGGGTCACTGTATACTACTAGCAACTTGGGGATGATTGGGAAACCTCCAAGCTGGGTGAGACATTACAATTTCAGATGTAGCGAACATATCACAATCACGGATGATTTCTTAATGGTTATGGACCCAGCAGTCTTTATTTTTGTCCTATGTGTTCCCATCAGCATGTATCAAAGCTGTTTTTGATTCGATGATTCTTAGTCCATATTGCTCTTCTGTCAGAGACCAGACACGTTGAATTAACATGAGCTTTATGATGGGCTTGTCGGTTTGGGAGCATAGATGGTGGATGATGACGATGCCCTCGCTCGCTGACAGCTATGAACCCCTGGAGATGAGGTGAACTCGGAAGTGATTTTCATCAGTGTGGGCGAACCAAACAAGAAAGGGTCCTGGCCCCAGCAGTTGCTGCATGAACTGTGACTGAAAAGTTGGCCAAAGTTGGCTAAACGCCTCCAGTGGCTCCGAAAGGAATGGATGTTCAACTTGAAACAACACATGAAATGTCCGTGGACTGGAATTATTTGTCCCTTTTCTCAGGCGCGCCAACTCTGAGTTGCTGGGATTCGTTGCAAGTATTCTGGAGCTGAAAGAGGACCAGGCAATTTCGGGAAATCTGATCACGTTGACAGAGTTACGCGCGTCCAAATCTTTAAACCCTCAAAATCAGACCCGAGACCCAGTCAAAAGTCTCAGCATGTTTCAGTGCCCAATGGGTAGATTGGGGTTCGTTTTTTTCTTTCGTGAAAGTATGGAAGGGCAGTCCCCTGCTGTCATTTTTGGCTTTTGTTGCCTGCTAGTTCTACAGAAGGTCAAGCTGGAAGACAACGTGAGCAGCAAGAGTGACTCGGCCTAGAAACTGATGATAGCTCAAAAAGCATCCAGGATCCGAAAACGCTCGGTTCAAATGTGCGTTCCGGGTCAAAAACCCTAGCCACGCTAGTAGTTTGGACAGGTTTTGTTAGTCCAAAATTTTTGGTCCAATTTTTGGACCGTTGATGAGGTAAGACTGTCCTCCTGTGTGGATTGCAGCATGACAAGCGCAGCCTCATTTGGCAGCTCCAATCGAAGGTGGGTGGAGGAACTGAGACCTTGGTTGATGGGGGCTATCAGCGTACCATACCGGGAGTGAAAATGAGAAACAGTGGGGATCAAACCCAATTGGGGCAACTGTCAGCAGCAAACAGGATTTCAATTTCAACTATCACTATGCAGTAGCTTTCAAAACTGTCGAGATTGGTGTCGAGCTTGATCCTTCTGTGTCCATGGGATTTGTTTCGGATGGCCCTCAAGATTTCACAGCAGAAGAGGATCCATTGTTGGATAAAGGATAGGCATAAAGCCATAGATGTGTGGGGCCCAAAGTTTTTTTTGCCACCTGGCCACCTGTGTATAGATGTTTCTTGGTCTCTATGACTCTATGAACTTCAGGTGGGACAGAAGCACCCCGCTCGCTTTGCAGCGGAGAAAGCCAATGCTGTCCGGGTCTCGGGGTCAAAGTGGTGACTCCAGCCTGGGATGATCCCAAAAAGTGACGGAGTAAATGGTGAGCCACTGGGTTGAACTGCCATATCTCGCTATTTTTGACCTGTTTCAACATGTTTCAACTGATAGTTGTCAGCAATTTCACCAGTGATTTGCTACCCTCTGGCGATATTGGCACCATATTGACCATGGAACGGTTCTGGGAGAGTCATCTGATATCAATGGGTCATGGAGCCAGGCCCTGAGAGAAGAAGATGTCTCCTCGAAGCGACGGAAGGTGAGGCGGTTTTTCCCAAAAGAATCCACGAGAGATTGAATGGGAGACGGGGTTTTCTTGGGACTCAGAATGAGACCTGGGTGTGCGTTTTTGTTTTTTCAAATTGCAAGATTTTCAACAATTTTGTAGGCAGCAGGCATTTCTGACATTCTCCGCCAGCTGTTTGTCAGTTTCTCACAGTTGATCATGCCCTCAGGCGGAGCAAAGTGAATATCGTCGATTGCAAGAGGAGGAGCCGTCTAGCTGATCGAGCTGTGTCCAAAATTGCACAATACAATGGGGAAGGTTTGAACATTCAAAGGCCCCCACCAACTTCCATGAACTGCCTTGTGTTTGAGATGAAGATGAAGATGAAGATGAAGATGAAGAAGAGGAGAAGAAGAAGAAGAAGAAAGAGAAGAATAACAATAAAAGAAGAATAAGGAGAAACAGAAGAAAAAGAAGAAACAGAAGAAAAAGAAGAAAAAAAGAAAAAGAAGAAAAAGAAGAACAATAAGAAACAGAAGAAACACAAAAATAGAAGAAGAAGAACAATAACAGAATAATAAACATAAAAGAAGAAGAAGAAAGAAGAAGACGACGGCGACGACGATCATGATGATGATGATGATGATGATGATGATGATGATGATGATGATGATGATGATCATAAAACGGACTCGTTACGTTGGTACTTTTTCTGATCACGATTGCAATGATTAATGGGTTTGTGCGGCATTGTAGTGTGTCAACCTGTGTCAACTCAAATGAGTTCCATCATGTGATGTGGGATAGTTTCACATGCAGAACACCACATCATTGAACTCATTTCGTTCAACGTAGTATCACATCTTACGCATCATAAGGCATCCCATCACATGTTTACCCATACTATTCTTTGGTGTATGATATACAGATGGCATCCAGCTAGTTTATAGCAGACCAATTTTCTAGGGAAACTATGGTTGTTTCTGTCCATAGCAATGTTGAAAAAGACCGGGGCAGGCTGACGCCGACGCCGTTTCGGCCGCTGCGGCCCAAGCTTCCCCGTACGCGGAGAAGGTGTGGCTGTGGCCCCATCAACAGATTTCCCATGTCCCTGGCCAAAAAGGTGGGGATGTACCGAAATATATATTACTACCATAAATGATCTTGGTTGGGGATGTGTTTCCAATGTTTTTTGGGTAAGGGTGAAAACAAAACCTATGATTTTCACAGATGTTCCACAAGAATGGCGAGTATGAAGATACAATCAGCAGATTTGCTCACCAAATGTTTTGATCTGGAAGCCATTGGTGGGGTGACCCCATTGACAAACTGACGCCCCACTTGATGCCACTTGGACGGACTTGGACGGACTTGGAAGTTCATTGCACTTAGTAAAGTGGATAGCGGTCACTTTTTGGATATCCCCATCCCTCGTGGTGAGTATCACCGTGTTTGGTCGACTAAGAATTAGTTAACATGTTAAAACCTCTGTTGCTTCTTGGTTTTTGTGGATTGGTCAGTGAGCCTGGTTCCGCAGGTGTTGTCGCGACCCACGTTGCCTCGTGGTATGCGTGTTCGAAGGAGCCTTGGGGCGGTGGATGGCCTCACTGCAGCCAATTCGTCCACCAACGAGGATGGGTCAACAACCAACCATTTTCCATCACTTCTGACGTAAATTTCCATATGATTCTATCAGTTCTATCATTGAATCATGTTATATAATAGATTCCCAACTTTTCATATATATTTTCGCAAGATTAAACACCATGCTGATGATCCTCGCACATTTTGAAGCGGTCGGTGAGACACCAGGCCCGGTGAGCCTGACATGGAGTTTCCCGAAGCACCGCCAGAGCAGCCGCCAGAGCCGCCGGAGCCAGGCGGCAAAAAGTTTCTGCAGAAGGAATGGATTGCTATAGCTGTATTATGTTGTATTGTAAAATTGTACATTCTGAGTATGTAATGATTGTAATGATTGTAATATGTTGTAATCGTATATATACAATATATATATATATATACACACTAATATTGTCCTATTATTGATATAAATATAATTCTACAGTACATGTAAATGGTGTATTCATTTCTTTTGTGTGGTTATATCTCATTGTTCAGTATAACTATATATAAAATGAGTACATCAAGAAATCATCTGGTGGTAACATGGATATCATATCTCAGACTGCATAAACTCATGGGAACTGTCCAGGCATGGCTGAGACGGGTGGAGAAGGCGGCGGATTGCAAGGCTTGGCCAACTACAGCTCTGAGGAGAGCGAGGACGGGGAGGTTGGGATCACCGCAACGCCATTTTTTTTTTGGAACTTTGGGTTCTGGGGGAGAACCAACCAAATCTGGAGAAAACCATGGACATTTTAGGGGAAAATCATCGACGATTCCCCGAATCTGATGGTTCATGATCATTTTCCCTTCCGCAGAAAGGACCATTTGAAGGGTATATGGCCCATCCTCAGGAAAACCCAGTTGGGGTTGGTAGGATGGGCATTTACCATTTCTCAAATTATCAGTCCCTGAGCATTGCCATATTTTGGTTGGAAAGAATTATCTTCCACTGATGGCAGGGTCTATGTTAGTTTTGTGAAATGGCATCAGCTATGGAAATTTCAGCAGCAAGAAGTGGGGATGGGTCAGGAATGTCAGGATTGAAATGCGCAGGGAACCACAGATTCTGGTTATTTTAAATATTAACCATCCAATTTTAGGGATACCCGATTTTTGCGCCGCACCATCTAGGGTTGCTTGACTACCGAAAATGAATGAAATAATTCAAGCCATGTGAGCTTTTGTGTGCCAATGGTGTTGCACATTGGTACCACATGTCAAAGAGCCATCCCCACAGGGACAGCAATGGTGGATGATGTTGGCAGAGAATCTGTCAATCCAATGAGCAAACTTTGGGATCTTGAATTCCTAGTTAGATTATATTAACCATATATTAACCATTATATTAACCATATATTAACCATTAGTTAGGTTATGAAATTCCGGGAGTTTCTACCTGGCGAGATCTTGGGAGTAGCTAAGCCATAGTCCCACCGCTGGCTCGACTGAGGATGAAAGTGAAGAGAGCTGAGCATCGCTTCGTCAGTGCCCACGTGGCCCACGTGTTGGTCGTGTACATAGCAAAACCAAACGTACCCGATGTGGTCATCTACTTTGGCACGGAACATCAGTTCAGCCTATTGATTTTCAATAGATGATGTTTCCATATGTTTCCCAAGAGATATTGTGATTTCCCATCTCAAGGTAGAATCACCCGAGGGATCCCGAGGGTAACATGTTTGTGGCCGGTGAAGCTTTCCGGAAAAAAAGATGCCAGGGAGAAATCGGGGTCGCTCATTGAGAGGGTCGCAGAGAGAGGGTTCAGCGACGGGTCGCTTTAAGGCAGAAGATCCGCCACATGGTCAACCTCAAGGAGGCCGGAAATCTGCCATGGCCAGAAGTTCTCGAAGTTCTTGATACGTTGTCATTTAAGTGGATCCATTTGAACTGCATGTTCTGTGCTATACCAAACTGATGTTTTCACTTTAATGGTGTAGTGTGTTTAGGCTTTCAGGATATCCCACTGCATTGTGATTGTGCTAAAGCCATATCATCTGATGGTCCCAACTTTGACCCTAACTACCCGGCAGGAGAACAAAGAACTGCGAGAGCAATTAAAGAAGGCAGGATTAAGGGATAAAAAGACAGCTCATCTGAACTGGTATGTGCATCCCACCTAGTAAGTACTTCATAACATTTCATTACCATGGTCATAATCCAGTTATGAGATGTTATACAAAAGTAAGTTCAGTAAGATTAATCCGTATCAATATATATATATATATGAATATATACACATACAATATATATAATATAATATATGCATAATGTATGTATATTATGTGTATAATATATGTATAATGTATGTATGATATGTATAATGTATGTATGATATGTATAATGTATGTATGATATGTATGATATGTATGAATGATATGTATGACATGTATGACATGTATGATATGTATGATATGTATGACATGTATGACATGTATGATATGTATGATATGTATGATATGTATGATATGTATGACATGTATGACATGTATGATATGTATGATATGTATGATATGTATGACATGTATGATATGTACGATATGTATGAATGATATGTATAACATGTATGATATGCATGACATGTATGATATGTATGATATGTATGATATGTATGACATGTATGACATGTATGATATGTATGATATGTATGACATGTAAGACATGTATGATATGTATGATATGTACAGTATGATATGTATGATATGTATGATATGTATGACATGTATGATATGTATGATATGTATGACATGTATGACATGTATGATATGTATGATATGTATGATATGTATGATATGTATGATATGTATGACATGTATGACATGTATGATATGTATGATATGTATGATATGTATGATATGTATGATATGTATGACATGTATGACATGTATGATATGTATGATATGTATGATATGTATGATATGTATGATATGCATGATATGTATGATATGTATGACATGTATGATATGTATGATATGTATGATATGTATGACATGTATGATATGTATGATATGTATGACATGTATGACATGTATGATATGTATGATATGTATGATATGTATGATATGTATGATATGTATGACATGTATGACATGTATGCTATGTATGATATGTATGACATGTATGATATGTATGATATGTATGATATGTATGACATGTATGATATGTATGATATGTATGATATGTATGATATGTATGACATGTATGACATGTATGATATGTATTATTTGTATGACATGTATGATATGTATGCTATGTATGATATGTATGACATGTATGACATGTACGATATGTATGACATGTACGATATGTATGACATGTCTGATATGTATGATATGTATGATATGTATGATATGTATGATATGTATATAATACATTAATATGGGTTACTCATCTCTCACCAGCTGGGATGGCACATAGACATGCCCAAAAGGCCTTTTTCTGTCGTCGCAAGGAGAATCATCCTGGTGGGTTGGGTGGAAACATACCCAGTCTATGACTCCCCATTCCCCCCTTCACTCCACGAAGGGTCTTTTGGCAAATTCAATATGACGCAACTAGTTGTAGTCACATGTTTGCCATTTTCGATTCCAAAGCCCCCTTTTCACGAAGGCCAGCCGCTAGGCTAGGCGAAGTTCCTTTTGCGAACAAAGTGAGTTAGAGGGGGTCCGGGGGTAGAGCGCGCCAGAGGGTGACAAAATCACGGAAATGGGTGCAGTGGGAGGGGTGTCAAATTGGAGCTTTTTGAGGGCTGTGTACCAGGTGGCAATTGAGTGACGGTGGGGTATCGATTCCCCCCTGGTCCGTCCTCCGAGGTGCATTTGGGGAGACTGGAATGGAAGGGTAAAATTATGGAGAAAACGAGTAAAACCATGGAAAAAACCAATGGAAAAACCATGGAAAAACCGTGCGAAACCATCTGAAAATTGGGTAAACCATGGAAAAATGGAGTAAAACGATGGGAACATGGAATAAAACCATGGAAAAATCGAGGCAAAACCCTAGAAACATTGAGCAAAACCATGGAAAAATCGAGTAAAGCAACGGAAAAAAATTGAATAAAACCATGGAAGAATCGAGTAAAACCATGGAAAAATCTAGTAAAACCATGGAAAAATGGAATGAAACGTTGGGAAAATCGCGGCAAATGGTTTGTCGTCGGAGGTGCATTTGGGGAGGCGTTAGAACACTGGAATCGAAGGGAGTGCCTAAGCAGCTTCTGTCAGTAGTTGGGCAGTTGGGCTTGTTCTTGTCGACTTGTATTTGTTGGGCTCCGATGTGGGACCATTATGAGGAAAAGGCATTGCTTGATGGTCCGTCCTTGGAGGTGCATTTGGGGAGGCGATAGAGAGACTGGAATCGAAGGGAGTCAGAGGAAAAGGCATTGCTTGATGGTCACAAGGATTAGAAGCAACTTCCGCCAGTAGTTGGGTCCGATGTGGGACCATTATGGCCGCAAGGATTAGAAGCAATTTCTGTCAGTTACGATGCTTTGGGAAAGATTGGAATAGAAGGGAGTCAGAGGGAAAGGCATCGCTTGGAAAGGTTGCGGAAGGATGTGGATGAGATTGTTCTCGTCGACTTGTATTTGTTGGGCTCCAATGTGGGACCATTATGGTCGCAAAGATCAGAAGGAACTTCTGTCAGTATAGGATACTTTGGGAGAGACTGGATAGAAGGGAGTCAGAGGAAAAGGCACTGCTTGAGGAACTTCTGAGGAACTTCTGTCAGTATAGGATTTCGACGAGCATGTAGCCATCATTAGCCATCTACTTGTATTTATTGGGCTCCGATGTGGGACCATTATGGTCGCAAGGATTAGAAGGATTTTCTGTCAGTATAGTTGGGCTCCGATGTGGGATCATTGTGGTCGCAAGGATTTGAAGCAACTTCTGTCAGTAATCGATGTTATGGGAAAGACTGGAAGGTTGCCGGAGGATGTGGATGAGATTGTTCTCGTCGACTTGTATTTATTGAGCTCCGATGTGGGACCATTGTGGTCGCAAAGGTCAGAAGGAACTTCTGTCAGTACAGGATGCTTTGGGAGAGAGTGCCAGAGGAAAAGGCATTGCTTGAGGAACTTCTGAGGAACTTCTGTCGGTAGAGGATGTCGATGAGAATGTAGCCATCTACGTGTATTCTTTGGGCTCCGATGTGGGACCATTATGGTCGCAAGGGTTAGAAGGAATTTCTGTCAGTATAGGTGGGCCCCGATGTGGGACCATTATATGGTCGTAAGGGTTGGAAGGAACTTCTGTCAGTATAGGTGGGCTCCGATGTGATTGTGGTCGCAAGGATTAAAAGGAACTTCTGTCAGTATAGGATGTGGACGAGAATGTACTCGTCGACTGGGGTTCCGATGTCGGACCATCATGGTTGTAAGATGTCGTAAGGATTAGAAGCAACTTCTGTCAGTATACGATGCTTTGGGAAAGACTGGAATAGAAGGGAGTCAGGGGAAAAGGCATTGCTTGGAATGGTCGCTGGAGGATGTGGACGAGACTGTAGTGGCCGACTTGTATTTGGTGGGTTCTGTTGGCACGGGATGTGAAATCAGCAAGCTTTGGAAAGGGGTGTTAACATAGCAGAAGATTGCATTTTTTGTGTGAAATTAGGAAGCTTTGGAAAGGGGTGACGAAAATATGAGGTGAGGAGGGCAGAGGTAAGGGTCCGTGAATGGAGGCGCAGTCGCTATGGAGACGAAACTTCTGTCGGTATAAGATGTGAAATTACGAAACTTTGGAAAGGGGTGATGAAAATATGAAAATGTGAGCGTAAGGATCCCTGAAAGTCTGAGGGCGAAAAGTTTGCGGGTGAAAAGTCTGTGGGTGAAAAGTCTGTGGAAGAAGAGTCTCTGGATGAAGAGTCCCTGGGTGAAAAATATGGATGCAACGTGTATGGGTGAAAAGTCAGTGGGTGAAAAATGTGACACGGCTGTGCGTGAAAAAGTCTGTGGGTGAAAGTCTCTGGGCGAAAAGTGTGTGAGTGAAAAATGCGCGGGTGAAAAGTCCGTCGGTCAAAAGTATATGGGTGAAACGGGTATGGGTGCAAAGTCTGAGGGTGCAAAGTCTGTGGGTGAAAAGTCAGTGGGCGAAAAGACTGTGTGCGAAAAGTGTATGGGTGAAAGTCTGTGGGTGACAAGTATATGGTTGAACAGCCTTGGGCGTGAAAAGTATATGGGTGAGAAGTATATGGGTGAAAGACGGTGGGTGAAAAGTCTGTGGGTGAAAAGTATATGGGTGACAAGTCTGTGGGTGAAAAGTAGGTGAAAAGCCTATGGAAAATAACTCGCTGGGTGAAGAGTCTCTGGTGAAATATATATAAGTGAAAAGTCTGTGGCTAAAAAGTCTGTGGGTGAAAGGTCTGCGGGTGACAAGTCTGTGTGTGAAAAGTGTGGGTGAGAGGTTTATGGTTGAACAGTCCGTAGGTGAACAGTCTGTGGGTGAAAAGTCCGTGGGTCAAAAGTATATGGGTGAAACAGGTATGGGTGAAAAGTCTGAGGGTGCAAAGTCTGCGGGTGAAGAATCTGTGGCCGAAAAGTGTATGGGTGAAAGTCTGCGGGTGAAAAGTCTGCGGGTGAAAAGTCTGTGGGTGAAATGTCTATGGGTGAAAAGTCTGTGGGTGACAAGTTTCTGGGCGAAAAGTGTATGGATTAAAAAGTACATGGGCGAAGAAAAGTATATGGAGGCAAAGTCTGAGGGTAAAAAATATATTGTTGAAGAGTCTCTGGGTGGAAAATCTAGGGGTGAAATGTATATGGTTGAACAGTCTGTGGGTGAAAAGTATATGGGTGAAAGACCGTGGGTGAAAAGTCGCTGGGTGAAAAGTATATGGGTGAAAAGTCTGTTGGTGAAAAGTATATGGGGGGAACAATCTGAGGGCAAAAAGTACATTGGTGAAGAGCCTCTGGGTGAAAAGTCTGTGGGTGAAAAGTGTGTGGGTGAAAAACCCGTGGGTCAAAAGTTTACAGGTGAAACAGGTATGGGTGAAAAGTCTGAGGGTGCGAAGTCTGTGGGTGAAAAGAGCGCGGGTGAAAAAAATGTGGGCAAAAAATGTATTGGTGAAAACCCCTGGGTGAAAATTATATGATTGAAAACTCGAAAAATATAATGTAAATATATATATATAATATGTGAAAGTCTGAGGGTGCAAAGTCTGCGGGTGAAAAGTCTGTGGGTGAAAAGTCTGTGTGCAAAAAGTGTATGGGTGAAAACTTTTGGGTGAAAAGTATATGGTTGAACAGCCTTGGGTGAAAAGTATATGGGTGAAAAGCCTGTGGGTTAAAAGGCTGTGGGTGAAAAGTCTCTGGGTGAAAAGTCTGTGCAAGAAGAATCTCTGGGTGAAGAGTCTCTGGGTGAAAAGTATGTGGGTGAAAAACCAGTGGGTGAAAAGTATATGGGGGAAGAGTCTGTGGGCGAGAAGTGTATGGTTGAACCGTCTGTGGGTGAAAAGTATATGGATGAGAAGTATGGGTGAAAGACTCCGGGTGAAAAGTCTGTGGGTGAAAAGTATCTGGGTGAAAAGTCTGTGGGTGAAAAATCTTTTGGGGAAAATAGGGGTAGGTGGGATGCTGGCTTTCGTTTCCCCTCTTCTCAGGTGATCCTTTTTCATCATTTTGTCACAGTTTTTCCGTTACATTCCATCATATTATTCATCAATATCCATTCTTTTCCAATCATGTGTCCATCATTTTCCCATCATCCCATTGATTTCCCCATGTTTTGTTTCCCATATTTTTGCCATTTTTCCCAGGCCAAACAGCGCATCACGCAGCTGGGCGTGTCGCGCAAGGGCGAAGGTTTATTGGAAGCTCTGGCTTGCTTCTCCCATGGCCGGGGCCTAGGCGCTGAACATCAGGGGGAAGGGATGGGAAGGGCTGTATCCCCGAGTTTTTCTCTTCCCAAAATGACGGATGGAATGGATATGTCCAAAGCGGGATGGTCAGGATTTTCTGCAGTTTGGAGAGACTTCTGGCGGTGTGAGACTGTTTGGATCTTCCCTGCCTTGTGAGTTCCTTATCGTGTGGGTTTCTTATCGATGAAACGGTTCTTTCCCAAGCATCGAGTTCCTGGAAACTCGTGGATGTTGAAGGTTTAAGTCTCAACATCGGACATGATCCGATCCGAAATTGTCCGAACTTGACTGGGACTAATAATGATAATAATGATAATAATAATAATTTTAATAATAATAATTTTAATAATAATAAATAATAATAATAATAATTTTAATAATAATAATATTTTTAATAATAATTATAATAATAATGATAATAATAATAATAATTTTAATAACAGTAATAATAATAATTTTAATAATAATAATAATTTTAATAATAATTTTAATAATAATAATAATAATTTTAATAATAATGATAATAATAATAATAATTTTAATAACAGTAATAATAATAATAATTTTAATAATAATAATAATTTTAATAAAAATAATAATTTTAATAATAATAATTTTAATAATAATAATTTTAATTTTAATAATAATAATTTTAATAATAATAATAATTTTAATAATAATAATTTTAATAATAAATAATAATAAATAATAATAAATAATAATAAATAATAATAAATAATAATAATTTTAATAATAATAATTTTAATAATAATAATAATGCATGCATGTTTTCAATGTGTTTTGATATATTTTGGTATCGGAACGACATGAACTTTACTCATTTTGCCGTGATCCCTCAAGTCAGTAATAGAAAAACCGAGCGTACATGGGTCGCATCCCAGTTATTTACCTGGGGCTTTGGGGTAAAAAAGTCAGTACCTAGGCCTAGACTATTCCACTCACTTCAGATGGATTGTCTCTGTAGAGTAGGCCATTGTTCATTGGTTTAACCGGTTTGATATCGTCATGGGAAATTCAGCGGCAACTAACTTTAGGACCGTATTCCCAAGTTTGGCTTCAGTCCCTCTTGAAAAAACTGTGAAGTTCAGTTCCCATCAAAATTTCCGTTTGCAGCTGGAAATCAAGCACGTAAAATCCTTATGTTAGCATATGTTAGCTTCTTTCTGTTGCTTAAATGGCAGTTCTTGATTGGCAAAGCCCCAATGTTTCTTGGTAAATTCACAATTTTTTTTCCGGGCTCCCCTTGAAAGCGCGGTGCCGGTCGCCGGTCCAGGTGCCGACCAGCTCTCCATCCCGGCCAGCGCTTGTCCGGAGACGCCGGGCCCGGCCTCTGTGCGAGGCGGAGAGACGTCAGGCTGCAGATGGTGGTGTTAAAGATCCAGAAAATCACAAGAACCAAATGCTAAATCACAAGATCCGAATATTAAACATGGAATATATATATATAATTATACATGTGTAACCATCAAAAGTGGTGATTGAATGGGATATTCAGATATAAAACAAGTACCCCCCAAATCCATTGGTTAATCATTATTATCCCTGATGGTGTTTCAGCCAAATGAAGAACAGGACATCTCTGGTTGTTGATTGGGGTTGGGACTGTTACTGTAGGGTCGCTGTGATCGAACTACACACGCATTTGTTTGACAAGGGGAAGTAGCATGATATAAACTGGGGAAAATGCAGGTTTTAACCTCATTTACAAGCATTTGCGAGGCACATCACGAAATATTGAACTGGGTGACTTCCTCCAAAAAACACTGGGAAATATCCAGGTATGCCACCCATCTATACCTCAGTTGCCAACTGCGTTATTTTTCCTAATTATATAACCAACATTTAAATCTCTGTATCCCAAGTTCCCACTTCTAAATTCATGTACAAAGGATATCCAACAAATTGATTTAGACAAGTTGCCAAAAGTTGGAATATCAATTATACAATATATAGCATGATAGTTGGTTATAAAGGATATGTCATGATACATCCCCAATTTCCCAAAAAATCCCAACAAACCACTTGGCGCCAGGCGAAGCCCGAACACCTCGACGGCCGACCACACCGAGTCGCAAGGCATCGCCACGCCGGGGCAATCTTCAAGAGGCGCTGGATGGATGCTGAGTGGAGATGTTGGTGTGGTCATACTGCATGTGAAGATATGTGAAGATATGTGAAGTGTTCGGAAGTGTTTGGAAGTGTTTGGAAGGACCATGCTGATGACCATTTGATACCATTTGTGTGTATTAAATGATGATCAGAATGTTCAGACTGTTCGCGCATGATGTTGCATTTCTTTCCGTGCTCAGATGTCTTCACTATTGACTGAATTCGATGTTCAAAATTATCCCGAAAAATATATGCATATTATATAGATCTTCATTGTTCAAAGGACCTTCTGTACTACAGTACCAAGCGTGCCAATCTATGTAGCACGAACACACACGAATCATTTTCGCCTCACAGCGACGAGGAAATGGGTTAGCATTTTCCCAAAAGACGCCAGGATGTGTTTCAATCTTTAGCGCCAGGAGGAGTACCAAGCATGGCTGGCTGAGGAAGAACGTCGGCGTCAGATGCAGGACATGGGTCCCAGTAGGATTGGATTCACGTTTCAAACGTTGCATTTGATCATTTTGATCACAACTTCACACGCTGTCCATATCTGCAATTCTAGTTTCCTTCGTCCTTGAAGCGTTTTCCCTCTACTTTGCACATGCAAGATTTATACGCACACTGAGCCAGTAACGTGGGCATAGCATAAGAATGTTGAACGAAACAGGAGTGATTGAAGAGGCCAGAATCAGCCTACTTGCACGAACTCTCCTACAATGTATGGCTCATGGATGGTGGTGTTGGCCATAACCTGGCTCTATTGGTTTAAACTTGGGCACTTCTTCCCACCGATGTCCGCAACCCGAAAGGAGCGTGCCGTCGAGCGTGTACAGACGGATTTCCAGCATTTCATCGCTTTGATTGAGAGGGTCCGGCACCCTACACTGACTTCACTCTCAACATTACAAAAAAGAACACTACTGTGATGTACAATGTGGAACCAGTCCGGGACGGTTTTTGAACTCGTTGTTGTTGTTGTGACATTTTTGGGCATTGCAAATAAATGTAAGCTCCCCCATTTTGGACGCGTTTCCAGCGTTGCAGTGAACCCCTTTGATGTCTCTGAGCACTTGGGGCCTTGGGGCAGAAGAAATGGCTATGTCATGCTGTGTCTGAATTCATGGCCTATACAACTATACAACCCCATTTAAGTGGTTTGTTTTGTTCATGGGGAAACTGATGACTTACCCATATTTACCAGCGGACTTTATTGGGTAAGCCGGCTTTCCGGGCTTTCAAGGCGGTGCTCTCGGATTCCGGAGCCGAATCTCCGAACCCCGCAGCACCTTGGGTCACATGGGTTGATCGTTTTGAGAAAGTTCAGCTTTGGGAAACAGCAAACAAAAAGCTTCACTTGAGATCCCAGCTTCGCAAATGGACCACATGGACCATCATGGACCCATCCCAAGTTCGACTTCCCCATTTGGTGTCTGCCTGGATTCTTGTTCGGTGCTTTGAGAGACTCTATTCCCAGAATTGGATAAAAGGAAACTGTGCAGGACAGCCGCAAATTTCATGGGGGAAAACCATGTTTCGTGGTCCAATTTTTGCTTCCTCCAGCTCATTGAATCCTCGGTCTGGTTGAAAAATCCCCATTCTGCATCATTTTTCATGGATAAGTCCATCATTCTTCATCATTTTTCAAGGAAATTTCATGGACACGTCGACATGTTTTCATGGTGAAATCCCCCTGCATCACTAAGGCATTGCTCGAACGCCTGCGTGCGGTGGTGCATCCGGGAGATTCTGGATCGGCCCGCGATCCTTGAGGTGTGGAAAATTGAATGCTGCACTAAGGGCCAAACGTCCAAAAACATGGTTAATAAGAGGAATCATCCCAAAGTGGCTTTATTTCCAGGTTAGTGAATTATTATCATTTGGCCAGATAAATGGGTGATTTTCCATTGCTATGTTAAAGGATCCAGAAGGATCCAGAAGGTGTAAATGGTTCAAGCGTGGATAAACATAAGAATTGTGTGCATTATTCCTTGCCAGGTCAATTCATTCATTCATTTTGGTTTGTCTAAAAGCATAGAAGGACAATCGGACAATCCCGGAAATCCAAGTGTTTTTTCATGAGTTCTCCCAGTAAAATCGCTCCAGTTTCAGACAAACCCATTTAATTTTGTAAATGAATAAACATGGTGGATGATGGCTTGCTAGGTGAACACCCAGCACCCGGGACAGCTGGGAGATGAATCATGGTGCTGAGTGAGAACTGCCGTAGGATCAAACATCCCAGGAAAGATAAGGAAAGAGACGAGACATGTCCAGATGACATCGGAGAATCATTACGATATACTGGACATTGATATACCATGTGAATCCATGTGATTTGACATCGAATATCATATGACCATGTGATGGGACCCTTGCCATTGCTATGCCCTTGATCATAGGATTCCAGAGAGTTGGATGTGTCAAGGTAGCTGTAAGTCCTGCAGTAAACGAGGCTTCACACGCTGGGCTCACGCCGTGTACTTTACATCGCTGCAGGAAATTCGAAATTTGCCACCTGGCAGGGCATCGAGACAGACGCAACATGACGCAACGCGACAAAAAGGGGTCCATGGAGAAAGCAGGTTCCAGTTTACAGTAGAGCCTAGCCGTGCCACTGGTGCGAACTTGTAGTTGGCCAAAGGCAAAACGTGTTTTTCTTGATTGCAGCTGTACATGTTTGAAGGTCTGTGAGTGTGCATGGTTGTGTGTTGTTTTTCCCCAACAGCAAAAAGCTGCACCGGATCGCACCAGATTAGCTCCGGTGCGATCCAGTGCTGTTCCGGACAAGGTTCCGGAGTACCTTGTGAGGTTCCGGAAGGTTCCGGAGCAGAGACCTTGTGAGGTTCCGGAGGGTTCTGGTGCAGATGCTTTGTGAAATTCCAAAGGGTTCCGATGTTTTTTTATGGCATAAGCACTTAATTTTTATGGCATAAGCGCTTACAGTAATTTTTATGGCATAAACATTTTTTGTGGCAACAACTCAGCTTTCAATCTGTTGGGGATAGCACCTGAGTTTCTTTTTCACTGATTTCAGTATAGTATATTTCTTCCATATTTATATGATACTATATGATTAAATACCTATGAGAAATGGGGATATCCTTTGCAGTGTTTATGTACTGCAACAGTTTGTCCCACGTCCTACAGTAATCGATTCATTACGCACATCTTCGAAGTGTGGCCTACAAGTGATTTGAGCGAGATTCTTCGTCAGGGAAGTTGACATAGCTTTCAGGATGTGCTATGAGGTCTATGGGATGGGTGGGATCTATGGGAATCTGAATTATATTGAATAATTCCCGAATCAAACCCAAACTTCAACGCAGACAGAGGAATGTAAACCTAAGAGATGGTACTCAAGGTACTCTGCCCGCAATCTCCAGAGGTCCCCACGGAGGGAAGTGAAACCCAAAGTAGTCGGGCACGTTTCCAATGGAAACCTTGTGACATTGTTCTGCCCCCAATCTTTGGGCTCTGAGAAGCGAGCTCGCATCCTAAAGTGGATGGCATCATGTGGAGACGCCTTGCGGAGACAGTCCAACTGGACACCGCTGTTCCCTTCCCAGTCCTCTCTGCCCCTGGGTTGCTGGAGAATGTGGGCGTTCCGTTTCAACGACTTGGGACCCCTATCCGCTCTAAAACAAAAAAGAGTTATATATACCCCCATATATGGAATATTACCACTGGAATATATGGGATTGTATGGGTTTTATATATTCTGGATTATAAACCACTTACTAAGTGGGATGTGCATATGCACATTGCTACTTGAGTTTCTCTTCTTGCCAGCTGACGTTGAGTAGTGTAGTTTAATTACCCACAGGACGAGGGGTTGTCCCGAAGGGACAACCCCTCGTGCTATGAGGGTATGGCCCTCGGCGGAGCTAGCAACCCATTGGTTCCATCATCCCAGTGCCAGGGGATCTCCTTGTCATAACAACAGTGACGTCCTACGCATACTTCTATTAGGGGTTTCATTTAGGGTTTACATAAGTTATAAAATCCCCCGGCCCCATGGAACATATATGCATACTTCTATCAGGGGTTTCATTTAGGGTTTGGGTAAGTTAAAAAATCTCCCGGCCCCATGGAACATTTACGCATACTTCTATTAGGGGATTCATTTAGGTTTTACGGGTTTACATAACTTATAAAATCCCCTGGCCCCATGGAACATATACGCATACTTCTAGTAGGGGTTTCATTTAGGGTTTACATAAGTTATAAAATCCGGACTCGCCAAAAAAGTGAAACAGATTGAAAGAGTGGAAATTGCCGAAAGGCGTGAAGTCCGCAGAGAGTTCACTTTTCTGACTGATTTTTCCAAAAATTTGTCTTAGACCACGCTAACCTACAGATGTACCAGAGTCATAAAACACTGCGCCTGCGCAGAGAAATGAACCTCCCACTGACGTTCATACGACCATTCCGGGACAACCCTCAGTCCTGCCAGTTTAATTACTCGAGCATTTTTTAACACACCAGTGAGTTCAAAATGATCTCAACTAATTTGACAAACCCAATTTCAATGCTATAGACCGCCGCAAAGTGGGGATGGTTTGTACCACTCCTTTTTAAGTCAGCAATCAGGTCTGGCTATGTCTTGCTTGGCCCCTTCCGGCTCTCCTTTTCTGGCTGGCTGAACACTATGCCCGGCGACGGAGAGTGACCGCAGAGGGTTCCGAAGGAACGATGGACGGAACTGCGGACCTCGCATTACTTAGCCCGGTGTCGAGGACCGAGAGGGAATTCACTCCTTTCCATCCTGGACGTTTTCGAGTGATGTTGGCGTCCTTGGAACATTCCATTCCACATCTGGGTTGCAAGGCGCAGGCTGGTGGCCTAGGGAAGGTCATGAACCTGGTCGCCCGTCATCACCCCACAGACATTTTGATGGTACATCCCAAGATGAAAGGCTTGACATACCGACGCTTGCCTGAAATCTTAGCACCAGTTTTGTTTGGTTGACTAATCTAATGTGGGTCCTTTGATTCTAATTATGTTCGATTAAAGGAAAAGCGGAACTTTGAGGAAAGGTGCCTTTTGGTGTCACGAATATGAAAGTCATCCAGCGCCATTAACCTCAATTGGCTGTGTGTTTTTAGCAACCCAGAAATGGAAAGTCCTGTTGTGTGTGGCGTGGGATTTTTGGGTTTTCCCTCGAAAAACATGATGGTTCCAGCCAGAAAACGACACCTTGGCATACAGGTTTGTCTGAAAATATGGTAGCCCTCATTCCATGTACATCCATGTACTGGTTTATCATCATGTTCCCTATTCAGATTGCCATAACTGGGGGATACTTGGGGTTCATCCATCATTTTCAGGTCACAAATTGACCAGGTCACGACTTTGAGCTTCCACCCCTGAGAATCACCATCGACGGGCGAGAGCAGCTGGTGAGGGTCTTTCACGTCAAACCTGCGCCCGATGAGAGTCCCACCGCCAGCAAACGAGGATTTCTGTTGTCCCTTGGACATGAAGAGATTTTGCTGGACCAAAACCAGGGTGTTTCTCCATGATTAATCCTATAATCCTATATTTCATGCAATTATTAGTGAAACAACGTCAATGTGCACCACACAAATGGCGGGCACAAGAACGGTGGATGGTTTGGGTGTTATGGTACCATATTTCGGTGCACTAAGATGTCTATACATAGACAACTACTAGTCATAGCTGCATATGTATCAGATAGTTACGAACTATATGAACACGCCTTTGGTTTTGTTAGACCTTTTTGATACTTTTTGCCTGTCCAAAAAGCTACTGCGCTTTTTTTTGCAGCTGACATTTGAGGCTAGGGCACCCGTGGTTTGAGGAGCGGGGGAAGGAAAACATCTATCCCAACCCGATGTCCAAAAGGAAGGTCCTTTGCTTTTTCTCTCTCTGGAATCAGTGTGTGGGCCATCTGCTGCACCGCTACAAACCGCATATTTATCACTGCCCGGATTTTCACACCTGTATTGCGCCGTGGTATGCTCTCCAAAATCAAGATCCAACGGAAGCAGTGGATCTACGCATGCTGCTGGTCTTGCACAACGCGGAGTACCAAGGGACGGTTTCAACCGATATGGTGGGCTCGAGAGAGAGCGAAATGCTGGCGCGAATTTTCAATGTTTCCCAGGATTTTGTATATCAACATCTCACAGCGGAAGGTCGTTTCAACATGCTAAAGGCTGGAGTTGACTTCTTGCTGACATATCAGGAGTGGGGGAATGGACTGGCCGGTTGCTGGTTGCGCTTGGTTCATTGGCAGGGGCATGATGGAGCTGTATTACCAGGGTTAGAGGGAGTTCTATGATCGAATCATAGAAAAGGAACATGTAGAAAACTTTCTGTATAACATATCATTGTACAACCGCAAGCCATGGACTGGGGATTCCCTTCATCAACCAAGAAAAGTTTTTGGGACCACTGGAGCCAGTTGCCAGGAGGGTCAAGGTGCCTGTGCTGTTTCACAATACTATGCCCATGAATGCCATGCCAGGCAGGAAATTGGGTTCCGGAATTGTCCGAATTGGGACCCAGATTTGGGTACAAACATCCTTTACCAATCTTTACCAATCTTTACCATAAGTGGAATATTTGGATTCAACATAATTCAACATATTTTTGGAATGCCCAACATAAATGGGATTCGTTCTAGTTGGAGCAACCATAATTTCTCGCAACAGTTGGCAGCTCAAGTGGTTGAAATCCTGGACGCCAGGTATAGCGTATTTTGGCAACTGCCAACCATCAGGGGATGTGACAACCCAATGCTGGAGGATGAACGAGAGGCCGGGTCGACATGGTCGAGATATGTCGAGATGCTTCCAGGTTTGCTGTCTTGTTCATCAGGTAGAGAACATGGCCTGAACATGGCCCCAAAAAAATGGCCCTATCCGTCGGTCCTGAGGAGCTGCTCAAAGACTTAAGCAGCAAGAAGTCTGAGGCCAAGCGTGATGTACAGAACCTTGGTGAAGTTCCCATGCTGTCAATGTCTGTTCCTCCCTGATCCTCACTTGGTTGGATTCCTGTTGTGATTGTATATAGGTGCATATTTAATCAACGTTATATAGTTAGTTTTATGCATATGTACTGATCTCTTTCTCTATTATGTATATACGTATATATACGTGTATATATATATATAACATTTATGTACGTATGTTGTAATGGAATTAATGTGTATATATATATATACTGTATATATATATATACATATTATGTAATGTAGTGCAATGTAATGGAATGCAATGGACTGCAATGGGATGTAATTGGCATGGAATGTACAGGTAATGTATATACTGTACTATCAATGCAGTGTATGGTGAATGTGATTGTGAATGTAAATGCGAACGGAATGGATCGCCACACCAGCGGAGAGGAAAGAATTTGGCTTCAACGTGGATCCCAACGCACGTCTCTTTGTCTCCTTGGGACGCCTGGTAAGACAGAAAGGTGTGGATATCCTTGCTGATGTGGCAGAGTGGTTACTGAGCACATATCCAGAGGCACAACTCTTGGTGATTGGGCCGCCTGCAGATGGTTTTGGCTATTATGCACAGAGAAGATTGGAAGCACTGGCTGACTTGGAGCGTTTCCAAGGCCGGCTGGTGGCCAAATGTCAGTTCATCGAAGCAAAACCTTCTTTGAAATGGGGGGCTGACTTTTGTTTGATGCCATCCCGCGATGAGCCCTTTGGATATGTGGACATTGAGTTTGCCTGGCGAGGGGCTGTGATCGTCGGAGCACAATCAGGAGTCTATGGTCGATGCGTTTAAAAAAACCTGTCATCCTGTTGCCCTTTAAAACCTTGTTTCAACGAGGTTTTGAGCTGGTTTAGTTGTTTCGAGTACTACTGTTGTTTCTTAGTAATTAAGAAACTGGGAGACCCCCAACGGTTTTCATATGTTCCACGGGGATGGAACCGCACCATGCTTTGATTGTTATAGACCAGCACATGTTTTGATAGTTGGAACAAAAAACCAGCACTTCGTCTTCCAAAGTCCCAGGTATACATATATATATATATGTATATATACATATATATATGTATATATATCATGATACACACCAAAAAGATGCCATTTCTCACTTCTTCATCTTCCTCCCAGGAGGTTTGGGCAAAGTTCCCGGCTTTTACTACGTGCAGCAGAACCGCGAGAATCTGAACCGCCTCCGGCGGGAGCTCCGGACCGCGGTGAACAACGCCATGCAGGCGACCCCACAGACCTTGGCGGAGATGTCACGGAGAGCCATGGAGAGTAGCTTTCCATTGGTGGAATGGCAGGCTGGATGGGATGGGAACCATGGGATTTATATGGATTTATATGGATTTATCACATTTCATCACATGAATTTATCACTTTTTATGAACAAAACATGGGGAAATTCTATGAAAATCTATGAATTCAAAAGCTGGGACAAGGGAAGGTGGGGAACCATGGGATCATCATATTCTCCATGATTGTAAAGAGTCCCCATAAAATAGTGATGTATCCCACATCGACACACCCTTCTATTCTTCGGCTGCTGGTGTTGTTGGTTAAAGGTTTCTCTTTTTTTCTAAATTTCAAACAGGCCCCCGCCCCATCCAATGGTCCAGGATCATCTTCCCCATCATATTCCGACGACTTTTTGCTGGTCTCGAATTTTATGGCCACTCACAAAATGGGAAATTTTCGGAAAGGGATGCCCCATTCTTGGAACCCAGCTGGATCCTGTTGTTGTAACATCTTGCTGGTCCTGGTGATCGTAAGTTTGCTGCTGTAGATGTCCTGTCTCTGACTGCTTGACCCAAACGGACGACCCAAAGTCGTTTTCCCATTAGGACCTCAGTGGGAAGGGCCCATGTTTGTTGGTTTTTTGGGTTTTTTTGGGGTGTTCCAAAGAAAGCTGAAGGTCATGAGGATTGCTGGAAAAAAAGTGGGCTCCTCTTGTGCATATGCTCAAAGTCTAAAGAATTCCAAGGTACGTCTTGAGATGTCGGAAAAAAGTGTGGTGGGGAAATAGGGTATCATCTTGTATCTTGATAAGTAAGTGCGACTATGAGATAGGTCAATTCGCAGTACCATTTCCCCAGCATTTTTCTCCAAGGGATTCTACTCTGCGCACGCTTCCAGGAGAGCTTGATGGAGAACTACGAACGCGTGCAGGTCCCGGGCTGTGACAGCGATGTGGAGCTGAGCCATGTGGCTTCCAGCAGCGAGATCTGGTTTCCAGATGAGGTGTCTGCGGTGCCCGCTCCGAAGGAGCCTGAGGTGACAGACCCCCAGGGCTGGTTGCCGCAGGATGAAGATGAATTCTTTTGGCAGGAACTTACAGAGGAGGAGATCTCACAGAGGCGCTTTTCCTTTCGGAACATGTTGGAGATGTCTGACAAAAAGTAATTATGTAAAATTACAGAGAAGATATATTGTTATAGACTATGTATATAATTATATATATATATGTGCGTGTCTCATCGCTCGCACTCAAAGCTACCTTCGTGTGCACGGAATTAATGGGTTGGACTCGAGCTGCCCTCGAGCGGATGATGCCTGCAGAATGTGCAGATTTTTTTAGCACTGTGGATGATATCAATGATGGATATTCAAGCAATGTCCAGAAGATTCCTGGATATTCCTGGTTCTTCTTTGTGAATTAAGAAGATGTAATATGAGTGCTTTCATGCGGTTTCTGGACTAATCCAATATGTAAGCCTCATCAGCCTGTACATTTGAGCCCCCCTGAGGGTAACAGCTCAACTGGATGCGAGTCAAAGTGCCAGTGAAATCCCAAGCATCGAGACAATTCTTCAGACGATGCTTGGATTCGATGACGACTTTTTTTGGATTTTCCCAGTGGATCCCAGTGACCCAAAACGGAGGATCTCCTGCGAATCTTCGTTCGTTTTGGATTCGGCCCTAAGAAATCCAAGGATAGGCACTGAACGATCCAAAGAGCGTGAAAGCGGAGCGGTTGCGAAGTGGCTCATTGAGCCATGGTACGGAACGGCAAAGGTGCATTGGCTGGTGTCTTGTGCCTACATCGCATGCCCTTTGTCTTCGCTTTTAGTCTTGGTGGTGGCCATGGAATCTAGGCTTTGTTGAAATATGTCGAAACATTTGAGCGTTGTTGTCGTGGTAGATCATTCAGATTCCATTAGTGGTTGACACAGAAGTGTTCGTCCCCGAACCAGCTTCCCAGGACAAATATATCTTCGATGTTCAGGGTTTACCACTATATAATATGTGAATATATGTGATATATTCATATATATGTGATATATTCATATAATATATATATATGTGATATATTCATACATATATATATACATATTCATAATATATATATATGTATACACATGTATGTAATGTAATGTAATGCAATGCAATGCAATGCAATGCAATGCAATGTAATGCAATGCAATGCAATGCAATGTAATGCAATGCAATGCAATGCAATGCAATGCAATGCAATGTAATGTAATGTAATGCAATGCAATGCAATGTAATGTAATGTAATGCAATGCAATGTAATGTAATGCAATGCAATGCAATGTAATGCAATGCAATGCAATGCAATGTAATGTAATGTAATGTAATGTAATGCAATGCAATGCAATGTAATGTAATGTAATGCAATGCAATGCAATGTAATCTAATGTAATGTAATGTAATGCAATGCAATGCAATGTAATGTAATGCAATGCAATGCAATGTAATGAAACTCTGTTCATGGTAACTGGGGCTTTGGTTTTTGCAACTGGGGCCTTGGTTTCTCATCAAGGCTTCATCTGTGTTTGCTATGTCAAGCTCAACGTGTAACAAAAAGTTTCTGTATTTTTGGCAAGTTAACTTTCTCTTGGCATCCTGTTGGCCAAAGAACACTTGGTCTTGGAGTAGTGGTGATGTATGCTTGGCAGCTCAACACTCAACACCTTCAACAATACTACTTTTATGATGCAATACTTTTATGTGTGCAACATGCCTAATAAAAGAGTTACTAGTTTTTGGTCATATGGATGCAAAAGCATTCCCCTTGAAACTGTATTTGCCAATGGGGAGCAGCAAACAACAGGGAGCTTACTATTTTTTTGATATCAGGACACACAGCCCACAGTTTTACTGAGGCCATGTTTTCCCAATGTTAAAAGGCAGGGGACCTAACACAACAACCATGGACCAAGGACCAAGCACACACACAAATTGCCCCAACACAAGCACAGCTCCAGAGTCCAGAGCAGCCATTTTTCTGCAAGGGCTGAGGGAGCATCTGCAAGCTTCCGATCTTGGTTTCAAGACCAAAGACTGTGCAACCAAAGACCGTGCGACCAAAGACTTTGCAACCCAAGACCCAGAACCCAACGACCGGCAACCTATGGGCCAGGCTGTCGGCGTGTCAGGTGGTCTTCAATGTGGGGCAACAGATCTTTGCAGCCGCAGATTGTAGGCCAAACAAGAAGCCCAACCCCATCATGGCTGAGGAACTGGCCTGCAGCATGTGTTTCATAGTCAAGCAGCAATCCCTTGATATCATCTCTGATGTTGGTGAGCCAGAGGGTGCTGTGCCGGATCATTTTGTGATCAAAAGGCATCACAATGGAAGAGCTGCTGAAGCGGTTGAAGCTCTTGTATGGGGTGTCCTGGATCTGTTTGTCCTGGAGCAAGTTGTCTGCAACAGCAAGAATTGAGGCATGGGCTTTTGCAAGGAGCTTGGACCAGTAAGGGTTGTCCTCGAACATGTCTTGCAGGAACTGAATGACCCGGATCCACTGCTGCATGGTATAGGTGACAACATGCTCATACTCATGATTTGGGTCTCCGAAGCCCTCAGACAGCAGGTCCCTCATTTCCTCCACGTGCTCTTTCAGGACATGGCCATTCGGCATGGTAGGTGGCCAATGACCAAGGACCAAAGACCCTGGCCACCAAGGACCAAGGACTAAAGACCAAGGACCAAAGAGACCAGCGCCCGAATCCAAGTAACTAGCCCTGCTTGAGTCCTGCAAGCAGCACAAAGTTTTGGGAAATTCAGCCAAATCATGCCAGTGAGATCACAGATCCAAAGATTGGAACCAAGGACCAAAATTTTGTGCAAGTGAGTTGCGTGACCAGCACTGTGAAAACAGCATTGCGCCAGCACGGGTCGCTAGTTGTGCAGCCAAGCCTAGGAACAATGCCACCTCACCCGCGAGCGTTACTTATTCCCAAAGTCTCAGCATCTACCAGCTAGCTTAAGCAGTACCACGCATCGCAATGCACGCTGCGCCAGCCCATTATGCTAAATTAAATTAGCTCCTTCCTCCTCATCATTCCTCATCATCAGTGCAGCAACGCGTGCTGTCAATGACCACCCGCAATCTTCCTGCCTGTAGGCAAGCTCTCGGATCACCCCACGTCCTTGAATCATGTACCGAAACATGCTAGATTAAGATTTCCAAAGATCAATCAATCTTGGGAGAACCATGAACTCCAAAAAACCTTTATCAAATCAGTTCCATCAGGGGGTGGGACCCTTTGAATTCAAATGTGTGCCCAGCAACACCAAACTAGCAGTTTAGTTGAACTCCTTAATGCTGTGTGTGTGACCCACCACAAAGGCTCCAAGATAACTAGCGATTGAATTGAAAGGCAGTTGCAATTTTGAAAGGGGTGTTAATTCGAGAATGAAGAAAATAAGTTCAAAAGATGGCACCCACAAAAACAAGTGTAATTATCTCTATATATATATATTATCTTTATAAAATGCACATTGGAAGCCAAAAACAGCATTGGACCTGTGAAGGGGAATTCAGAACTAAATTCACTTCTGATTGTGTTTCCACTTGACAGGTAGGTGGTTCAACAACTACAACCGTGGGTTTGTGCTTTTGTTTTCACATATGCCATATTTACATGGTTCATAGAAGTCAGCAAGGGGCATGAATATTTGTGATTTTTTATATACGCCCTGTATCACAAGGCCTTTAAATAATTAGAAAGCATTTGCTGGAATGGTGCAATGCAAACGCAGGTCCTATAGGTCCTAGAAATCAGTGAAGAATACGATAAGATTGACCCCAAACATGCGTTTTTGTGGCTTTACTTGGCACAAAAACTGCATTAGGTTCTAGTGCCATGATTTTATGATCTGCAACTGATGAATATTTCAAGAAGACGATAGTCATGAGTCATGACGAATGTCTTTGGCTCTTTTACATCTATGTTGTTGTTTCCCTCATTAACATATTTCTTTAGTTATATTCTACGGTTTTCGGTGTTTGGTCCTCGGTCCACTTGCCCTGTTTAGGCCAGCCTTGCCTAGCCAGTGCCTGCTGCAGCAGCAGCAGCAGAGGTGCCTGTCTAGGGTTGGGACGGGTCATGTAGGGAGGTCCTTGGTTAGACACCTTTTAAGGAAGTCCTTGGTTGGGTCTCCTTGGTCCTAAGTCCGATGATATGTTTGATTATTTGTTTCATGTCATGTTGACACCCAACAGCCAAACAAATTGCACCAAACGTGTACCGGAAACAGTTCCTAAAAGAACCGCCGTACCGGAAACCACCAGTTCAGGAACAGGCTCAAAATGTGGGAAACTTGCGTCTTTTTTCATTCAGTAATCAGAAAAAATCCAAAAGAAACAAGTTTCATTGTAAGTGGATCAAAAAACTTAAAGCAGAACCTGTGAATAGCTTAGATTTTTCAGCCCCACAACCCAGTACAGCGCTTGGCTCTGTTTTTCGCAATGCATTAGCTTGTACAGTCCGACTGGTAGCTACCAAAGGACCAAGGTCTTAATCAAAAGTGTTTCAGCTCCAACTCCTGCACCATGCGCCTGACTGTATCCAGGCCCAATTTTGGTTTCCGGAGGATTGTCCTGAATTCTTTCTGAGTCTCCCTCCATGAAATTTTGGCGCGCTTCTGCTTCTTGACGACTGCCCGTAGTTTCTTCATTTGCTTCTTCGATGGGGCCTTCTTTTCCAAGTGCGACCTTGTGCCATTGACCTTTGCCTCACCGAACTGCGTTGTTCTCTTGGATCTTTTCTTGGCCAATGCAAGGCCCTTGGTCAACCTTTCCACAATGAGGTCTCGTTCAAGTTGGTATACTGCCAAGGTGACTAGCCTCACAAAGGTCTCCACTGGCCTGGGTTTTAGTGCAAAGAGGTTCGGAATGTCATCAGCAATGATCTCAATGCCCTTTGCTTTTGCCACTTCATAGATGTCTTCACCAACCTTGGCTGTTCTTGCGATAGCTCGTGCATTTTCCACAAATATCTTGATGTTGTTCTGGGACATGAGTGTGCCCAAGATCTTGCGTTGTTCCAATGGTTTGGTTCCACTGATAACTTCATTGCATGTGGGAATGTTCATCCTTTTCCCAACCACCAGCTTGGCTCGCTGCAGTGCAGCTTGCTTCTGACGTGGGAACCCAGTTCCATCAATCTGCTTCTTTGAACTTACCCTGCCATAGACATATGCTTTATTATTTCGATCTTGGCTCGCCTTTGCGCCTCTCTTCACTTGAGTCTTCATAGCCTTCTTATTGGCCATTGCTTGGACCAAGAACCCAAGAACCAAAGACCAAGAACCAAAGACCAAGAACCAGGAAACCCAAAAACCTCTGAACTAAGCACAAATACTCTGTGTCAAGATGTGCTTCAAATGGTTCGCTTGTAAAGATGGAAAAGCGTTGTGGGCATTTCTGCAACAATTACACCAACAACTTCCTTTGAGCCACATATCGCCGCACACGCACACACACACATTTAGTAAAATCGTGAAGCCTAACAAAAACAAAGTGAGGTAGTGAGACAACCACATGGGGGATAGGACAGATTAAAACATACAAGGTTGACTTGGCTCTTGGTCCTCAGTCCTTGGTCCTAAGTAATGCCTTTGACCATCATACTTGGTAAACAATGGTCCTTGGTGGGTAGTAAGGGTCATCAAAATGATATTCATTCATACTAATTTCCTTTATCTGAATGATTTCATGTGCAAGGTTTTTTTGGACCAAGCATTTGACTGTTGCTCCGAACAGATTTCAGTTGAGCAGCATGTCCGCCTCAGCCCAATCCCTTCTGGGTGATGACTCTGGCATAGTCTATGAGTTGAAGCTGGACAGTTTCCATGGTTGCGCTTGGAGGATTGGATTTGAAAAATGCATTTCAACCTGTTGTTTCACATGTTGTTTGACCAGTTGTTTCACCTGTTGTTGGCAAGTTCTTGGTTTTTCCTTCATGGGTTATTCATTTCCCCTGGATCAGGACCCATGACAAGCTGACCTGCCAGATGGAAATCCGGCTTCTGTTGGATGAGAAGGTCTTGTGGGCCCAATCTGTTGCAGAGATGGAAACCAACATGGCCTTGAACTACAGTGTTTTGTTGCGATCACCTTCTCCTGATGCCACTGTGCAGGTCTGGTTTTTGCTTAAAAGGGGGTGCCGTTTTTAACCGATGTTGGTTTGGTTTGGTTTTGGTTGGTTTGGTTTCACATTCACACATCACTCTTGCTAGGTGACCTTCACACAAGTGCCCAAGCCTGGCTGGGAAGAGTCGGAGCCAGCTCTGATTGGCTCATGCTCTTGGAAGCTTGCTGAGACAGGTTCTTTGATCAAGGACGTTTCACTGCCAAATTCAAAGAAGAAGGTTGGCGCTGTCTTGCGCATGCGTTCCATTGCCTTGGGTGGTGGAAGTACCATTGCTTCTGGCTTGCATGAGCGCAGATCCTTGCACAGTGAGGGCCGCTCTTGGCAGGTTCTCGGCAGTTCAGAAGCTTTCCAGAATCTTGATGGAGTGACCAATTTCACCAAAGATCAAGTCAGCCTCATGCCCGCTGCAGATGAGACTGCAACTCTGGTTCCTGGAGCTCAAAGACCTCAATCTCCTGAACGTCACCCAGCTCACACCACTGGAGGTCCTAGGTCCACAGGTCCTGGGTCTGGCGGTCCTGGGTCCAAAGGTCCTGGAGCTGCATACAGCAAGATGGAGGTTGATGATGTTAGCTTCTATGACAGTGTTTCTCAGGTCGGTGCTCGAGGTCCACTTGGTGTGAAGCCCCGCAGCAATATGACAAGCGCATCATCAGTGCCACAAGCATATGCGGGTGGGGCCGCCATGAATGCATCAGCGCTGTGTGCCAGGTTCATGGTTGACATCAGGATCTTTGAGTGGACACCCCAGTCTGTCGAGGAATACCTGAACTCTGGGCAGGTCCCGAATGGTCTGCCATTGGATGGTCAGGCCAGTGTGTCAGCCCTTGCACTTGGGTTTGACTACAGCACCAACCAGTACGACAATAAATCGCAGATCTACAACTCCGCAATTTGGACCAAGCCACTCAGTTCTGATTTCAACTTTTGCACTACCCCTTCAAAACTTTCTGCAGTTTTTTTTGCACCACACATATTCAAAGCATTACACCAAATGTTTTTTTGCGCAGGGTTCATGTGAGAATGGATGTGGTGCTTGTGTTTCATCATCAGCTCAGGGATCAGCAGCTTCTGGCCACAGCTGTCCAAGAGGGGTTGGATTATGTGCTGAGCCAAGCCGCCCAACTCGATGAGCTCGTCCGCTTGGGGCTTCGCATCAGCCGACAGTGGGTCTATCACATACTGAAAGGTGAAATGGTCTGGGGACCGGCCCTAGCCATGTGGGTCAGCCAAAGGAGGCCCTTGAAATTCAAGACCCGGGTGCAGAGAGGAGGCTTTGAAATTCAAGAGCTCTTGCCAGCGGATGATGGGGACGTGGACTATTATGCCCATGGCAACTGGTACTTGAGTTTCTTGAAGGACAGCCTCCTCCAGGGCAGGGTGTGGCAGGGTGGTCCTAGGTCTTCGGTCCCTCGGTGCCTTCCAGCAAATCAGACGCAAGAACGACATGCAATGGACCAGGAGATTGAGAACTACAACAAAGGTCTGCTGCAAACGGCATTTGAGCGGGTTTCCCTGGTTCCCCAGACTGCAGGATGTTTCCTGAGGCTCCGCGAAAACACACGGCCAATGTATACTTTGCCGCAGATCATTGGCCAGATCTACATGCAAGTGTGCACGGACCCTCACAAGTTCCTCTCTGCAAGTGCTTTGGGTTTGATTGGCCCTCCCGGCACAAATGCTCAGACTTGGTGGGTTGCAATGGACGGTTGGTACTATGTGCTGATGAGCCAGGTGATTGGTGACGGTCTCAGTGCCACAGCAGACAGCATCCGTTGGTACAAGTGTGGTTTGAATGCAGCCAGCCATGACCCCACCAACCTGAATGAAGCTGTGCCAGATGAAGGCAGGTTTTTTTTAATGCAAAAGCACATGTCAGGAAAGATACTTGTAGACATATGCTCATTTTTTTACGTTGTTTTCAAATTTATTTGGCAATTGATTTGGGTTTGCCGAAGGTGGCCGCACCCTTGCCATCTCCTATCACCAGTATGATGGGATGACTCCCCGTTCCTCGGTCATGACTGTGGGCACTCATGGCGAAGTGCAAACAACCATGGTGCTGTGGTTTCAGAAGCCGCCAACCCAACAAGGGCGTCGCCAGCAGGACTGGTGATCAAAACTTGTGATGTTGTTGCTGTTGGTGTTGTTTTTAAACTATCCACTATATATACTTGGGATCTAATGGGACTGCAAGGGATATACATGACCACTGGGATGATTGGGATACTTGCAACAGGAAAATATATGAGGAATTCCAGACCACCTCCTATACATAGACATGGATGCCCAATTTATTTCGGGGAGAGGGCCTATAGCTCCCATTTGGTGGTGGTTGTGGCTATGCAATTGTTTTTTTTTGGTTGTTGTTGTTGTTGTTGTTGTTGTTGTTGTTGTTGTTGTTGCTGCTGCTGCTGCTGTGGTTGTGGTTGTTGTTGTTGTTGTTGCTGCTGTTGTTGTTTTCAAAGATTGCATTTCATGTGATTCCATTTTTCCATCAGAGATTTGACAGGATCGCCATTTGATCCGCTGCGTGGAGGTCCCCACTGAGATCAAGGAGGCCATGCTTGCCCGTCCGAATGCCACAGCAGCTGCCAGCAGCCGTGCACCTTCGGCTGGGGCAGCTAGCCGTGGACGCTCGCAGACCCCGAGACGCCAGTCGGATCAGCAGTGGAATCAATGGAGCTGATTTTTGCCCATGGTCCTGGGTTCTGCATCCTGGGTCTGGGTCCTGGATCCTTGGTCCTTGGTTTTTAGGTCCTGGGTTTTGGGGTCTTTTGTTCACAAAGATTTCATTGGTTCATCAAATTTCTAAATATAGCCCAGGATGCACCAGACGCCATGGTCACGCCACACCTGCAGACGGCAGGTTCTGTGCACACCAGGTGCACATGTATGTCTTCCATTTTCGCAGCAATTCAAGCCATTGACCAATGCTGCACAGTAAAACAAAGTGATCGGTTTAGCAGTAGTGGGCAGTGGCTCGGAATCTTGAATCGGCAATCCTCGGCATCTCAGCTTTCAGAGTCTTCATAAAACTTTTTTTCCACAGGTCCTCGGTTTTCACAGGTCCTAACTTTTCAGAGCACTTGGGTTTCAGAGGGTCCATGTCCCATGTGACATTATACCATCCTAGCCCTTGGTAGGTGCTGCGCCATCTACAGCCTTTGCCAGGCAGGAAGTATATTGGGGGGTGGGTTGGTTCATGTTTGCAGTTTTTGTATCAGCAACTTAGATTTGTCATGCTCTTGTTTCACCAAGTGCTTTTGAACACTTTGGTGTTTATGGTCCTTGGTTTGCGGTCCTTGGTTTATGGTCTTCGGTCTTCGGTTTTTGGTCCTCGGTCCTTGTTATAAATATAAACATATAAAATATAGTGTGTATATATATAGTGTGTTTTTCAGTTCTTTGCGCCCCAACACTGGGAAAACTGTTTTGGTTCCAAGTCAAAAGCCATTGCTCATTCTGGAGCCATTTGGGTCATTTTGGCGTTTTGTGGTTTGCAGTGACAGAACACTGCATTTGTGTTTTGGTAATTCAGTAGCATCACTGCTATGGCTAGCCGTGCCTTCCGAAATGGCAATGATCTTTATCAGGAGGCCACTGTGTCTGAAGATGCCATTGGACCGCTGCAGGCTCCAGAGGAAAAATGCACTGAGATCATCACCAGGTCTTACAATCCTGACAGGAAGTTTTGGCAGCAGGTTCCGAAGTTGCCAGATGAGAAGCCTCCCAAGATCCCCAAGGAGGAGATCAAGATTGATATCTCTGCCCCCCGGGCAAAAGCCATTGCTCGCTTGGAGAAGGACAAGGTGTCTCTGACCTTGAAAGGTCTGCCAGCAACACCACAGACCGGGATTACCAAGGCCAGATATTTGACATATGTTTTTTAAAATCACTCTGTTGCATCAGCAAGCTGACACATTTTCAAGTTTTCAATGCCTTTTTCATTTGGCGATGGCAGGTTCCATCCATGGAGGGTGATGAGAAACAGGATGACATTGAACCCAAGGCGTGTGTATGTGCGCGTGGACATTTTGATTTTGGCATTTTTTAACATATGTTTTGTGGGCCTGATCCTTGTTGGAATGGCAGGTTTCTGGCAAGAGCTCGGGCCGCGGTCGTGGTAAAGGCCGCGGTCGTGGTCTTGCCTGCCGCAGTGACCCCAAGAAGTCAGAGCCAAGTGGCTCAGGTGATTCTGTCCCTGCAACTGGGTCTTCAGCGGTCTCTGGGTCTTCGGTCCCGGGGTCTTTGGTTCCGGGGTCTTTGGTTCCTGCGTCTTTGGTCCCAGGTCCTTCGGTCCCAGGTTTTGAAGACCCTCCAGTGGCTGCAGCAGCTCACCCCGAGGAAACGACAGCAGCTCAGCCCAAGGCCAAGGCCAAGGCCAAGGCCAAGGCCAAGGTCAAGGCCAACAGCAAAGCCAAGGCCAAGGCCAAGGCCAAAGGTGCAAGAGCAGCCCGAAACACCAAGGGCACTTTCGCTGGCCGGCGTCCCCCAAGCAACCCTCAGAAGCTCGCGGTTTTCCTGAAAATGAAGGAGTTGTACCATGAGACCAAATCCAAGCCCATTCCTGGTGACCGGAAGAGGAAAGGAAAGGGCGCCAGTGAAACCCAAGGAGAGTACTGGGGATTCATGCAGCAGAAGATGGCTGAGTTGGCAAAGGAAGGTGTCCAAGGAGGTGAACGCATGAAGTTGGCAGCAAAGGCTTGGAAGGAACGCCCTGGCAATGAAGGCAAGAGCAAAGCCAGTGCCAAGGCCAGTGCAGAGGTTCCAAAACCCACAGAGGGGACGAAATGGATCTTGTTTCATGGCACAACAGAACCTGTGCGCTTGGACATGCTCACCAGTGACCAAGAGCTGATGTTGGAGAATGGCACGCCGCATGTCTATGTGGAGGCACCTGAGCACTGATGCCTTCTTGGTTCTTGGTTGTTGGTTTCTGGTTTCAGGTCTTTGGTCCATGGTCCAGCCCATTGGTCCTGAAGATTTGAATTGGATCTGAAGTTATCAGCTGATTGCTCACCAGCAGTCACAAAGTGTAGGGCTGTACAAAGTTGGCTTGGGGCACGCTGATTTGTAACTGTGATCATGGGGAAACACTTGTGATTCACTGGGTGGTTGGCTGATCAGTCATGGCACACGCAATCCAGAGAAAAAATATTGCCATTCTTGCAAGATGCATCATTAAGGCAGTAGCATGTTGTGACAGGACTGGATTTAGATTTGAGCGACAATTTGATTGAAGTTTCGAGATTTGGTCTTTGGTCCTTGGTTTCTCTGGTATTGAAACTGCTTTCAATGTAACATAAGTTGCCTCAGGCCTTGGCTTCTGCACGAAGGTTGACAGTCCAAAGGTGTCAAAGATTCCAGGAGGTAACGTTGTGTTGTATTCCCTGTATGCCTTTCCTTTTGTCATGGCACATATGTTACTGCATTTAAATTCCCGTATATCTTGATGCTTTCAAAAAAAAACATTTCCCGTGTGTGTTAATGCTTTTCCCCCGTATGTCTTGATGCTTTTTTTGCATTTCCCGTATGTCTTAATGCGTTTTTGCATTTCCCGTATGTCTTAATGCTTTTTTTGTTTCGGGGCGGCCCGTATGTCTTTAATGCTTTTTTGTTTCGGGGCGACGCCGGGTACCGCGTAGCCCCAAACCTCCCGTATGTCCTAATGCAATTTTGTGGCTTTCCAGGCCCGTATGTCATAATGCATTTTGTCAATGGTAAAAATAGAAGTTGCGATGGTTTTCCTTTAAAATAGCCACTTCCCTTTGTCAGCAACCCACAGATCTTTCATGGGAAGCAATAGCTTTAAGAGGTGACTAGGGGGGGCCAGCAGCCCACAAGGTAAGTCATCCCGTATGTGCCACCCCCTGAATTGGGAGAGTGAAGGTAGCAAAGTCAAGGTGGCCCAATTTGAAGTGTTCATGCTTCAGGGTGGCTAGGGGGGGCGCGGAGCCCACAGATTTCTTGTTTTTTTTTGCAATTTCTGCGGGTGGCTCAGATAGGAAAAGTCTTGGAACAAATATATGCAAAATAGTGATTACGATGAAAGAATCCATGACATCCATGTCAAATACATACACTGTTGCTACTTGGTTAGCTTTCCCCCACTGAAGCCATGGCAGCAGCTGAAGCAGCTGTCAAAGAGAAGATTGTGAAACTGGCTGAAGAGACCTTCTGTGGCTCTGGGGATATCGAAGCACAAGATGCCAAGTCGTTTCACCAATACTTTTTGCAGACTTACCCACCTGGCTCTGCAGAGCGCTCCAAGCTGCTTTCTGACCTTCACGGCTTGGAAAACCGTCTCAAGGCCTTGACAGGCTGGGTTCCGCCAGCTGCAGTTGACACAGTGCTTCCTTTCAAGGCTGGCCAGATCCAAAGTTTTGTGGTTGCCCCTTGGCAGCTTGGGCTTGCAGCTGAGGATTCAGTCAAGGGCCCGTCCAAGATCGTGTACATCTTGGATACTGTGTCAAATTTCTTGGCCAGCCCATATCGTTCTGAAAGGGAACCGCTTGACTTGCTGTTTTCTCCAGGGGCCCGCCCTGGTGAACCTGTGGTTGATTGGTCCATGGTTCATGCGATTGGAATGGGAAAAAGTAGCGCATGCCGAATCATTTTGGAATGCACCCTGCGGCTTGGCCTCAGTGATCTTGAGCTTGTGGCAATTTCAGATGTCTTGAAAGCCTTGCTGCGGATGAAGGCCACTTATGAACCATCTGCCACAGAGGAGCAGCAGTTCATGCGAAGCTTGGGTTTCAAAAGTCAAATGGCTGAGCGATCCCGACCAGACCCTCTGATGGTAGCTTGCAAATGGTCAGACCTGCTGCGTGGTCAGGGTTTGAATTTTGCTGCTGTCATTGACCAACGCATTCAGGCATACAACAAAGGGCGCACAGAAGCTGTAGCAATTTCACAACAAGAAAAGGCGTTCATCAAGCTGTATGTCCACCAAGCCCCGGAGTTCACTGAGCTTCTGGAGTACCATTGGCAAAATTTCAAGGTTGCTGAATCCGCAGTCCCTTTGAAAATTTGGGCAAATCCAGACCTCTCACCAGACACAAAGCAGATTCGTTCTGGTGGCAAAGCCTTGTGGACAAACATCTTGAAGTGGACCCCAGCTAAGAACTACTACTGGTTGCTTCGGGCGATTGGAATTTTCCTGAAGAATTTGAAAGAAGCCCAGATGGCAGGCAAGAACGTATCCTTGAAAAGTATGGCCAACAGGCTTCGCTCAAACTTCAAAGATCCATTGGCCCATGACCAGGCTTCTCTTTTCGGCCATTTCCTTCCAGAATGGAAGTCTCATGTCACAAACACCCAGTTGGATGATCTGATTGCGCGCTTCAGCAAGGGTTACTTGAACAAGGAACTTGAGGAGAAGCTCAAGCTGATGGAGCCAGAGCTCAAGGCAACGGATTTTCGATTCATTCAGCAGGTCTCTGGTCAGTGGTCTTCGGTTCTTGGTTCCTCGGTTCTTGGTGATGGAACACAGGAAGCTGAGCGCGCGAAAGAGCAGGCTGAATTCAATTTGTTTCAATCCAGGCTGGCAAAAGAGGCCGCTATGTTTTCTGACTACACCCGGCAGCTGCAACTGTTCCATGCAAGGCAGCATGAGGAAAAGGTTGCTGCAAACTTGTGCCTGAAGCAAGCCTTGGCTGCTGCAACAGACACTTTCTCAAACCACTGGATGCCATGCAGGCGCACCAGTGAATCTGGGGTTCTGCCCTATGTCAATGAAGTCATGGTCTCCTTTGCAGAAAGTGAGGGGATTTCCAGCAGCAAAGCCTTACAGCTTCACATTGCTTGCTTTGACAAGCTGGGCCTCCATTGGTTTGCAAACGCAAAGCCCACTGTCTCCGTCATTGCCAATGCAGTTGGCGCTGCACCTGAGAATGTGGCAGCCATAGTGTTTGCCCCAAACGTTGGGAAGCCAGGGGATGCATACGACATGCTGAAGATTCAAGAATCAGAGGATGAACTGGACGCAATGCTGCGGGAAGACACCTACAACCTTCGAGCCACCCGCGGCTTCATTTCATTTTCAGAAGAATCGGTTGGATGTGGCAAATCTAAGAGGCCAGGTGGAACCACTTTTTGGTTTGTGGTTTCCAAGGTCCGGAATGCAAAAGGCGAGCTCATCTCCAAATGGAATGGTTGCTTCCTCCAGGTGCGAAAGCGTACAGTCGCGGAATGCCCAGTGTTGCCACGCACATCATGGGTGAACCCGTGCTCACCCATTGCTCGGCCACTTGGTGGCGCCAACATTTCCAAAGCAGCTCGCTCCAAGCAGTGGGCCACAGGAGAAGGTTTTTGGCGCACTGTCTTGCAGTCAGCTGTGGAATGGCTGTCTTTGGACAAATCCTGGGTGATTTTTGTCGTCGATCTTCACCCTTATGACGGCACACTTCAAAAGTGCATCACGAATTTCCATTCCAGTGCAGGCAAACTGCCTGAGTTTGCTTCCATTGCTCCCATTTGGGCGAATTTGGGTTCTATTGATGATGGTGAAGGTGACAAGCCAGACAACCTGCGAATTGAAGCTTTTTGCCGACAGTCTCTCAAAACCCACATAGAAGGAGAACTGCGCAGTGGTCGATTGAAGGTAGCAGGCTTCACCATGCCAGAAGCCAATGAGCAGACTGCTGTGAGCCCACCAATTTACAATGAGGCGCACTATGTTGTGACCTGCCCAAATGCAAGTGGTCATCTACCAGTGCGGCAGGACTGTTTTTTTCAACAATCACATTCGTTTTGTTTTTTAATGTCAATTGAGCATATGTTTGTTATGCCAGGACTGGCTCGACAAAGTGACAGCCACCTTTCCTACTTTGGGAGATGAGGTCCAGAAGGCCATTGGTGAGCACAACAAAGTGCACAACCCCTCTGGTGTTCCATACAAAGGAGAGAAGAAGAGAACAGCACCCGAAGCCCAGGAGGAGGAAGAGAAATCAGCTGTGACATTGGAGCCGGTTGACACCACCATTGAGAAGTTGTCCCCAGACGCGCAACTCTGCGGACCAGATGGTCACTATGAACTTCTGGTGAAAGGTCCCCATTTGTACTTGCATGGGCTTGCTGACTGTGTCGTGAGTGCACAGAGCCCCGTGTGCCATTTTTGGGGCAGATACCTCTGCGGGTCAACGGACAAGAAAGATATCGCCAAGTTTCAAGGCCAAATGCTTCCATGGCAAATGGACAGCAAGGAGTATGTAGCTTGCTTTGCAGTGGAAGATGAAAGCAACAATGTGGACTTGGCAGATTTTCCCCAGAACCCTCAAAGTTTGATTGCATTCTTGCGTCACCTGGAGGAAAATTCACTTGTGGGTGTCAACATCGAGGTCCATGAGGTCAAGTACACACAGAAGCCTGATGCCTTGCAGCCAGGCCAAGTGACTACAGAGTACAGCATCAAGCCCACTGAGGAATGTTATTTTCTGCCACAGCCATTGCCAAAAAACACAAAGATCTTGTTGGAGAATGCGGCTTCTGTGATTGCAAAGGGCGATTTTGATTGGAACACTGGCCGCCACTCCAAAAATCATTTGCAGATGTACCTCAGCCTTGAGTTCCACACAGCTCGGAACACCATTTTGCCACGCAGGCCAAAGGTTTTCCTGACAAAGCCAGTGAAGCTCACTAAGGGCCAGATTGTGCAGTTGACCTAAGGTCCTTGGTCTTTGGTCCAAGGTCTGTGGTCTGCGGTCATAGGTCTGCGGTTTTGGGTGAGAAGTAGCAGCCTAGTAGTATGACAGTCGCATTGTGAGAAAAAAAGGTGCAGTGTGCCAAGCCAGTGGAAGCCCATTGCAATCCTTGCAATCAAACCTGAGGAGTGTTTTGCTTGTGCTTGGTCCTTGGTCTTTGGTCTTTGGTGTTGAAGTCTAGCATCCGCAGCCTTTGGGTCTTTGGTCCTAGGTTTTCGTTCCTTGGTCCTGGGTTTTCAGTCCTTGGTACCATGCCGCGCCATCCGTTTGGAGCCAACCTGTCCAAGGCTCTGGCTGAAGCAAAGGACATTACCCAAGACCTCGATGTTGTTGAGCTGTGGTCCGGTGTGGGCAGTATTGCCGGAGCAGCCCAGGAGAAATTCTTCAAGGCCGAGACCATAGAACTCACAGATGGCCAAGACCTTACCTCCAAGGAGGGGTTCAAGGAGGCTGAGGCCAAGGTTTTGCGACTTGGCAAAGGCAGTCTCTTATGGATGGGTTTGCCTTGCAAAAGTTTTGTCTTCCTCAATGCCAGCAATTGCAAGCGCAACCCATACAACCAGTACAAAGGTGATACTTCGTATCAACCAGTGAAGGAAGGCAACCTCTTTGCAAATGAAGCAAAGTATTTGGGCCAATTGGCTCTGCAGCGTGGTGTCCAAGTTGTCATTGAGAATCCGCCTCAGAGCACCTTGTGGCAATACCTTCCCACCAGCTTCATGAAGCAGCTTTCAAGCTCAGCAGTTTGTCACCGATGCTCATTTGAAAAGGCTCCTGATGGAAAACGGCTTTGGAAGCAGTACAAGTTCTACTGCTCTGACCCATGGATTGGTGACCTGCAGGTCGGGTGCAAGTGCCAGCAGGGCCACATTGCCTTGACTTCAAAGAAGGATGGCAAGGTGACAGGGAAGTTGGATCTTTTGAGCGAGTCCGCTGCATATCCCATTGCATTGGGCCAAGCTGTCATCTCTGCATGGTCCAGCCAGGATGTTCATGATCCTGTGGGTGAGCCACGAGCCAGCAAGCGCTCGTGGCAGAGCTTGGATGTAGGTGATGATAATTCGCCTTCATCCTCTGCCTCAAAGCCACGCCGTTTTTGGCAAGAGGACATTTGAACTCTCTGGTTCTCACAGTCCCGGGTCATAGGTACAAGGGCTTGGTTGGTCCTTGGTCACGCATCCAAGTTTTGAGTTTGCTGAGCAGCATATATAATAGCCTGCAGTTGATAGCAAGTGCGGGAGGACGCAGCAGCAAAAAATGCGCAGCTGTTCGTGAATTTGTATTTGGGACAGAGACACATCTGAGCTTTGTTGCTTGTGCATGCTTTCAATGTGTGTCATTTTACTCCATTATGGAATCATTTACATTGATGGCCCAAGTCCACAATGGATTGGAGATTTTTACCTCTTGCTGGGGAAAACCCAGTCAAGCGGCCATGGCAAGATCTTCCCCTTGCTGAGCCCAGCTCTGGTGTGCTCGCACATTCTTCAGAGTTTGTTTCACAAAAAAGAAATCCTATTAAGTATGACTGGCAGTCAGTGGGTCTTGCACAGCCATCGCCACAAGCAGTGCCCCAAGACAAAGGGCGCGATTGGAAAACCATTCCTGTGGATGATGAAGTTGCCCAAGCAGTAGTGAAGAAACGCAAAGCTTGCATCTCAGCTGCTTCATGGCAAGAGTTGATGCTGTCAAAGCCAGCTGACAAAGAATTGAACCAATATGAGACCAATGGCATGGACAAGAATCGCATACAAAGGGTCTTTGCGGATGGCTGTTCCTGCAAACGAAACTGCATCAGCACACTCTCTTTTGCAGATGCTGTTGGTTGGTGCCACGCTTTCCACATGGCTGACCAAGCAAAGCGACAGATTTTGCTATTTGCCTTGTACCACCCCGACATAGAGTGGGAAGACAAGGAGGCTTTGACAATTTCTGAGAGACACCAGAAAACTTACTTGGAAGTTTCAGGTGTGCGGGTGTGTGTTGCAGCATTTTGCCGCTTGCTTGGAGTGAGCAAGAAGACGTTTTACAAAATGATTTTTGGGCAACCAGACATGCGCCGGAAGGAGTCTGGTGCTAAGCCAACTTTCTGTCCTCAACAAGCCAAAGTGGATGAATTTCTTCGGGACATCTATCAATCTGCAGCAGAGCCTCTTGCTATTGGTTTTCACAGCAGCAGTGATTCAGTTTGTGTTTCTTGGCTTTGCTTGATTTCAATTTTGCAATGGTAATTTTCTTCCCTTGATTTTTGCTTTCATTGCCATCAGTGGCAAAGACGAGCAGGTAGTACCTGAAGACGGCGGAAGCTTGGATGAAGAGGCAGATGCAACCCAGAAACTCATGGATTGGTGCCAGCCATCATCCCCTGTGGAATTCGTCATCCAAAATTGCGGGGGGAAGGTGAATGCATTGAGGCGGTACTTGCCACATGGTACACCCACAGACTTGTATTGGCAATACTTGGCATGGCATGAGGCACGCATTGCAGACGGCCACCCAACTGAGGTCTTGGGTTCACAGGTCCTGGGTTCTCAGGTTCTTGGTCCTGGGTCGTCGGTTCTTGGTAGATCTGCTCCAGCATCCTGGTCAACCTTTTGGCGTGCGTACCAGAGATGGCATGACATTCTGCGACCCCGTGCCAAGTCAGACCACGCACAGTGCCAGACTTGCTTTGACTTGCAAACAGATTTGTATGCAAAGCACACAAGTCCTCAAAAGAAATTGGAGTTGGCAGATGCATGGAGGGTCCACTTGCAGCAGCAATATTTGGACCGCCAGATCTATTGGAATCTCAGGCATTGTTCGCGGCAGCCTGGGTCTGACATACTGACAATCATCATTGACAGCATGGACAAAAAGAAAACAGTTTGGCCAAAGTGGTCATTTGACCGCCCCAGCAAAGAAATCGAGAAATTGGGTGCACGTCCAAGGGTGGTTGTGACTGCTGCACTGGCCCATGGTTACGTCACTTCATGGTTCCTAGCCCCAGATGAATTGACCCATGGAGCTGATGCATATTGCGAAGTGCTTTGCCAAGTGCTTTGCCAAGTCATTGAGCAGGTCCATCAGCTTCGTGGCTCTAAGCCTTTACCTCGCCATCTGGTTCTGCAAGTCGACAACACAGTGGCCCAGGCCAAGAATGGGTTCGTGGGAGCTTTTTGCGCGTATGTGGTTGGAAAACAAATTTTCCAGTCAGTGACCATGAATTTTCTCATGGTTGGACACACACATGAAGATATTGACCAAATCTTCTCACTCTTGGTCTCCCAAGTCATCCGGAGGTATCGATATGAGACTGTCCAAGACCTGAAGCAATGCATGGAAGCTGTGCTGGCACCCGCATTTCACGCACGCCATGAAGATTTCAAGGTAACAGAATTAAATTCTGTGAGGTCTTTTGCTGAGTGGTTGAAGCCCCTTGGGGTCACCCAGCACGGGTGCTGGCAGACTCGCCATGGCATTGAGGCGCCCCATAGTTTTTGCTACAAGCTGTTCATGGATTTAACTGGGGAAGAGAAAGCAAAGGCCACCCATCATCGCTGGTTTGGCGCAGCAGGTGACAAGGATGTCATGTGCTGCATCAAAACATATATGAGAGACACGCAGTTGCAGCAGCCCCCGCTCTGTGTCCTTCCTGCAGACTGCTTGGACAGTATCCGGACTTTCTCTCCTGATCGCCATGTTGGACCATCTATGACTGCTGCTGAAATTGAACGCTTCAAGTATTTTGCCAATGTTATTGATGATCGACGCTACGGCTACCACAGGGCAGCTGCAGGTCTTCGGTCCTTGGTGCAAAGGTGCTCGGTTCTTGGTCCACCAGGCCCTGAATCTGACCTGGCAACCCCATGGCTCCTCAATGTGAATCCTGACCGGGCACCATTGGTTTATCCTGACAAAAACCCCTTCTTCAGCCACTTGCCAGACAGCTCGTGGCACATGAAGGTACAAGTTCGAAGACAATAGCGAGAAAAATCAACCATCTTGCAGCAGCTGTGTTCCGCAATGGGTGGTTTGTGGTTCGCGGTTTCTTTCCGGAACGGTTTCCGGAACGCTTTTTGCATGTTGTAGTTTGCACAAACTGATCCATGCTCTGACCCAAGACCAAAGACCGAGAACCAAGAAGTACAGTTACAACATGTTTGGGACCCCAGCCACAATCCCATCCGGGAGGCGCCTCGTGTGCTGCTGCTGCTGCTGCGCACTGGCAGGCAAGGCTGGCGCAGGCAATTGGACCGAAGACCAAAGACCAATGACCAAAGAACCGAAGACCTTGAACTGGGATACTTGAAATATACGGGATTACCGATTGTGAGAAGCACGGTTTGATGGTTTTGGTCCTTGGTCTTAGGTTTGGGGAGTTACTGTCATTGTCGCTTTTCCAAACAAGAAGTGCTTCCCCCATGCAGTTAACATGAAGCAGCAAATCCGGCTGCATCGCGCACAAAATCTATTAATTACGACTTACAACATTGTCACAATTCGCCCGGGGCATGGGCATGCCAGGAAAAGACTATAATAATAGGACTTGTCATTGTGGATGGGAGATGGAACATTGACCATGATCTTGATAGCTCGGGGCTAGGGGATTGTAGATGGGTGCCATGATGATGATGCTGATGGTGCTGATGGTGACACTGGCCATGGTGATGCTGACGGTGACAACGAACACGAGAATGAAAATTACAGTGATGATGATGGTGGTGATGATGATGGTCATGACAATGCTGCTGCTGATGATGATGGTGATGGTGATGATGATGATGATGATGATGATGATGATGATGATGACAATGGCAGTGACTACCATGAAGTCACCCCAGGTAATGGGTGGTGGAACACATGCTATCAGCAGCTATGTATATCATGGGCTTTGCTACACCTTCATCCTAACTTTGACCTGATTTATAGAGATACATAGTGCCAATAAATACCCTTATTATCACCCCTTGGTTCTATATGTTCGCTTTTGCATCCAAATTTACACCTATTGTGGTTGTCAATTCGTTAAAAAAACAACGGGCCGTGTCTGTTGCCACTACCACTGCCTACCGCTCCTAGCTGCAGTGGAAAGAAAGAATAGTTCAAGGGGGGAATAATTGGTACCTGAAAGATGTTGTCAACATGGCATCCCAATGCATCCAGCATCCTATGGTCCAACTGGTTTCAGAAGGTGCCCTATATGCCATTGCTAGGCCCCAATTTATAGCAGCTTCTTTCTATATCTGAGAACCTTCATGGAAGAGTATATATCCAAACCTGTAAAACGGCTGTGTGCAATGGCTGATGCAGCTCATAGCCTACCAAAATTTGTGCAAGATAAATTGTTACCACCATAGCCTTTGCAGATTGTTGTTCCTGGCGCTATCGTGGTGTAACTTCTGTGTGGTACCTCCAGAAAATTTAGTGGTTCCATTCTGCTCTAATAATTTTTCCTCATTAGCCAGATTCCTGGTCCATTGCATGCCCAATGACAACCATCCAAGATTGCCTCTGGTTGGCCAGGGACTATGGGTGCGAGTGGATGGATAACATGTGCACAGTCATGAGCACTTGTTGCCGCAATCGATTTGATGAGGGAAGGAGGAGGCTGAATGAAGGAATGAATGACTTTTGGTGCTGCGAGCTGTAGCTAATGTGGTGCGCTCCTAATGTGGCAGCGAGCGTCTGGCACAGGGCATGTGAAGCGCACGCATTGGGGTGATGGCGAGTTTCAAGGTCCTTCGCTCGGCGCTCATGTTTGGTCTTTGGTTTCCTTGTCCTTGGTCTTTGGTCCTTGGTCTTTGGTCTTGGGGTCTCAGGGTCTAAGACTTAGATTTTTCTAATCTACTGGTCTTTTCCTTTTATGGGAGTTTAAGCTCGACTTTGCTGTTGTATCTGTCATACATTAACTGCCACACTGCATCCATGGTGGCTAAAGTCTTCTGCACATGATTTTTTTCGCGAAAACCAATGACAACCGATTCCCAATCAGTATCGCTTTGACTTTGCGCTGGTTCCCGTGATCTGAGTTGGAAGGAATGATGACGGCATGGGTGCATGGTAGCTTAGTTTTTCTGGCGCTCGCTATTCGGGAGGATGCAGGGCAGCTTTGTACTGGTATGCTTTTTGGTGACAAAGCGTTTGTGGGCGCTTGTGGCTGCAAGGCGTATAGAATGTGGCGGTCCTTGGTCTTATTCTTTGTGGCTTCCGCTTGTTACTACTAGTCTAATTTAGTGGATTTATTTTGCGAAACTATGGCGATCCTTCCCTTCTGACCCCAGTAGTTGTTGCGTTTATAGTATGCAGCTCTCCCTCTATATGATCTGCAAGATTGGGGTGGCGCAGCATCCAATGGACATTTCCATGTCCATTCAAATGAAAGTGTCAATTGTCCACACTGTTTGCATGTGGTTGCTCTATCTTCAAGTATGAGGTGAGTCTCTGGTGACATCAAAGACATCAAGGGCCAACAGCCCGCGTGTTTGTCGAAGCTTGCGTCTCATGTAATGTTGCATGTTGTTGCTGTGATCTGAATGATAGGAAGGACAAGGGATTGATGTCTTTGGTTGCTCGCATTTGGCGCATGCGCGGTGGCTAGAATTGGCGGCGGAAGCTTGGGCAGTGATGCGTGAGATTGCAAATGGGATGGCTAGTAATAGTGAATCTCCTATCAGCCATTTTCACTGGGTCCATCTATCCCCATTGATCCTTTCACCTTTAGCTTTCATCCCTCCTCCGTGCAGTGGATATAACTTGTATTTTTCAATCCTGGCTTGGTTCATGCAAATCATATCTTGCAAAATCAAGGCCCCAGTTGCAAAAACCAAAGCCCCAGTTACCATGAATAGAGTTTAATGTAATGTAATGTAATGCAATGCAATGCAATGTAATGTAATGCAATGCAATGCAATGTAATGTAATGTAATGCAATGCAATGCAATGTAATGTAATGTAATGTAATGCAATGCAATGCAATGTAATGTAATGCAATGCAATGCAATGCAATGTAATGTAACGTAATGCAATGCAATGCAATGTAATGTAATGCAATGCAATGCAATGTAATGTAAGGGTAATGTAAATGCAATGCAAATTTGTTAATGTAATGCCATTGCAATGCAAGTAATGTAATGCAATGCAATGCAAGTAATTTGTAATGATGTAAACGCAATTGCATGCAATGTATGTAATGTAATTGCAATTGCATGCAATGTAATTGTAAGGTTAATTTTGCATGCAATGCAAGTAGTAATGCAATTGCAATTGCAAATGAATGTAATTGTAATTGCAAGTGCAATGTAATGTAATGTAAGTTAAAGCAATGCAATTGCAATGTAATGTATGTAATGGAAATGCAATGTATGTAGTGAATGCCAATGCCAACTGGAATTGTAATGCAATGCAATGCAATGTAATGCAATGTAATGCAATGTAATGCAATGTAAGGTAATGTAATGCAATTTAATGTAATGCAATGTAATGCAATGTGATGCAATGTAATGCAATGTAATGTAATGCAATGTAATGCAATGTAATGCAATGTAATGCAATGTAAGGTAATGTAATGCAATTTAATGTAATGCAATGTAATGCAATGTGATGCAATGTAATGCAATGTAATGTAATGCAATGTAATGCAATGTAATGCAATGTAATGCAATGTAAGGTAATGTAATGCAATTTAATGTAATGCAATGTAATGCAATGTGATGCAATGTGATGCAATGTGATGCAATGTAATGCAATGTAATGTAATGCAATGGCAAGCAATGAACCACCTGTACATGAAGGTAATGCAATGCAATGTAATGTATGCAATGCAATGCAATTGTTAATGTAATGCAATTTGCAATGCCAATGAAGTAAGGTAACGCATGCAATGCAATGTAATGTAATGTAATGCAATGCAATGCAATGTAATGTAATGCAATGCAATGCAATGTAATGTAATGCAATGCAATGCAATGTAATGTAATGTAATGCAATGCAATGTAATGTAACGCAATGCAATGCAATGTAATGTAATGCAATGCAATGCAATGCAATGTAATGTAATGTAATGCAATGCAATGCAATGTTATGTAATGTATGTATGTATGTACGTATGTATATATATAATTAACCCAGCTTTGCAACCCAACAGCATACCTGAATCTTCCACCTACGTCTTTTTTCAGACCCTGTGCCAAAGTCCTGTTTTTTCAGTACCCAGAAAACTTTTCAGGACCTACTCTCAAATTCAGGACCTGGCCATTTTGGGGGATCAATGGTAATGGCAATCATTGGGTGCAAACATGTGAAACCAACATTTGGTGGATATTCAAGCCATTGGCATTGATCCACGCAAATAAAAGCACTCCCAGCCCAAACTCATGGCAAGGCAGGATCAGAATATAGTATATTCCAGAAAGTATGTCAGAATAGATGCCAGATAGGATGCCAGAAAGAATGTCAAATAGAATCTCAGAAAGAATGTAAGATAGTATGTCGGAACATATATGCCACATATACGTCCAGATGATATGTCAGAAACTATGTCAGAATAGTGTGTCAGGGTGGGGATCACTCTTAGTAAGGCAATTTTGAAAATATATTTCAGGTTCGGAATTTTCAAACTGTTGTCCTTCAGGCGCCGAAGCTCCCGTTGAAGGTCAGCATCGCCCCATGTCAACTGGTCCAGTCCCACTTCCATTTCAACAAGTCCAACTTCATCGATTAGGGTGTTGGTTGAATGGACTTGGGACTCTAGCTGGCACGGCATCCCTTGTAACCCTGTAGACACTGTAGTGGGCAAAAAGATTGTAACACACAGAATCAGCATCATTTTGATCAGGCATTCTTTTTGCTAATCCTTTCTCCCTATTACGAAAAATACCCCCAAATGACAAAAACTAGGTGCGATTTCCAATTTGGGGAAATGTCAAATTGGTTAATCTGATTTTTAATTGATCCCCTTGAGGAAACAATTTTAAAAATGAAGGTACCATGTGAGGGTTTCACCCCCAAAGAATAAAAAACTAGTCAACACCGGGGTGTCTTTTATTGGGCTCCGTCCTTTAAAATCGTCAAATTTAGTTTTTTTAATTCAGGTGTTGGTGTTTTATTTGATACTAGGCGAAAGCTTCGAAATCCTATTCTTGGCAGTATTCTATTTAAAGATTATTTTCATATATTTTCATGGATTTTGAAATTAGAAACAAAAAACGGTTTAATCCCTTCCCCCTGTTGCTAAACAGTCGCCCCTTCACCCACCCACCCAAATAACAAACACCTGGAGGAGTTTTTAGTATTGGGGGGGGTCTTTAGTATTAGGGTACGAAGCTTCCCCCTAATACTGATAAGAAACACACACACACACATATATATATTAATACATATTTCTATTTCAAAATCGATCAGATTTCTTTCTTTTTAAATCCAATTAAAATATGGCAAACAAGTGGAATCCGAAGCTTAATATCAAATAAAAACCCCCAACATAAAAAACTATGTATGTTTTTCTATTTCGAAATCGATTAGATTTCCTTTTAAAAATTAAATAAAATATGGCCAAAAAATTGGATGTCGAAGCTTTTCCCTTATATTAAACCCTAATATCATTTTGTTTTTTTCCCTGTTTCAAAATCGATTAGATTTCCTTTTGAAATCTAATGAAAAAACCAAAAAATGATTTTGAAGCTTTCCCCTAATATCAAATTAAAATCCAATTATTAAAATATGTTCAAAAATTGGCTTTCGATGCTTCCCCTAATCTTGCATGAAAAAATCCAATATAAAAAACTAAATTTGTTCTATTTCAGAATCGATTAGATTTCCTTGTAAATTCAAATTAAGATATTGCCAGAAATTGGATTTCAAAGCTTTCCCCTCATATTAAACCCTCATATCAAAGACTATTTTTTCTATATCAAAATTCATTAGATTTCCTTTTGAAATCTAATTAGAATATGGTCAAAAATTGGATTTTGAAGTTTTCCCCTCATATTACATTAAAAAAACCTAATATAAAATATTATTTTTTCTTTTTTGAAATCGATTCGATTTCCTTTTAAATTGTAGTAACAAAAATAAAAACAAAAACCGGATTTCGAAATGTTTCCTCTAATATTAAATTATCAGTCCTAATATATTTTAAATTACTTTACTTCGTGTGATCCCCACCATGACATTTATGCATGTTCTTACTGGCACATCTTCTGGCATTCTATCTGACATATCTTCTGACATTCTATTTGGCATTCTATCTGGCATATCTTCTGGCATATCTTCTGGCATTCTATCTGGCAAATCTTCTCGCATTCTATCTGGCATATCTTCTGGCATTCTATCTGACATATCTTCTGGCATTCTATCTGGCATATCTTCTGGCATATATTCTGACATATCTTCTGGCATTCTACCTGGCATTCTATCTGGCATTCTATCTGGCATATCTTCTGGAATATCTTCTGGCATATCTATCTGGCATATCTTCTGGCATATTTTCTGGCATTCTACCTGGCAAATCTTCTGGCAATCTATCTGACATTTTATCTTCCTACATGAGGTCCGGCAGGGAACACTTGGCGTGGATACTCGCGGTTGAGGTCCGGCAGGGAACACTGGGCGTGGATGGTCGTGGTTGAGGTCCGGCAGGAACACTGGGCGGGGATGATCGTGGTTGAGGTCCGGCAGGGAACACTGGGCGTGGATGGTCGTGGTTGAGGTCCGGCAGGGAACACTGGGCGTGGATGGTCGTGGTTGAGGTCCGGCAGGGAACACTGGGCGTGGATGGTCGTGATTGAGGTCCGGCAGGGAACACTGGGCGTGGGTGGTCGTGGTTGAGGTCCGGCAGAGAACACTGTGGATCGCGGGTCGCAGTTGAGCAAGGACGACAAGGATGACAAGGAGGACGAGGAGGAGGAGGACGATGCAGGAGGAGGCGGAGGAGGAGGAGGAGGAGGAGCAGGAGGAGGAGGAGCAGGAGGAGCAGGAGGAGGAGGCAACTGACATAAAATCTAACAACCCTCACCTGGCAGGTGGGGAAAAAAACTGTTTCAAAATCGATTAGTTTTCTGTCTGACATATAATTAAGATATTGCTAAAAATTGGATTTCGAAGTTTTCCCCTAAGATTAAATTAAAAACACTAAAAAAAAATACTTTACTTCGTGTGATCCCCACCATGACATTTATACATTTTCTTACTGGCAAATCTTCTGGCATTCTATCTGACATATCTTCTGACATTCTATTTGGCATTCTATCTGGCATTTCGATGGGCATTATCTTCTGGCCAGATATCTGGCATATCTTCTGGCATATTATCTGGCATTCTATCTGGCATATCTTCTGGCATATCTTCTGGCATATCTTCTGACATTCTTTCTGACATTCTTTCTAACTTTCTTCTGCACATTCTTTGTACCATATCTTCCTACATGAGGTCCGGCAGGGAACACTTGGCGTGGATACTCGCGGTTGAGGTCCGGCAGGGAACACTGGGCGTGGATGGTCGTGGTTGAGGTCCGGCAGGGAACACTTGGCATGGATACTCGCGGTTGAGGTCCGGCAGGGAACACTGGGCGTGGATGGTCGCGGTTGAGGTCCGGCAGGGAACACTGGGCGTGGATGGTCGTGGTTGAGGCAGGGAACACTGGGCGTGGATGGTCGTGGTTGAGGTCCGGCAGGGAACACTGGGCGTGGATGGTCGTGGTGGAGGTCCGACAGAGAACACTGTGGATCGCGAGTCGCAGTTGAGCAGGAGGACGAGGAGGACAACGAGAGGAGGAGGAGGAGGACGAGGAGGAGGAGGAGGACGAGGAGGACCAGGCAACTGACATAAAATCTAACAACCCTCACCTGGCAGGTGGGGAACTATGTTTTTTCGATTTCAAGAATCGATTAGATTTCCTTTTGACATCCAGCAAAAATATTGCCAGGAAATGCCAAAAAGTGGATTTCGAAGATTTCCCCCAATATTATATAAACGTTGTAATATAAAATACTTATTTTTTCGACCTTAAAAGACCCTAGTTTAAAAAATCACCGGGGCTGACTAGTTTTATTTTTTGGTGGTGAAATCCTGAAATGGGACCTTCATGTTTAATTTGTTTTTGAAAAGGTATCAATTAAAAGTCAAACTGGCCAGCCTGAAATTTCCCAAAATTTAACGCGGACCCTAGTAAAAGGAATCAATGTAATATTTTAGTATTTAGGGTACGTTTAGTAAAAGGAGGTGGGGATTAGTAAGGTTTTCAATTTAATATAAGGGGAAGCTTCGAAATCCAATTTGGCAAGATTTGAGTTAGATTTTGAATAGGAATTCAATCAGTTTTGAAATATACAGTTCATTTTTTAAAACGAATGTTTTCAATTTAATGTCAGGGGGAAGCTTCGGAATCCAATTTTGGCAATATTTTAGTTAGATGTTATTTAAAAAATGTTTTCCAATTTAGTTTTTTTTAACCAAGGGGGAAGTTTCGCCCCCTCATACTAAATACCCACTAAATACAAAAAACTATTCCGTGTGTTCATTATTGGGTGGGGAGGGGCAAACGGTTTATTATGACGCAGTGATTGGTCAGGCATCACTTGCTGGAATTATTGGATTCTTTTGGGATGATTGGTATGATGTTTAGTCAGGCATGGTTCCCTTCAGTCATGCACGATTTTTGCAAAAATCCTATTTAGGCACGACCCCAAAATCCCAGCCCGGCAAATTCCGGCCCGGGCCCGGCAAATTCCGGCCCGCGCCCTGCAAATTCCGGCCCTGCGTTTTTCCAAAATCAGGCAAAACCAGTAAATCAGGTATTAAGTCAGGTGTAGTTACCTTTTAAGTCATTAAGGCTAGTCAGGCATGGTTCCAGTGGATACCTTTTAATTGTGAAGGCTAGTCAGGCATGGTTCCCTGAATTCAGGGGCATGGGTACCTTTTAATTATGAAGGCTAGTCAGGCATGGGTTCTGTTAAGTCAGGCGTGGGTGGGTACCTCTTAATTATGAAGGCTAGTCAGGCATGGTTCCCTTAAGTCGGGTGTGGTTACGCTTTAAGTCATGAAGGCTAGTCAGGCATGGGTACCTTTTAAGTGATGAAATCTGAATCAGGCGGAGCTCCTATTCTAAATGTGTTAAATAAAATTGTTCAGTGTGGAAAATCGATTTTTTTTTGGCTGGTCTACGGGCAAACCCTGTGTCTTCCAATACCATAGCGTGCTGATGCCGCTTGCCTGCATAATAGTTAAGGCCAAAGCTTAGGTCATCAGTGTGATCCTGAAATGGCGCCACGACCAAGAAGATGACATGTGTAAAATGGGCCCTGGATTAACAACGGCTGACTAATGAATTTGGAGGATGCCACTAAAGTATGACATGTAATCACTTTTGAGGAGCACTCTATGGCACGCAGCGCGCGCAGCCTGCTTTACGGTTTAGCGTTTGAAAGTTTTAGGCTTTGTCTCTATGGCACGCAGCGTTTGAAAGTTTAACCATTTACCTCTATGGCAGGCTGTGCGCGCAGTACGCGTTACGGTTTAAAGTTTGAAAGTTTTAGGGTTTATGTGTGTGGCACGCAGTGCGCGCAGCGCGCATTAGGGTTTAGGGTTTGGAAGTTTTATAGTTTATTGCATGCAGCGTGCACAGCGTGGGTTGAACTTTAGGGTTTCGAAGTTTTAGGGTTAACCTCCATGACACGATGGTTTAGGGTTTGGAGATTTTAAGGGGTACTTCTATGGCGCACAGCGCGCGCAGCGCGCGTTAGGGTTTAGGGTTTAGGGTTTGGAAATTTTAGGGTTTACCTCTATGACACGAGAGTTTCAGGTTTGAAGATTTTAGGGATTATTTCTATTGCACAAAGCGCGCGCAGCGCGCATTAGTGTTTAGGGTTTGAAGGTTTTAGGGTTTATCTCTGGCACGCAGCGCGCACAGCACGCATTAGGGTTTAGGGTTTGGAAGTTTTAGGGTTTATTTTATTGCATGCAGCGCGCACACCGCGGGTTAAACTTTAGGGTTTGGAAGTTGCATAACACGATGGTTTAGGGTTTGGAAATTTTTGGGTTTACTTCTCTGGGACACAGCGCGCGCACCGCGCATTAGGGTTTAGGGTTTGGAAGTTTTAGGGTTTACTTTATTGCATGCAGCGCGCGCAGCGCGCATAGAGTTTAGGGCTTGGAAGTTTTAGGGTTTCAAGGGTTCCAAGGTTCCAGGGTACCAGGGTCCCACGGTTTCAGGGTTCCAAGGTTTCCAGGGTTCCAAGGGTTCCAAGGGTTCCAAGGGTTTCAGGGTTCCAGGATCCCAGCAGGGTGCCAGGTGTGCAGGGTTGCAGGGTTCCAAGGTTCCAAGGTTCCAGGGTTCCAAGGTAGCAGGGTTCCAGAATCCTTGAGGGTTCCTGGGTGCCAAGGTTCCAAGGTTTCAGGGTTCCACGGTCGCAGGGTTCCAAGGTTCCAGGGTTTCAGGGTTCCAGGGGCCCCGGGGTTCCAGGGTTCCAGGGCCCCAAGGTTTCAGGGTTCCAGGGCTCCAGGGTCCCAGGGTACCAGGGTACCAGGGCCCCAAGGTTTCCAGGGTTCCAAGGGTTCCAAGGGTTCCAGGGTTTCAGGGTTCCAGGATCCCAGCAGGGTGCCAGGTGTGCAGGGTTGCAGGGTTCCAAGGTTCCAGGGTTCCGGGGTTCCAAGGTTTCAGGGTTCCAGGGTTCCAGGGTTCCAGGGTTCCATTCCGGATTTTGAAGGCTGCAAGTCCCCGCGAGCCAGCCCCAGCCCTAGAGATTGAAACCCAACAGGCCCTGCTGTTGGGAACTATTAACTATTCAACAAGTTTGAAACGGTTGTAGGACCATACAATCTTACCCACCAAAATATAGGTTTCATAGATTACAGCTGTCAAATGTTGATAAATCCCCGCCTCTGTCGCCACATTTGGTTCTATCATCAGTGAACCGCACAAATTGTGAACTCATATACCAGGTGCATATGCACTATCTGCAATTGATTGAATGACCAATAGCAAGGTATTTGATTCAAAGGAATCCAAGTGTTTATTCTGTGACATCATCCATGTGATTTAGATATGTTTAGACTAAGCGTCGTCATAATATCATGTTCCTTAGACACATGCCGTGCCTTTTGTGTTGCAGATCAGCTACGATTGTGCTGGAAAGCAGAAGCTGTGAACCACCACGATGGGTCGAATGGTCCAGCGCCTCTACGGTACACCCCTCTTCTATTCAATCAGAATAGTGATCACGTGATTTTTTTTAAGTTGACCTGGTGAAAAATTACACATCACAAACAATAAGACAGTGATAGTATGGAATAGTTATTACGATGGTCCTCAAATATTACAGTTACAGTCTGCTAACATCACGAACTCAGAGGTAGTTCAGCTCAAACCGCCACAGCTCACTGGGTTGACACAGCTCCAAATTTACTGCCTGATTGTCACCAGCAAAGGATGGATTGCATGCCTCATTTTTTCTAAAATGAGAAGATACAGTCGGTACGTGAATCTTCCACAGGTATTGCCACTTCCTGCATTTGTGGGCCTTGGACCCTGCAGTTCTGCCCCCAACGGAATGTTGCTTTTCAATGCTTTTCAGCATTGTCAAAGTGCAAGCCACACTTCAAAAGACCTGGGCTGATTCATAGCCCCAGCAGCTCGATCTTTTTAAACAAGCACAGCACAGCCATCTATTTCAATCGCCACAGTTCTTTCCCTGGTGATTTCAGCAGCAAGCTTCACGGTGCAAAATCGCCCAACATCCCAACATATGTAGCACGAAATGATCCAAATCAAAACCAGAAAAACAAAAAACTGAAGCTGTATCTCTCTCTCTCTCTCTGTCAAAATCACTGCATTCGCGCAAGAATCTGCATAGGGCGATTCTGCACCTCCAGCAAACCGGAGATTGCCACTGGCAAGCACCCATCATTTTTGATGGGAGCTTCGATTTCTAAGGGCTCTCCATTGATTTCATTACTCCTCAGTAAACCTCACGATGAACTCCGGATAGGCCTGCCCTGGGTCAAAGGTCACAACTTCCATATGGCTCTGCACTCCGCCAGGCTGGCCATTGGGGATGCCAGGCCGTGCAATGATGGAATCAGCCCGGCGGCCATCCGTCTCTGGAGGACCTCAAAAAAGGTAGCTTTGCAGAAAACGGTGGAAAGGAACGATGCAGGGGTTGGGATCTATTTTATTCTATTTTAACATATTTTAATATATTTTAACTATTTTGGCGGCTGCATTTCAGAAACTTTCTGCTACACCATTTGAGGTGACCTCAGTGAAGGACCGTGGTTTATTCACCATGACCTGATGAGGATGACAAGCCCCAGAACGTTTGAAGCCCTGGAGAGACAGCATCCCCAATAGCAACATACAGCAACAACAATTCCAGATTATTACAGGGTGCCATGGTTCCAGCGGCTTGCATTCATGATGCACCAGTCCCAGGAACAGAGATTGAAATGCAACAAGCACTAAGCACTGCTGCTGAGAACATGGGAATGTCACTATACATGTACAAATATATATATATATAATAATATATATACATAATAATATATATATATATAACATCACAACCGTTTTGAGGGGGGGACATACCGGAAATCTAAGCTACATTTTTCAAGGTGTTTTTGAGGGGGGGCCTTGAAAATGTAAGCTTACATTTTGAAGGTATTTTGAAGACCCTTTCCACAAAAACGACACCTCGGGGACGTTCAGCGACCAATTTTACATTGGGGGGGGGCAAAAAATATATCTTACATTTTGGTATGGTCCCCCTGAAAAGTAGCCTTAAAGGGGTAGTAACAATATAACTTAATAGACAACAATGAGATGTTGGCCAAGTCTAGGAAATCAACTTGCCTCTGAAAATGGTTGATTTCTGTCAAGGCACGTGACAAGGTGTGACACCGACCTTCTGTGTAGAAAGGATCCCCAATAGCCACCCGAGCCAGAAGCATGGTCCCTGGCATCTGCTGTGATGCTTTCTGAGACATTCCATGTATGGAAGCATATTGAGCAGCCTTGCAAGTCTGGGCTGCAAAGTAGGTGCCTTTTCCAAAGAGTCCATCCTTGGCGACCCGATTGTCAAAGCCTTCTGATGCAATGGTTTTTCCAACTTCAAAAGTTTTCGTCCCGTGTAGGAGAAGGCGCTCGTTGCCAGCTTGGTCCACGTCGATATCGTTGGCAAACTCACTCAAGGCTTTGCTCAATAACGGACTGATGGTGCCAGGAGAGATACCATGCTGCTTGTGCTTGTCACGGATGGATCGAACACAGCGTTGGTACCGTTGCCACACATGACGATTCTTGATCTGGAAAGCCTCGATCACAACGAAGTTGGAGCTTCCATGAGGGCAATCACAGTGAGTGCCATCATGACGGGAAAGGGACTGGTTCAGCACCTTCGATAAGCTTGACAACATCTTTCGGTCAGTTACTTTCTGGACTGTTTCCCAAATATCGGTGCTGGGATGCATTTGTGGAAGTGGTGCTTGCAGACTTTCCTTGAGAAGCCTCAACGCATCTTCATCTGTGACGTTCCAGTGGCTTGGTAAACCAAAGCAACAGCGGATTTTCCGTTCCTTCTTGGTGCGTTGGTTCCTCTGCCAGCGGTATTTAAAGCTGATGTCATAGGTCTTTCCATCTATCTTGATCTCGCAAACCTCCTTGCCTTCTCTGAACTTGTCCATCAAATCTTTGTTCGAATTCTCCTGGAATCTAAAGGACAAAAAAATGGTTTTACTTAGGTTTCTTGTTTTCCACACCTTGGGGGAAAAACAAACATTCCAAACATCTTCAAAGGATCAGTGAATGAGATCCATTCGCCGCTGTCACCCTGAAATTGCCAAGTCTCACCATCCACTTGCGGTTGCGCATCAAACCGCTGTGCCAACGATGATTTTTCTTTCTCTGTCTGCACAACCTGCTTCTCTAGATTCTTCACTTGAGTGACCAAACGAGCCCTGGATTCTTTGAATGCCTTACTTGTTGTCTGCGTCTGCGTGGAGGAAGTTTTTCTGCTTTGCTGTTTTTCAGACAGTTTTTTTTGCAATTCCTCAACATCGACCTCCAAGTCCTCTATGATAGTCTGCGCGGTACTTAGCTCAGCCTGCTTCTGCTGCAAGTCTTTTTGCAAATCCTTCCTATGAGCCTCCAACTCTTTCACATGAGTCTCAGAGAGCGCAAGCCGTTTTTCCAAGCCCTCCAATCTACTTTGCAGCCTGTCGATGGAAGCCCTCTGCGAGTCTATAACAGCCTGCTTCTCTTCCACTTGAGACTGCAACGACTTGATCTTGCTCAGAGTCCCGGTGAACCGCTCCAGGCGAGACTGCAATGACTGTTGGAGATCTTCAAGAATCTCCTCTGTGACCTTTTGCACCTGGTTCTGCATCGTTGTTCTTCCGGCCAAGTCCTGGGCAACAAATGTTTCAGGACAATGTTTCAATGTGTAGAGCATGTCCATCTCTGATTTCATGGGAGTGTTTCATACACGGGTTTGACATTTGATCATCATCAAACCGGCCAAATTTTGTCCTAGAAGCATCTAAATCTAGAAAAAAAATCATTTGGCGACTGTGCAGTCGCATGCTTGAATTGGTGTATTGGATTTTTCCACTGATAAATCACAACACAAACGGTTTCCCTTTTCGGTTTCAAAAAACAAAATGAAAGTATTCAAAGAAGAACAAACCACAAACAAAATGGAAAAAAATTACATGGTAATTCCAGTCAAAATGAACATTTTTTTCCGGCCCCAACTGAACAGTTGTAACTGCCAAGAGACACGCAAACAATTGGAAACGCCAGAAATACAAGGATCCTTGGCACTGACATCTGGTGTTTTGAACCACTGGGAAAAATTTCCTTAGGGGGTGCAGAATGATTGGGGCAATCCTACCATCATGCCAAATTCCCAAGTACCAGAACCACCAAAATGATATGCAAAAAAAAGGAGAACACACCGGTTGTTTGGAGTTCTGACTGTTGTTGGGAAAACGATTCACTTCACCTGCATCAATATCCCCTGGACAAAGGGTTGACAACGTTGTTTGCTCAATAAGTGCTGAAACACGAACATTTGGTGGTTGGAACCTGGTGTCATCCAGGGAAATCTAGGGCCAGCAAAAGCCTGATGTGGTTCATCCCTAGGCTCAGACAAAAAGAGTGTCTGTGCCATATAGAGTCTACGAAACGAAAAAAATGTGCCACGGGTTGATATTGCCTTCAATGTTTGAAGCCGGGGTTGTTATGGAGAAATTACACAAAATCACGAGATGGGGCAGTGTCGCATGTGTTTTGAAATTATTTCATCTTCACGTTGATAAGTTGATTTTCACCAGATACAGGTCTACAATGTCGCACAATGGTTCAAGACTGGTGCAGTCCAAAGCAATGTTTCAGCCATCCAAGAGAATGTTTCCAAACAATATACGATTTTGTTTGTTGCAAAAGGACCCAAACATGTACCTGTAAAATGACGTTGTTTTCGAGGTGATAACATGACCTCCTTCCTCCTCTGTTGAATAAAGTTGTGGTCCCTGCTCACATTCCATTCAAACCTCCGACTCCATTGATTTAGGATACAACACGGGAGTACAAAGGCAAAGGTTCTTTTGATTAATACACTGTGAAACCCCCCCAGCATTGGGTAGTTCTACAAACGTCAATCATCCAACCAATTTGCCAAGACCCAAACCAATCCAACCGAGTTTTTCGTGAAAATTTGCCAAGATTCGTGAAGTTTTGAGGTTTCAGCCGACCACTTCTTTACCGTAGGATTGCAATCATGGACAAAATGGTTGGTTAAATCTGTGGATTCATACAAACAATACTGTTTGCGAGCATCGGACAATGTGTATCCTCAAATCAGGACTTCTCGCCATCTCTGGAAGGCATGTTTAGGCCACACGTGAAAATGTATTTTTGAATAAACAAACATAATTTCACAAAAATCAAATCAACGGGAAAACATGGCTGGAAAATATCTCTAGCACAAACGAATGTTTTCAAAAAATGCGTTCCATTGGAACCAACTCATATTTTACAATTCAATTTAAACATGTTTGAGCCTGAAAGAAAACCACGCGATGGGACTGGTTTTAAAGTGTTTAAAACTGCGACCCATCAAACAATGTCTGCATAAAAAATCAAAAGGCTGTCCAACTGTGTAACAACATGCACCACATACACGATGGTTGCACTTCCAAAGTTTTGCAACGTTAGCATGGTGATGGTGCAATGTTGAGACACGACAAAAAACATGTTCGAAACGATAACTGAATTTGGCCATATTTTGGAAATTTTCACGCCCAATACATTATTGGCTCTCTAGCAACCTTCACCGCAGAACCCTTGGCCGCCTTTTCTCGGCTCCAAACCAACCTGCATACTGCAGGAGTTTGCCAAAACGATGGATTGTTCCTTGGAGGGCCAACTCTTTGAAACGGATCCCTCTTGAGTGATCGCCAATGTGGATGCACCGCGATTCACTGTGGTTCTGATCCCGTGTTTGCTGGGATATTTTGAAATTTGATTGCCATTTTGATCTGTGGCCAGGCTGTGGGTTTGGCCTTTTTGAAAGCTGGGCGGCCGGGCGTTTTCTGCAAAGAAAACCGCATGGAAATGCGTTTTTATTTTGCGTCACAAAGGCAGGAAATCTTTGCCATGTGATTCATGCCAAGTAAACTCAAGTGCCACACCAACGTTTCATCTTGATTCGCGTCATCCTTGCCTGTATGCTGGCCATGAGTAGGCTCTATCTAGAGTTCTTCACGGCCCTCCTCAAAACTGTGAATAGGACTCATCACTTTTGTTCCCCAAACAATGTGTCCACACTTAGGGGTTCTTACGGCAAGGGCTAAGGCCGGTGCTTGATCAGGCTGCTCCATCGGAGGTCGGGTTTCCGCATGAAAATTGTTCTTGTGAGATGTCCATGTGGGTGTTATACCTGAGAATTCTCGCATAAAATGCTTCTTGTCAGATGTCCAAGTGCATTTCGACTGCGCACGCTCGCACAAAACGGTTGTCCCGGTTTTGGCCTGCAGCAGTTTGCCTGATTTTTTTTGCGTAAACAACCTCTTTTGAGATGTCCATGTGCATTTCGACTGCGCACGCTCCAACAAAACGGTTGTCCCGGTCTTGGTCTGCGGCATTCTCATTGGAAAATTTCGCGTCAATTGCCTCGTCTGAGATGTCCATGTGCATTGATTGGGACAGCGCAGGCTCGCACAAAACGGTTGTCCTTGTGAGAAAATCTTGTGGAGATCCTGGTGAAACCCTCTCTATGAGGTCCTTGCATGAGCTTGCACAGGTCCTTGTGAGAAGATCTGGTGGAGAGCCTGATAAAGTGCAAAGCGAGATGGCAGTGGTCAGCGTGTATTGGGTTTCTATTCGGTTATTTACCCTGCTAGTTCCAAGACACCACACTTCAGTCGCACCTTTTCCTTGAGCGCACGGCTAGGTGCAAAAAAACGGGCTGCGGTCATGAGCTCATGGCATGCCTTCTCTACCTCAAATGCTCAACCGTACACAACTACCTATTTCCTAGGTTTTACTCTGTGCAGTTTGCCAGCCTTTGTGAGACGTAGCTATACCGCACCCTCCCATCCCCCGATCCTCGGCTTCGCACCTCTGCTGGAGCTCGTTCGGTCTCATCCTTTCCCGTTTGGAAGTGACAGAAATAGTCTCCTTCGAGCATTCCGAGCACTTAAATGGGAAGCACGACCGTTGCAGCCAATGTCCAGTGTTGACGCCAAGGGTAGTATGTGGCTCGTCCAAGCTACCGAGGATCCTCCGGACTCTATCTTGTCCATGGGTCATGGGGACGTGGTGGTTCTCTCTGGTGGAGCTGCCCGCTCAGTTGGGGAGCTTTGCTCGAAGAGCTCCATGCCGAGCCTGGAGATCGGCGGAGTTACCCATCACGCGGTGCTTCCCGCTCCCGCTCAGACGCGGGGCTTTCCGCATCCCGGTTTCTTGACTGGAGTCCGGCTCTTCGCCATGAATAAGGTCACGCCTGCGCCATTCGACCAGCTCTTAGAAGGTCATATTGTTTTGTTGTGCCCCTCTCTGTACCCACTGTTCCTCTGCCCAACGTTCTATGCGACTAGGAATTGGGTCTTCCCAGCTCGCGGGATTGCCGCTGGTGCTCTCACCGTTTGACCTTTGGCTAGTGCCATGTTGGAGTTAGATTTCCGCTCCCGCTTCTGGCTGGGGGACTTCGCCTTCAGAAACCACTCTCTGATCAGCCTGCCTAGCTGATACAGATTTTCATAGATGCCCATCAAGCCGATGAAAGCAAGGATATACAGGAGGATGGGGTTAACCCATTCACGTTCTTGATCCTGTGCTTGCACTGCGGCGATCTGACTGAGAATCACCAAAGACTTGATGCAGTTCACACTGCCTTTTGGTTTCTGGGCGGTGCTTCCCGCTTGGTCCCTTCTGTTTGAGATCCTCGCAACGCTAGCTGAAATTGGAGTTTTCCATGCATGCTGCTTGGTCACAGTTGAGACCTTGACGGGGATGCGTTCACACATCTTCTCGGTTGCGAGATTCCTACATTCCCAGCCCAGGTAAGGCTTGCTCTACCTCTGTGACACCCAGCCAGTACATCCTATTGTAAGCTGGCCAAATTACATATGGCCAGTTGATTACAAAACTCAATTCATCCTGACTCAGTTCCTTGTTGAAATATTAATCTCAGGTAGTACATACCTGTTAATAGATGCAATCCCTCGGACTTGATATTTGAATTTCCTTTTTCTCTCCTTTTTTATTATTTGGTCAAGTGCCCGAATTCAAGTCAAGGCGGATGACCCTGGCTGCTCCATCCCTTCTAGTCCAGAGAACCGAAGGGCCTTCGCTTTCATCCCCCCTAGGTGTGGGTGGGTGGGGGGGGAGAGGACCCCCATAGCAGGTGCTGGTCGTATAACGGAATTGACATCCCACAGGTTTTAGACAACTGGCGCGAAATACTTTCACTCCAATATCCCTAGGTGAAATGCTTTCACCTCGAATCAAAGGAATACGTTCCCTGTATAAATAAAATCACTAAATAAAATCACCCTCTAGTGAAATACATTCACCAGAGACAAATCGGGACAAGCAAAACATACCTCGGGGGAATATATTCCCACAAGGTAAACCTAAACCCAAACCGAAAGGTGTTTAAGGTTTTCGAGAATAACGTGGTGTTTTCGTCGTGACGAAGTTACCGGGGAAATACATTACCTTACGACGCCCATGTCCAGAGCTGCTGTTAAATATATGATAAACAGCACCTCAGAAGAGCGAACGTACATACCTGGCTGTCGCACTTCGATGGACACGTCCACACCGCGTGACACCCGGCCAATACATCCTAGTGTAAACTGGCCAATTATTTCTAATGTTTGCGGCTGCTACTTACGCACGCGTCAAACCACTGAAAAAAAAAACTTGGTCAAACGCTTGTGAAAAATCCAATCTCAAAAAACGTGAACATCCGAAACATTCCACAAAAACTGACGGCTTCACTCATCTGAATCGCACCACTCTTTTTCGACACCAGTGACGTTGGGATCGCAAGTAGAGTCAAGCTCTGCAAAGTCTCATCTGCAATTTGCCGCCAAAAAAAGATGATCATATAAATCATCGGAATTGAAGTCTGCCAGCAAAAGTATATTTCACCCAGCATCCATGAGTGTAATGCCCGCTCTCCCGAGACTGGCAGTAGCAAGAAGAGTATAAACCGCTCACCACCACATATGTTTCCATCTCAATTGGCTGTCAAAATCAAGTATACAAATGACTGTCCAGCCGGAATTGATCAGGATGAGGAAATTCTCGGCCGCTTGTACCAAGGGTGGGCTGGGTGGGTGGGGCAGCCTCTACAAAAAAATACAGAGGCTGCCCTCCACCCTACCCTGTATATCGAGCCATGCATGCAAAGAACATATATTGATCATCAATGCCACCAAGAAGAGTTGAAGGAAACGTTGTTGAGACTCTGAAATGGGTCTTCCAGATTGCCATCCATTGCAGTGTATCATACTTTGCTTTAACACGTCACTGAGAAATCCAGTTGTAAAAACCAGCGCGCACCTCGCAAAAGAATAACTTGATTTGTTGGCAGCGTTGTAAACTCTTCGAGTGGTTCCCTACGGCCCTACAGCCAGCTAGGAACGAGGTGATCAGCAAGTGGCCAGCAAACAAAGAGGAGCACGAAACATTGCGTCTCACAAACAAAAGCAATAAGGAGCTATCAACCAGTTGACTGGCTCGTACTTGCGCACGCGTCAAAACCACTGAAAATAAAAAACTTCGTCAAACGCTCGTGAAAAATCCAATCTCAAAAAACGTGAACATCCGAAACATTACACAAAAACTGACGGCTTCACTCATCTGAATCGCACCACTCTTTTTCCACACCAGTGACGCTGGAATGGCAAGTGGAGTCAAGCTCTCCAAGATCTCATCTGCAAGTAGAAAAAGATCATCATTTAAATAATTGAAGTCTGCCATTTTTTTCCTCGGAATGTGGCCGCAATGCTCTGATGGCACGGTCCTTATCATACAGGAAACAGTAAGAAAAAGTTAAAACCACAGAACTAATTGAAAACCATGCAGTCAGCGAATAATTGCTGATCATCTGATCGAAAAGGATAAAGTTGTCAGAGTATTCACATGAAAGCAAGAGCAAAACAAACCAAGCGGAGACGAAGACCCGCAATTCCCCCAGAACTGCGTTTCGTCCCTCCACAGACGAAAAACAACAGAAAACGGGGCCGGGGCCCAACACAAAAACCACAACCCAACAGCCTTGTGCAGTAATCTACTATTAAGGACGGCCACACGCACTCTAGTCCAGCCAATGATGCGACAAAAGCAGTGCGGTGTAACCGTAGGTTCACTACTACGCAATGCGAATTTCAAGACTACACAGAAGGGCAAACCACTTTGGGCAGCCTTTTTTGAAGAAACAAGGCAGGGGTATGAAAGATGCGTGAAATGCGGCCACTCAGTGTCCTCTCAGTAGAGCTTCATCAGTACCAGAGAGGCAAAGTCTTCTTGCATCAATCCACCAAGGACCAGAGAGTTGCATAATCGCTATTGGATACCAAACAAAGCTTTGCCAAGTGGAGAATGGAAGCACCAAGCAGTTCGAAAACGATTGTCTTTTCATGTCTGCCCCCAGCAACTCGATTTGATCATCATTGAGGCTGATTGAGAAAAATTATACTTCAGATCCACCAACATTCCTCTGTAATCGTAAAAAGTCAGGTCTATTGCGCGATATTTTGAGGTGAGGGCAACTGGACTCGAGCTAGGACTCGAGCTAAGGCTTTGGAATCTTAGACTCCTAATCTCTTTGAAGATTGATAGGATGCTTACTGTGCGTCGAAGGTGCTGACTGTTGCCAACAGCTTTGGTCACGAGATATCTTGCGCCAACAATAAGACAGATTGGGTCACTTGGACACGGCTGGCTGGAATCCAAAAAGTTGACCCAAAATTGGCACCGCCTGGCACCTTCCAGCTGAAAATTAGTCGTGAACTCAAACAACCACCAGAGCGAAGCTTCAAGTTCTTTTCCGCGACCACATCGCAACAACAAAACAAGATCTGTCTCCTAAGCAAGGTTTGCTACAGCTGTGCTCAGATTGTCTCTTAGACTGTTTGACTTGCACTCCTTGAGAGTGAAAATCGATAGCAGAAACAGGTTCAAACAATCCCAAGGCAAATACAAACCTGTTTTTTCAAATGTTTCTTTGAATCAAAGTCAGGAAAAAAGTGACATCCAAAAGGTTTGGTTTCAGATTCACAACTCCCCAGATCTACAAACCCTAAATTGATTAGTTCATCAAGATAGATCATTAATCTCAAAAACAGGAAAGCTTTTCTTCCATCAGCTGCCATCTTTTAATAACGGCTCTCAGTCCACCGTACGCCTCAAGTGGTAGTCATAAAGAGTGCTTTTGTGTCATCCTCTGAAAGAAAATCCCAACACTCAAGGAACTACTAAACAATGACCTGGGATGAACCGATGCACAAACTCTGCAGATAGCAGCCAACGCAAAACCCTCGCACTACAGATCGAAATCTTCATAACATCTCAAAGTTTCAAGCGGTTTCAATCAAATTCCCAGCTTTGAAAATCATTGAAAAGATGGTATAGAGGTGAAGATGGCACCATCGAACGTCACAACCTCCAAAGCGCAGCAGCATGACAAAATGCTTTTACCAAGACCAGTGCTTTACACAGTGAACTGAGAAGGCTCCATCGAATGCGGACTCCGTCTGGTTTGTTTTTTATCGATGCATATTTTGAGCCAACTCGGGCTGGATGTGGCTTGAGTTGTTCATTGAAATGCAAATGATGCTTGCCCAGACGGAGCTAACTCTCTTGGAGTCTAAGAGCTCTTAGGTAGACTCAGATAAGCTCTTCCGTGATGATTTGTCAAGCAACTCCCTGGGTGCAAAGGACAGAGGCAATGCCACCAGCAAGCGCAGCACAACTTCCATGCGACAGGGCATGTTGTGACAGGGCAAAAGTGGTTGCCAGCGACCAGATCTTAATCGGATATGAGGCAGCCACTGAAATGAGGCACCGTACTATCAGGGAACGCCTTTGGAGCCCCAAAAAAAAACAGAAAACCATCACAGTGCAAAGATTTTGTCAAAATACAGTACAGTATATGAAATACAGATAATATCCAAACCTACTGTGTATCACACGGTGTATCGATATCTATTTCCACATCGATTTAATATTTCAGTATCACCATAATATATAGATATAGTTAGGGACCCATGATTTGGTGGTTGTCTTAGCTAAGCCCCCAAATCATCATAACAATTATTTCATAACCACCCCAGCAAATCATCATTGTGGGAAATTATTGAACCACCAAATCATTGGTCTCTTATGAAAACAACAAACATGTTCAACAAAAAACTTACAAAAACACCAACAAAAAAACAAACAAGCATACCAACAAACAAAATAACAAACATATTCAACATAAATCCTCACAACAACCTAATAAACATACAAACATAACAGCATACCAACAAACATCATAACAAATATCATCAACAAAAATCCTAACAGCATACTAAACAAAACAAACTCAAACAACCTAACAAACAAAATATCCTTTAAAATAATCTTACCAAGAAACAGAACAACTCAATAAATGAAGGAAATAGTTAATAAAAATTTTCTTGAATGATTTAGTGTTCTTCTTCCTTTTGCTTCTTACATTTGAAGTGATGGGAACCAATTAAATGTGATGCCCAACAACTTTTGAACATGTTTCCCTTACAGGTGTGGCAGTCATACCATTCATTGCCTTCTTTATCAATTGTTATGCTATCATGTTTTTTTTGTTCTTCACCTCTTTCTTTCGATTCTAAAAAATATTTATGACCAACGCCTCTTTCATGCTGTGCTTGTTGCATTTTGAACAATAATGAATTTCATTCTTGTTTTTTTGAAAATATGTTTTGTTCCATTCAGCAATTTTTTCAGGATGGTTCTGCTTATATATTTTGTTTTTTGCAAGCAGGAGCGCGCTTTTCCTTGAACAAACAAGGCCTCAAGATTCACAGAGATATTCTCATGTGTGAAGTGTGAAAAACAAGCACTACTCTTCTCGATTTGTGCGTGTCATTCTTGCAGTGAGTGGCCATGCAAATGTTACCCACTCCTCCTTCAGAGTGTGAGCTTGATTGCACTCTGACACTTTTGCTTTCCAGTAGCTTGTTTGCAGCCATTGTTGCTGCATGCCAAACCGTTCAGAAAGTTTTCCATCAAACTGCAAAATCAGTCGTCATAGTTTCCTGAAATTGCTGTATATCGATCTGCACTGTCCCAACGTCCTTGGTCTGCGGCTTTTGGCACGGCAATTGGGGACCATGCCTTCTGCTGCATTCAAACGCACATCATCCAGAAATCGAAGAATGGTGTTTTGGATTGAATTTGCATCCCAAAACTCACTCCTGTCCAGACATTCATTGTGTTCTCGCTTCAAGAATTCCAGCATTCCTTCCACTGTATGAAATCCAGATCCTGGCTGACCATCTGTTTGAGCTTCTGCATCATCCATGGGTTCATCTTGTTCTGACTCTGCTGACTCGTTTGCATTTCCATTTCCAGCTCCATCTGTTTCATCTGCTGCTCCAACAGGCGTCACACGTTGCCTGACAAGACGCATGTATTCCACTGAGCCCATTGTACGTGAGCTCACCAAATTGGCTCGTTCCAGCACATTCAGATGGGACCATTGCTCCCTTGAAAGGCCTAAGCCATTACGAAGGAAACCACCATGCTCCACAATTGAATAATGGAGGCCAGTCGTGTAGTCATGCGTCATGCTCAACTCATTGGAAACTTCTGTGATCCTGTCGGAAACTTCTGCAGCTGAATCATCCATATTTTTCTGAATCTCATTGCATCTGAAGACCAAGCCATCGATTCTCTTGGCTTGTTCAGCAACGTACGCATCTTCTTCTGCAACCTGAGTCCAACATGAATAGAGATCCCTGTGAAGCCGCTTCCAAGTGCAATAAGCTGCAATTGCAAAGCCAACCCACAACGCAAGTAACACTGCCATGAAAAACCAAACCATCAAAAGTTCATCATTTCCTTCACTTGTTGCTTTGCATGTTTCAACTTCTGCTCCTTCAACGCCAACAGGCTCAAGGCCTTGAATCCCTAGAACCAGGCTCATGCGCTTGACGAACTTGATGAGTTTTCCAACTGCTTCTTTGTTTCTTTGCTGTTCAACAACCATTGCATGCTCCTCCTCACCAACCAACTCCAAAGTTGCAGGGTCCATGGCTCCAATTTCATGAAGCAGGAAGTTCAATCTTCCTCTTGGCAGACACTTCGTTCCGATGTCGCTGAAATTCATCAACGTTGGCACCTGTCCCATAGAGACATCTCCATCCAAAACGCACTGTTGTATCCAAAGGATCTTTCCAGACAAATGCCTGATCCTTCCAACTCCTTGACGAGCCACCAGCTGCCTCGCAGCACTGTTGTCCGTCCATTGAAAGTGTTGGACAGGGGATCCAAAGAGGAATTCAGCGCACCTCTTGATGAAAATTCCATCGCAACATCCAGAAACCATTGAGTGGAGTTCAGATTCTGCCGAGGAGAGGCTGATGACCTTTTGGGTTCGTGAAGAAGCGAAAGCAAAGCATCCGTTCACAAAATGAACTGCACAGCTGGTCGACTTTCTGTGGGCTCTGTTTGAAGACCAGTCAGCGTCAGTGAATGTTTCAAGGATCCATTCACTTTCACAACCTTCTTTTCTTTTCCCTTTTCCAAACTCTGGCATTGAAAGCTTCATCCCCATATCACCAGTAAAACGCAGGTATCCCACCAACTGGCGCAAACGTTGGAGGCTGCACAACGTGGGCTTTGACATGCTTGTAGCCAGCTCTTTGACTGTGAACATGATGTCAACTCTGTCCCTCGCAAGGTACAGCAGCAATCCAATGATGCTGCGGTAACATCCACTTTCGTACAGTCCAAGCTCCTTTGACATGTCTTCTTGTTGAATACCAGCATCACATGGGGTCTTTTGAATCCTTGCTGCACCAAAGTATTTCTCGAAACTTCCAAGCACCTTCTCAACTGTTGTTCCTGGAATCACCAAAAGACCGTCTCTCAACCTCACAAAACGGCGCTTCAAGAAAGAAATTTCACTGCCTTCCAAGTCCAACGTGTTGTGGCTGATGCTAAACTTCTCTTGCATTGCTGGCAGAAAAACATCTCTCCAGTACCTCGCATTGCCTGTGAAGAGGAGGTCATCAACATGCACCATGAAAACTCCTTCAGCACACTTCCCTATGCAAGGCTGTATGTCACTCCAGGAACACTTGAAAGCATCTGTTGCAAAATTGCGAAAGAACCAGTACCACGCACGAGCACCAAGTCTTTGGCCTGGAAGATTTCGCAACACCACGTACGAAGTTCCATGAAGTTGTACTTCAACCACATTCTCCTGAGGGACCTGCAAGAAAGCATCCTTTATATCCAAGGAGGCTAGCACCACTCTGTTGTTTTCATCATTGCTCCCACTGGCTTCCAGCTGAGACCACATCTGCAGAAAGAGGATTGGGATGAGGTTGTTTGTGTGGCTACCTGTTGCTGGGCTGTATGTGTCGTGGCGCTTGCTGTTTGCAAATTCACGCGCAACAAACCTGCTGCGTCGCATCCACCTCATGGTTGGAACTCCATCCACATCACAACTTTTGAGACGCCAGTCATACACAAAGCGCGTTGTCAGACTTCCAGTTACCTCTTCATGAAAATCATCACGCTTTTGTAAAACGCCCATGTCAAGCAGCCTGGAAATCTCAACCTGATCAGCCATCTTGTCAATCCATTGTTCTGGTGGTCCTGGAGCCTTGTCTGTCGGGGCATTTGACCAAAGTTCTTCTGGCACTCCACTGAATTGCAAGGAGTCTTCATCCATCCAAACATCATCAACAAGCTCTTCGTTTTCCCAACTGTAGTCAGTGTCATAGCTGTCCATGGTGTAGTACTCATCTGTACCAACCTTCACAGCTCTGATCATTCTCGCATAGGTCTCCTTGACAACTTCAATTCTTTGCTTCTTCGAAGATTCCACCTTGGCTTTCTTGCCGCTGTGATCCTCTTCTTCTGGACCTTCATCGTGAGCTCTGCTTGTTGGAGATGCTCTGGGGCTTGGAGGTATGGCCATAGTGGTCATGGGAGGAGTCTGAGGTTGTTCATTGCCTAGATCTTCTTGAGGAACCATATCTTCAAGAAAACTCATGTCCAACTCCTCCTCACCCGCTGGAGCATCAGCTGCTGAAAAAGGGGCAGCTGAAGAAGAAGCCAAAATCGGTTGTGGTGCAGGTGCTGGATGGTCTTGCTTTTCCATTGACTTCAGCTCTGTCTCTTCCCTGAGCTCCTCCTGAGCTTTCTTTCGCACTGCTTCACCATCTGCATCGTGAAGAGCTGATGGAAGAACTGGGCCAATTGGTGCACGGTCACTTGCAGGCACTGCTTCAACACTGCGCCTTGTAGGGATGATTCTGCTGCCAAAGCCAGTCTTGAAACACCAGGTAGGGGCATTGAAATAGACGTAAAAGCCCATGTGGCTCTTCCAATCTGTTGCAATCCTTCTCACTGACCTTGACAACATAACACCCTTTCCAGTGAAAACCACATAGGTGTCTTGTGACTCTGTTTTCCCCAAAATGATCACTCGTTGCCATTTGGGGTTGCCCTTGTGAGCCGTGTGGACGTAGGAGAAGGCTGGTTCTGCAAACTCAGTCATGCGCCCTTTGTATACTTTGTTGTACACCAACTCATATGGTGTTGCTCCATGAACAACTGCAAAACGATTCAACAACCATGCCGCATGACGCATTGCCCAACTCCATAGCCCATTGTCAGTACTCAGCTCTGTGGACAATCTGTCCTGCAACCTGTGCATCAACGTTCCAGCCAAATCCCTGACACGCTGTATTGTGTTTTCACAAAGTGAATTGCCATGGGAGTATGCTGCAGGGTTCTTGTCTCTGGTTGGCAGTCCAAGGGCTTGACGGGCTCGGACTGCAAGCTTTTGCAATTGTCTTGCTGCTGGCTCATTGTCACAAAGATACACGCACTCTCCATGACCAAGCACTTGTGTGAACTGCAACAACTCACGCACCATGACATCTGTTTGTGACTTTGATTTCACTGGCACGCATCCAACATAGTTTGTCACTGAGTCCACCATCACCAAAGCTATGACAGTTTCAGTATTTCTTGCAATACCATCAGGGCCAACTGCCTTCGTGTACGCAAAGTCAAAGCTGACAGTTGGTGTTCCACTGTCCTTCACAGCTCCAGTCCTTTCTTGTCTGTCAGGGCGTGATCTGTGAGCTATGCATGCTGGGCACCAATCTGCAAATGGTAAGTGAGTCAGGTTGTGCCTCATCTGCAACTCCTCATCTGGAGGTTCTGCAAGGTGCTGCGGCCTGAGCAAACGTTCCTGAGCAGCTTGGGCCTCTCGAGCAGCTCCCAAAACAATTTGTAACTCCAGCTTCTTCTGGTGTTCAAAAAGCCGTTTGAAACATCTGTCACGTGACCCAGAAGTTGACAAATTGTAGAAAGTGCAGGCATCTCTCATGGTTGCCAAGGCTGTATCCTTGAAAATCTCAACACCATTCACAAGCAAGTGATCTCCACGTTCTGGGGCTATGACCACCTGACCCTGAGGAATGTCGGCACCATGAGCATCTTGTTGCTGCATGTCATCAACATCAATGCCAATGACTTCATCATCTTCTGGTGCTAAGGGTGCTGCAGGTTCAGGCTGTTCACGCTCTCGTCCCAAGCCAGGTTCAGACAGCAATGGCTCTTCACCTTCACTCAACATGTTGAAACCCATCACAAGAGGATGTTGTTCAGTTGAAGTGATGATCGTGATGATATACCTGTCACCAACATATCCATGAAAATCAGCTGCAAGATCTATCAACGCATCTATGGGCTCACAAAGCTCCAACACAAACCATTGTCCATCGTCCTGAATCAACGTCGTCCTGTATTTGTTGCCAGACATTGTTGGACAAATCACAGTTGGATCCTGAAAGCAACTGCCATAATGTTTGCCATTGCCAACACCTTCAGCATTGAGATTCCAACCAACACGCATGTCTGTGAGGCTCCTTTGAACATCTGCTTTCACTGCACGTATCACCATAGGGCCAAGCGCTTGAGGTTCTTCACGCAAAACCCTGATCCATCCACGCACTGACATGGACCTGTTCTGCATCTCTATTGGGATGCTGATGCCAGAATCATGAACCAGTGTTTTCTCCCTTGAACTGATACCCCAACCATTTTCCATCAAGTGTCCAAAACAGAGAATAGGTTGACTGATGTGACTGCTGAGAGCAACTGATTCTTTCAAAATCACTGAGCGTCCATGTTGGTCCATCAAATGCACCTCGATGTCCTTCATCCCTTCGATGGGAATGCTGTTTCCCTGGGCATCCTGCAAACGATTTGAAGCCTGTGTTGAGTCAACTCCAGAACCTGACATCGTAGATGGAAAAATTGAAACATCAGCGCCACTGTCAATCAAGATATTGCACATGTCACTACCTGTTGGCATGTCTTCCACAATTGCACGCACTGAACCATTTGGTGCATCTCTGGGGTCATCACCAATGTAGAATCTGACAGTGCGCACAGCTCCATCTCTATGGCCAGGACTGCTTGCAGGACTTCTCAAATCGAAAATGACTTCATCATGTTTTTGAACATCCGAGTCAACTGAAACATCTGCAAATTCATGAATTCTTGCAACACGAAACTGGGTCGCTGACGAGGATGGCTGAGCATTCACATGAGGTTGAGAAGCACCACTGACAGGGGAGCCACCAACATATGATGTTGAACTTGGAGATCCCTGAGGCTGTTGTTGTTGGCTCTGTTGTTGAAAATCTCCCTGCATGTGTCTCACCTGTGCCCAGCAATCACGGGCAAAATGCCCTGGCTTTCCGCATTTGTGGCACAAATCTGTTCGAGTACCACCTTTGCCTTTGGAATAGTTGCCATCGCTTTGCTTCCCACCATACTTGCCTTTTGACTCACCTTTCTGTTTGCCTTTTCCACTTGATTTGCCATCTTGTTTTGACTTCGATTTTCCCTTGCTCTTGCCTTTCTGAGATCCCTTCTGAAAAGATCCCTTGCCTTTGCCATCTTTTGCGCCCTTCTTCCCACTGCTGTAAACACGGTCCACCTCCATAGGCACTGCAGTTGAAGAGTCATCTCCAAAAATCAAGCCAGACCACTTCTGTTGTCCACGATCCCATCGTAGAACATGCTCTCTGAGGTCCTTGAAGGTCGTGGTGTCTTGAATTGCCAGATTCAGATGTGTACGAAGCTGTCCTGTAACACATCGAAGTAGTATGGCCTGTTGTAACTGATCAGGCAAAGTTGTCCCTGCTCTGCGAGCTTCTTCCATGGCATCCTCAAGCTTCAAGACCTGAGCCTGTAAGGGCTGATTCATCTGGAAAGTTGGCCAGCTTGTCAAAGCTGACATCAGCGCCAAGCCTCTATTGTTGTTTGCAGGCCTAAGCGCCAAAGTCAACTGCCTGAGAGCCTCATAGCCGTCTGATGACTTCACGCTACGGACAACATTGAGGCTTCTGTTCCTGCATAGGCTTGCCAACAGTCCATACAACTTCGTTGACCTATGGCGGGTCTCTTGAGAAGCTGTTGATAGGTCCAGGCCATTGCTAGGGTCATCCATGATAGCTTGTAGTTCTTTTTCATACCCTGGGTCTATGGTGTTCAGGAACTGCACCAATTGCCAGGACCAATCACGATAGGCCCTTATCTCATCCTCAGTGGTCTTATGCTCGAAGAGCGGTGGTTTGTTCAAAAGCTTGGACCAGTCTATGTTGGCAGAAGACCCATTGCTTGGACTGCCAGCTGGAGAAGAACTAGCAGGTGGAGGCGCCTGTTGCACTGACTGGGCAAGTCTCACAGCTGCCTTGGTGGCCTCTGCAACTTCTAAGATCGCCGCCTGGAATATCTGCGGGTCAAAGGTACCTGACATTGTTCCTCTGAATTGTCACCTGGAGCTTTCAAGCCGTTCTCACAAGCCAGAAAATTGTAAATCCACTGGAGCTTTCAAGCCTTTCTCACAAGCCAGAAAATTGTAAATCAACTGCAACCACACGCACCTGAAAATTGTATGCCAACCTGCAAGTTGTATTGACCACGCCAGGAAAATGCTGTGTCGAATCCAGCCAAGTCCTGTATAGTATGATCCCAACGTTTGCAGAATGTCCCAAGTCCAAAATTTCAGGTGGAACTATCAGTTGTTGATCCCTTGCCAATCCCGTCCAGTGAAAATTGTTGTAACCAGGTCCAAACTCAATCCAGTCAGTCAGAAAATCCTATGGCTGCAAAGGCAAACAGTCACGGTCGAGGTGAGTCCTGCAAGCACAGTAGGAAGCCCGTAGGCTCCGCTACCATGCAAGCAGGAGCGCGCTTTTCCTTGAACAAACAAGGCCTCAAGATTCACAGAGATATTCTCATGTGTGAAGTGTGAAAAACAAGCACTACTCTTCTCGATTTGTGCGTGTCATTCTTGCAGTGAGTGGCCATGCAAATGTTACCCATTTTTCCAAGGCATTTGTTACAAGTTCTGTTGTCATTTCTAAAGAACTCAATGAACCGTGTTGAATGGCACTGACGGCATTTTCTTGTGTCATTGTCTTCTTCATGCATTTTTCTTCTTAAGTTTTCAAGATGCTTCGTTGAGTTCAAGTGTTTTTTCTGCACTTCAGTGTCACATCACAATCGCAAACAGAACAAAGAAACATGTTTCTTGTTTTGTTTTTCGTTATTTTCCTTGAGCGCAAGACGCCTTCGATATCGACAGATTCTGCACTTGATCATAGCCATTTGGCCAGAGATGCAAAAACATGCAAGTGACTGCAAAACGTGTGTGATACCTATGCCAATCCTCTAGATAAGAACAGATACTACACATGCTCTACCAGCTGTCACATCACTGAAATGTTTCTCACCCCGCCTTTGCGCTGACCTTTGGTCATGTGCAATTTCAAATTGGAGGGTTCCTACATTAATTAGTCATCTGGTTCTTCATCGCTGGAAATGTCTGTGAGGCTTTGCATCATTTTCCATACTTCCAATCTTTGTTCTGGTCTTTCATTGCAGAATCGGCACAAGTTCACCATAATCTCTCTTCGTTCTACATGCTTCAGCACACCTTCAGGATTTCCAGACTCCATCTCAAAACGCAATTTCTCAGTCAATCGTTGGATCATCCATATTGCCATATGCTCGGGGCTTCGAGGCTCAAATGGAGGAGCCATTTCTTCAGCAAAGAAATCATCAGCCATTTCTTCAGCAAAGAAATCATCAAGTGGATCAGGAGGAAGCAAGCTCTCAATCTCTGGTTCAAGAGTCGGTGTGGTGAAGCCAACGTCAAACTCTATCGTCATGAAATCACTGGCATTGAAGTCTGGGTCATGCACATTCAAAGCACCATGCATGTCCTTCATCGACTGCAAACTTGTAGGAGAGATTCCATCACGCTCAAACGCACAAAACAAATCCATGAAGACTTCGTAGATTGCATGTAGTGCACTGGTCTTTGTTCTGTCACCCTCAGCTTCTGCCTCGTCAATCAGCTCTAAGCTGCGTTTCAAGCAAATGCAAAGAAAACAGTACACTGCCGCTTTGTTGTATTTGGGTGCAGGGCTGCTCGAAGAGGCTGCAGCACTGCCAGCCATGTCTTCTGGCTCTGGCTCTTCTAACATGCTGCGACGTGGTGGCATGGCAATCAGCAGAGAGGCAAACATGAAAAAGAGAATCACAATTGAAACCATCCAACATGAAAGTCCGTGAAGTCGCAAATGCTCAAGCACTGAAAAGGAAATTGGGCTCGTCAGGCTCAAGGCGTCTGTAGAATGCACTAGACTCAGCAGCAACAAGGTCTGCAGAGAGCGCTTCGTTGCAACCATGGTTTTGTGACTGCTTCTTTCACCAATGCTTTCACGCAGCATGCGCAACACACCTCTGACATCATCTGCTGCACGTTCTCTTGTCACCACATCTGTACCAACCAATTCACCTGCACTTTCATCGTACACACCAACACCATGCATGAGGTATCTCATTCTGTCGGCTGACAACTTCTTTGTTCCAAGGTCTGCAAAGTTCTCCTTTGTAGGAATGGATGATGTCTCCAACGCCCTTGTTTTCACCAGCTGCTGCACCCACAAAACTCTGCAAGACAAATGTCTGATGCGTCCAACGCCAGACCTGTGAAGCACTTGCTTGGCTGCACTGTTGTCCAAAATTAGCTTCAACCTGACTTTGCATCCAATGCAAAACTCCAAGCAAACACGCAAAAGCAAACCATCGCATGTTGTAGACACTGCAGCATGAATCTCTGCTTCAGCAGAGCTCAGGGCAATCACACGCTGGGTACGGCTCGTGGAAAGCAAAAGGCAACCTTGGAAACAAACTATTCCAGCACTGACTGATCGCCTGTGCCCTTTGTGAGCTGCCCAGTCTGAATCTGAAAACAGTTCAATCACCACTCCATTGTCGTCGGGTGGTGAGTACCACAGGCCATTCACTTTCATCTGCAGACGCAAGGAAAAGTCACGTACTGAAAGTAGGTACAGACACAAATGTTTCATCATTGTCCAACTTCTTTCGGTTGGTGCACTCATAGACTGCGCCAAGCCCCTGATGGTGTATGAGCACTCGACAAGGTCTGTCGAAAGGTAGAGCAAAATGCCCACAGCCGACCTGTATCGAGATGCCTTCTCTGCCTGGAGCAATGGAGTGTCATCTACCTCCGTCATCATTTCATGGCAAGGCACCTTCTTTGGGTTCATTGTGTTCTGAACCCCAACAACTTCAAACAACTTGTCAAAGTGACGTGGATTCTGTTGGATGTGGATCGTCGCATCATCAACAAGGACATGGATACGCTTCAAAAACTCAAACGTATCCCCCGGTTGTTTCATGCAGTGCACTGAAGTCTTGTATCTCCCATTGAGGGCTGGAAGAAGTTTTCCTTCGAAGTAATGCTGTTCTGTCACCACAAGCATGTCGTCCACGTGTAGTAAAATCAAACATTCACCACATGGACTGTGCAACAAGCTGGGGTACGCACTGCAATGTTCAAAGCCAAGCGTCTCATTGAGGAATCCACTCACACTCTCAAACCAAAGCTGACTGCCATCTCGTTGCCCAGGGAGCACACGCCCCAGAGCAAAGGTCTCTGACCCTGAAGAAACAAGCGTGGGTTGTTTTTGTTCAACTGTCAGAAAAGCATCGCCAATGTCAATGGCGCCCATCACAAACTGCTTCTCAGGGTGTTTCATTTTCCAATGCAAAAACACTGAAGGCAGCAAACGATTGGTGATGTTGCTCGATGCTGGGCTGAACAAGTCTTGACGTTCAGGTGACAACCAAGCATACTCTCTTGCCACGTATCGGGCTCTCCTGAGCCAACACCTCTTGCCATTCAACACCTTGTCACGCCAGGTGATGACATACCTGGTGGAAAGTCTCTTTGGGTTCATTCCTTCAACGCTCTCAGGAGGGAGAAGGACACCCATCTGCTTCAAACGGGCTGTTTCCACCTCCATTGCAATGGCATCCAGGTGCTTCAACTGATCTGTATTCAGCTGTGGTTCTTGCTCTGTATATGGAAAAATCAGCTGTTGCACCAGCACATCCTCAGAAGCAGGCTCATCACCATCATCATTTGTCAAGCCAAAGTCAAACTCTTCAAGGCTGTCCAACTCATCACTGGTGAAGGACGTGTAGTTGTGGTCGTCCTCATGTTCATATTCAACACCGGCCACCACACAAATGCGCGCCTTCTTCGACGCAGGTTCATCTTCCGGTACAGGTGTCAAAGGCGCCTGTTGATCATCTTGCATGGGTGTGGCAAGGCCAGATGGGGCTGCTGATGCTGGAGGAGGTGCCATGATGCCAGGCTGTGGGACAAACCCCGCCTGAGCCTGTGCCGGAATTGCTGCGGCAGGCAACTCTTCAACTGCTGGTTCCATGGGAGTTGGTGGCAAACCTCTCACTGCTTCAGCTTCAACATCCAACACCGGTTTCAACTTGCTTGCCTCAGGTTGGACGCTTGCTGGTGGAAGGGCCGGAGCAACTTGAGCCGTAGGCTTCAAGACACGCTTTGGCACCATCAATCTTGAACCCAACGTAGCAAATGAGCATTCCCAAGGGGACATCTCAACATTGCCAACTTCTGAGAGGATCCAAGGACTTGGAATGCGACGCACTGACCTTGTCATGAACAGGCCACCATTGCAGGAAATGATATGGGCATCATTGTTTTGTGTCTTGCCCAACCAAACTCCACGTTGCCAAGAAGGAAGTCCCTTGGCTGTGGGCTTCAGGTAGCCCATGCATGTCTCTCCAAAGTAACATACCTTTCCATGGTACTCCTTGCCAGTACAGCGCTCATATGCTGTTTCACCGTTGCTCACAGCAAACCTGCAATGCAACCATCCTGCATGAATGATGGCCCAGCTGTATAAAGGGTGCAGTGCACTGAACAGCACCTTGCCATCGGCGCCAACTGCACGTTCGACTTGCTCGATCAGAAGGTTAGCCTGATTGCGCAGGGTCTGCACAGTAATTTCTGCACCACCATTGGCCTCCTTGTTCCCAGGCACAACAAGCTCGACTGTGGTATGGACTCCAAGTCCCTTCAGAGCTTTACGGCAAGCATCAAGCAAAGAAATTGTACTCGGCTCATTGTCTGTTCTAAAGCAAACCGCTTGGTGCCCAAGCCATGTCACAAAACGGCATAACTCCTGAGTTAAGTAAGGAAGGCTTTTGCCACCCTTGGCTGCCGTTGGAACTGCGTGCATCATTTTGGTGCTCCTGTCATGTATGAAGAGCACAGTCAAAGGGTCATCTGTACCACGATCGACATAGCCAAAATCAAAGGACACCAAAGAATGCTCAGACTGAACATGGCCCTCTCGATGATGCTTGTCCTGACGCCCCTTGTGTGCCACACAGAGTTCACACCATGCCTTGAAAGGAATGTGTGTGGCATTATGCTCTCGCACTTCTTCTTCTGTAGGCTGTGCAGGGATGCCAGGTTGATTGGCTGGTCTTTGCAGTTCTTTTCCCAAGTTATGTTTCACAGAGTGGGCTGCCAATAGCTCTTGCTGTTGCAGATGCTGAACCAAACGCTTGAAAAGTTGAGCTCGAGAACCATTCACCGAAATGCCCAAAGCTGAACAAGCTGCTCTCAAAACTGCAAGTGAAGAAGTGCTATCAATGCGTGTGCCATCCAACACTATCTCATCAGCACCAGCCAGAACCTCATCTGGTGGGTCAGGTTCATCAGCTGCAACTGGAGCCTCGAAAGGGTCTGGCACATCAATAGGTGGTATCACCTGCAAAGGAGGATTCATGGATTCATCAGCTTGTTCCAACGCAGGGGCATCAAACTGTTCCAACGCAGGTGCATCAACAAACAGTTGTGGAGCTGCTGAACTTGATGAGCTTCCACCTACAGGCCCCAACAAATCCAGGGCCTCTTCAATCACTGAGAATCCCAACTGTTCATGGGTGCATTCCTTTGTGTGTCCAATTGTGATCACCTCTTGCACTGATCCAGGGTTAGGCAATGCAGCTGTGAGTGAACTTGCAGCATACTCATCTGTGACAAAACGGTTGTGTTCATGCAACTGCCATCGTCCAGATCGTTTCACCAGGGTGGTACGATACCACAGCATGCTAGCAGCTGGTGCAAGGCTCACATCAACACATGTTGGCTTGTAAGTCTTGATACCATAGCACTCAGCTCCAAGCTTTGTCCAAGTAGTTCTAACACGCTGCAATGAATCCCTCAACTGCAAAGCACGCAAATGGACACTACCTGAGTCTTCAACCATTCTGATGTTCCCTGAAATGCAGAGGCTGTTGCGCTTGAAAGCCACTGGAATGGCTTTGTCGGCTTTCACAAGATGAAGGCTGTTGTCTACCTTTTGCAAATTCCACCCATGTTTCATCAACTTGCCAAGTGACAGCAAAGGGCTAGTTATTGAAGCCACAATGAACTCCTCTTTCAGTGAAAAATCTCCAAAATCAACTGTTGCAAGTCGAGTGCTAGAAATGTTCGATGGGCTTCCCTGTGCATCTACAAAACGTAGTCTATCATCTGAGGCTGTTGCAACACCTGTATGCGCATATTCCATGGGCAAAGCTGATCCATCTGCTCCACTGTCCAAGATGATTTCAACTGCTCGAACATGATTTACATCACTGGTATCCACAGTCCAAACACCATCGCAGTCAGAATATGTCATGTCAAACGTCGTGCAACTGCATGGCAAAGCATCCAAACATGTTGAAACAGCTGAAAGGCTATAAATGTTGCCACCAAGGATTGAGTCTGAGGTCAGGTCATCGATCCAAGGTTCCTCACGCATCTCATCAACTGGTCTGCCAGGCCAGTCTGGGGCAAATTCAAACCTTCTGACATTGCCAACGTTCTGCTGAGGCTGTTGAACAAACGTGGTATGTGGTGACGGCTGCACAAATGAGACATGAGGCTGCAATGGTTGCTGAGCTCCAGACTGCTGAGGCTGAGAGAAACCCTGATTCACAGGTGGTGGAGGTGGAGCCTGTTGAGAAATCCCACCTTCCACTTGTCGCACTTGTCCAGTAGCTTGGTCATGTTTGTATTTCCTACAGTCTCGTTTCCAGTGTCCAGCCTTCCCACAATACAAGCAAACGTTAGACTTGTCAACTTGAGTTGATGGCTTTCCTTTTCCTTTACCGATATCTGAAAGCTTGCTTTTCACTTTGCCTTTGCCTTTGTGGCTTGAAGCATCCATCTTTGATTTTCCTTTTGACTTGCTCTTTCCTTTCTGCTTGCCCTTGGTTTCAACTCTACTGATATCCATTGGCGCAAATCCTCCAGTATCCTGTGCAGAGTTGGCTGAGGTGCCAATGATACCAAACTCAGAGTGAATGCGAGAAGGTGCCCAGTTGTTGGTCACTGTTTCGAATCCCAACACACGACTTCGAACTGTAGCATATGTTGAAGACTGATCCAAAGAAAGCTGAATATGCTGTCGGATGTGTGCTGGAAGACACCTAACAAGCACTGAGAGGCTCACTTCATCAGGCACGCTCAAACCACTAGCTTTCTGATACTCTGACATCAAACGATCAAGTCCTTGAATGTGGTCGTAGAGGGACTTGTCCTTGCCAAAAGTAGGCAAGCCCATGAGTGCGCTCAAAAGCGCCATAGCCCTAGGCTTTGTGCTCGGCTTGAACAACTTCAAAAGCTGTCTGTAAACCTCATATCCATTGCGCCCTGAAACACCACGCAAAACCTTGAGAGACCGGTTGCGTAGCAAACCGACCAGAATTGAGTGGAGTTCTTTGCTACGTGTAGCCATGTCATCAGAGCGCACGTCCATGTCAAACTCTGTGTCCACATGATCTGAGATCCATTGTAAGTCAGTCTCAAACTCTGTATCTGCAGCTCCAAGCCAAGCTAGCAAGTTGAGCTCGAAGTCAGGCCAAGCTGTTTGCTCTGCTTCAGCTCCAACAGCAGTGAAAGGATCTGGCATCCTAACCATCTTGCTTGCATGTGCAAACTTTGCGGTCCTCGAAGGGGATCCTGCGGCTGGAGCATCACCAGTGCTTTGCGCACTCAACTGTGTCATCAACTGCTGAGACAAGGTAGTATGTGCAGCTGACGCACTGGCTGCATTTTGGGCAGCCACTATCAAAGCTTGGGCCAACTGTTGTGCCTCACTCATAGTTGGCATATCACCACCGCCCTGAGACGTCGGAGAAGTGGGCCCAGACATCCTGTTTCACTTCAAATCTCACAGAAAAATTCGCCTTCCAAAGGCGTTCCAATCACTCACACCAGGTTGGTCTCCAAGACCCAAATGCAGTGAAAGCAGTGAGAAATGGCTACAGCAGGGATGCGCGGCCGTTGGTCTTGCTCTCTATATATATATAGGTGTGGGTGAAGTTCAACCCACTGAGGATAGGGTTCTGTCCTCTGAGCCCTCACTCCAGGTGCCGAGGCAGATGGAGATCCCAGGGCTCCGCTACCATCGTTATTTTCCTTGAGCGCAAGACGCCTTCGATATCGACAGATTCTGCACTTGATCATAGCCATTTGGCCAGAGATGCAAAAACATGCAAGTGACTGCAAAACGTGTGTGATACCTATGCCAATCCTCTAGATAAGAACAGATACTACTCATGCTCTACCAGCTGTCACATCACTGAAATGTTTCTCAGTTTTGCTTTCCGTTTCCTCTTACATATACAAGGTAATATTTCTTTAAGACCTTTTCACCTAAAATAGCCTAAAGTGAATTGCATTTTTTCAGCAATTCAAATCTCATTAATATCCGTTAGTTTTTAATGTGTTTGATTTAGTGTTTCAAAGATTTCTTCCAAAACATATTCACCTTTCGAAAAGTCGTTTGTTCTCTTTTTTTCAGTTTTTAACTTTTTTTTCCTTATCTTTACTTTGTCGCCCACATTGAATTCAAAATTTATTTGTCTTGTTATGATATGGCCTTGCATCTCTCATGATTTTGCATTGCTCACCGTTGGAATCCGAACTACGTGAACACAGATGTGTCTTCTGTGTTGACATATCAAATTTTCCATCTAAACTCTTTTCCAACCCAATGAGCTGCGCGCTCTGATTTTTTAAATGGGGTTTGCTCTGTCTCGGTCGGTCGCGTTCTGACACAAGCATTGCATAGACTGCAGAAAACCAAAAAAGTTGTTGAATTGAGGGTCTCAACGAAAATTCGGGATGTCCATTTTGTCGAGGTATTCTTGCAAGTGTCGGGTGAGTTGCAGAAGCAACATTCCAAAAGCTTTTGAAGATGTTGTTTGACCCATGTCCTAGGAACTTGATGTTGTGACTGTGTTTGGAGGAATTTTGTGGAGTATTTGTGAGTTTAAAGACTTTTATTTGGAGAAGCTGGAAGAACGTTTTTAGCTTGAGAACCCTTTTGAAGTAGTTTGAGAACGTTTGAGTGTCACTACGTTGGCAGAATATGTGAACTTGCCTTGCGACGTTGCTGCCTAGGTTGTGGGGCCATCCTTTTGGGGACCTATCCAGTGCCAACGTCTGCATTCAAAGACGACCTTGGTGTCAGCGCTTCTAGCTTTTATAGAGATTTCAGCTCCGCTACCATGTGAAAACACGAACGCGGCGTGGCAGCTCTTTTTCACAGCTCGGACTTGAGCCAAACCACATAGGTTGGACAGCTCAGTCACTCTTCTTCTCAGAAAAGTCGTGCAGAGTAAAACGCACGCGCGGATGCCTGCGGATGCCCCCGCGGATGCGGGAGAACCCTTGCGAAGGACCACTGCGGATGAAATGGGGTGTGTGGCACATTGTATGGGACGCCTTCGTGTTGCGGAGTTCTCTTCTTCCCACTTGCAGCTTCCATGCCTCTTTCCAAACTTGGCCTTGCCACGCGTTGACTCCCCATCAGGTCTCGCCTCCCAGACTTGGCCTGCCACATTCTAGGTTCCCATAAGACGCTGAGTCGGCCTTCCTTCTAGGACGGGTCCCACTCCACCACCTCGTTTCCGCTAGAGCGGCTTGTGGTTGCCTCTTCTGCCATTTGCTGCTTCTCTCCTCTGCCCCTTCCCCTTCTCCTCTCTTCTCTCTTTTCTCCCCTTGGGTGTCTTTTTGGCAAGTGAATTGTTGTTTGCACTGGTACCTTACTCAGGTTTTGCACTGAGGAACACTGCACCTTGGCCGCCTTAGGACAGCGGCATGAGTCTGCCTTCACATCCGTGGATTGGATGGGGTTACTGCCCCGTCCGAAAAAGGATCTAGCACTTCTTCGGAAGAGCACTGCGCCAACCTACCTGACCCTACTCACGAGGATGTCCTTCATGAGCACTGGAAATCCCCGGTATGGTTGCGGTCGTTTCAGCTTAGATCCGTTTTCACACCACGTTTCACTATGTCCAATTTCTACTTTCCATTTGCCACATGGCAGTGTCATTGCTGGCTTTTGGATCGTGTCCAAGTGTTGGGGTGAGCCTTGGTTTCCGCATTGTGCCTCTATTGCTTCCTGGCTCACAGATTACTGTATGGCATTTTTGTGTTGTTGTTTGTTCGCTCCTTGTTTTCCTTTGCCATACCAATCCCTGAGGTGATGCAATGTTATCATCTCTTCTAGTACGTTCCAGATGCCTGTGAACTGATCAGCTGATCACCGGCCGTGCTGGTTTTTTGGTGTGTTTTTTGTTTTTGGGTGTTCTTGTGTGTCTTGTTTGGTTTTGGGTTTTTGTTGTTTGCTTTTTTTTGTTCTGCACGGTGACAGCTTAATGGATTATGTATCGATCCAATTCAGTTCTCTTTTGTATGCACATTGTCGTCATGACTGATGTTGCCACTGCATTAATTCGGTGAATTTGCAAAATGCAATTTTCTTTCCGGCTTGATAAACGACCTGGCGAGAGTCATCTGGCGTTGGACGGAAAAAAATCCGTGGATTGGATGGGGCGGCATCCCCTCTTTAGGCCCATACAGTCGAGGTCCCTTTCTGGCCGCCATGTTTCTACTGGTTTTTTGGATCCTGTTTTGGGGGCCATGATGAAGCAGGTTTGTTGGCATTCGAGGCGCTCCAAGGCTTACCGAGGCCCGCCCGAGGCACGCATGGCAGGAGCTACTGTGGAAGAAACCGCCTTTGAGGACGTCAACATGTGGCAGGCACCGGTTTCGCAGAAACCGCCCCTTATCAAAACCTAGAATGTGGCAGGGCCAAGTCTGGGAGGCGAGACCTGATGGGGAGTCAACGCATTGCAAGGCCAAGTTTGGAACGAGGCATGGAAGCCGCAAGTGGGAAGAAGAGAACTCCTCAACACGAAGGCGTCACCGAGGGAAGGGGAGGAAACGGTAGAAAACCCCCTCCCCCCCATACAATGTGCCACACACCCCATTGGGCATCCGCAGGGCGGGTTGCTTTCTATTACTTTGTATTTCTCAAACCGGACATGCATCCGCGGCCATTTTTTGAGGGTTTTTGGCATCCGCAGTGGTCCTTCGCAAGGGTTCTCCCGCATCCGCAGGGGCATCCGCAGGCATCCGCGCGTGCGTTGGCAGATATGTGAATCAAAATGGCTGCTTTTCCGGACCTTGCCTTGCGACGTTGCTGCCTAGCAGAAATCGCAAGGGCTTGTAACCATTCATCCTGATTTAAATTTTCCTCCTCGAAAATTATAAGCTTCGAAACATGGTGCGTTTTAGGGCCATCCTTTGTTTGGGGGTACCTATCCAGTGTCAACGTCTGCAATTTTATAGACGACCTTGGTGTCAGCGATTCTATAGAGATTTCATGGCTCCGCTACCATGTGAAAACACGAGCGCGGCGTGGCAGCTCTTTTTCACAGCTCGGACTTGAGCCAAACCACACAGGTTGGACAGCTCAGTCACTCTTCTTCTTAGAAGAGTCGTGCAGAGTAAAACGCAGTGACACTCAAACGTTCTCAAACTTCTCAAACTACTTCAAAAGAGTTCTCAAGCTTTAAAAACGTTCTTCCAGCTTCTCCAAATAAAACGTCTTCAGCTCAAACTCACAAATACCCTACAAAACTCCTACCCAAATACAGTCACAACATCAAGTTCCTAGGACATGGGTCAAACAACATCCAAAAACACCACAAACCACAAAAACAAACGAAAATCCATCTCCAAGCTCTTCCATGCACAAACTGGTTCCATTTGGTTCCAAATTGGTTCCTACCTGGTTCCTATAGGTTCCTATGGGTTCTATAGTTCACAGATCGGTTCCTACAAACTTAAAATGGTTTCCTAACTGTTCACCTGCACATACATTGTTCCAAGATAGGTTTCAAGATGTTCAAGTAGGTTCAAGGTGGTTCAGTACACTGTACATCCTCTCACCAAACTTTCACACAAAAAGGTCTTCGCATGACGCAAGTGGATCAAAGTTGGGGATTGTTTGACCATCAATTTTTCAACGCAACTGGGGAGGACCACTTCTTGGAGTCCAAGGCCAATGTTTTACAGCTCCGAAAATGAAATTCTGCAGTGACATTTTTTTGCCAAAACTGGCGCAGCTTTGACAAACAGCAATACTTTTGCAAGTCCAGAAGGCACCACAGTGTCCCACTGCCACACCATCAATCATTGCTACGGGACCCCAACAATAGTATTATATAGATTCGAGTCCCCGTGATCCTCGCTTTGTCCTCGTGCCTCGGGCAGGCCTCGGTAAGCCTTGGAGCGCCTCGAATGCCAACAAACCTGCTTCATCATGGCCCCTAAAACAGGGCCCAAAAAAGTGGTCAAAACATGGCTGCGATGAAGGGACCTTGACAGTAGCAAACCGGACTTGGGACGCACAAAGAGAAAAAGGTATGAGTTGACATTCATGTTCAAGCTGCAGGGTCGCAAATCTGCTTGCACAACATGTGCGGGCAGCAGCGAAATTCTCCGATGGCTGACCCCATTTTTGGGTCCAAATCCCTTCTTTTAAGTCTTTGCTTGGGCCCCGTTTTGGGATCCAGATTTGGACCCAAAAGTGGAGTCAGCCATCGGAGAATTTTGCTGCTGCCCGCAGAGGTTTTGCAAGCAGATTTGCGACGCACTAGCATGAGCGTAAGTGTTAATACATGCTTTTTCTCTCTCTGCGTCCCACTTTGTTTCTTGTACAGTCGAGGTCCCTTTCTGGCCGCCATGTTTCTACTGGTTTTTTGGATCCTGTTTTGGGGGCCATGATGAAGCAGGTTTGTTGACATTCGAGGCGCTCGCCGCCGCCAACCGGGCAACCCATTTATTGGCGGACCTTCCGACCCATACTCGCAGAGGCACTGTCGCGTTCAAATTGGTGGAAGCAGGCAGCTGCGTTTGTCCTCAGCCAGCGCTCCCTTTAATTGCTGCATCTCCATGCGTGCGAGAAAGGCTGGGGCTATAGGGAGCGAAAAGAGATGAAACAGTCTGGCACGCACATGTGATCTAGTCCGAATCTGTTCCAACTTTTTTTTTTGGCCGGCGCCCTTTGCCTTTCGGCGGGTCACCAACGCCTTCATGGCTTTCGCCAGGTCGTTACACACGTTCAATCGTAGCAAAAAGATGAATTGTAAATTATCATGCAAGGCCGTCTGAACGTCGACAGCCTCAAAAGATCACTGGTAATGGACATATACACAGTCCAGTGAGCGGTCCCTTCAAAATCCAAACCACAAACAAGGCAAACAAACAAAGAACACACCAAACCACAAAAAACAACAAAAACGACAAAGCACAGAGAAGTGGGATCGCTACCAGCTCTGAGATATAAGATGCACGATGACATCTTGTGTGTCATCTTGAGTATGGCCACAGAAAAAGAAGCAACCAAAGACAACACGGAACAAAACAAAGGGACCATACAAGAGGGTGAAAGAAGCAACAAAGCTCAATGCGGAAACCGGGGATCCCCCCAGCCAGGATCCCAGAGATCACAGAGAGCAGCCATTCAGGCATAACGAGAGTGGTGAAAAACTAATAAAAAGGTGTGGGGGCTTTGAGCTCCCACAGGCAGCTAAGCGCCTCCTCTGTGAGTTAGCAATGATGTGCGAAGCGCCAGAGACCACAACCCAAGCACTGGTCAGCCATATTGCCATACGCAACTCACAGGTACGGACGGAACAAGATGCAACTCAATATCTGGCCTCACTAGCGACAGTCAGCATTGCGTCCAGAGCCAAACTGCTTGGTCCAACACTTCCTTGGCACCCTACAGCTGCCCATGGCTGTTTACATGCTGGACTACTATCTGCCAATGAGACGGGGCTTACAATGCAGAGTGCTGGCCCAATTCGTGAGCCATGGCAACCAATTGCATTCGAATTTCTTTTCAAAGGCAGTGAGTTTGGCCATTGGAGAGTAAAAGGAGGACAGGATGCCTTCGCGTTCCGACACCCGAGCCTAGGCCAAACGGAAGTCTACAGTCTCCTGGCAAGTGAGGCACATCATCACAAAGTTAGACCCATAGGCACGGGAAGGCTTGTTGCAATGGTAGGAACCACAGATGCTCCAGCGAGCGACGTCAGAAACCTTCAAATCCTCTTTGGGCTAGTCCTTGCTATCACGCCACGCTCATCCAAAGGTAAAAATGAACTGCTGCCACCCGAATACACAGGCAGTGCAACCCCAGAGGAGCCATTGAAGTAGCGTTTGTCTCAGGGCCAGCCATCGATTTCTTTGCCCAAGAGCAACTCCTAGTGCTTCAAGACTGGTACCTTGCCTCTGGCCAGAACCTGGAACCCATAGATGCTACAGTCAAGGGGGACGGGGGCCCACTCCCAGGCACCTTCTTCCTCCATACTATGTGGATGTTTTCATGCACCAAGCCCACTATAGTGAGGTGACTGCTGTCGCGCAGACTCCCCCTGTAGGTACCACCTTGGCCTAGGCATCTACAACGTCCAAGCAGCAGTTGAAGGGATGGACGGCAACAAACGATCACACTTGTTGCATATGTGCGGGCAATTGCTACGCCTCGTCCTCATCCCATGTCATGTAGGGAGAACCCTATCAGTGGACCCGCACAACGGCACTTTCTTTCGCTGCCGAAATAGACGGACATGTCTTAGGCACGCTATGTGCAGTGACAATGGCATTGCTCACCAATCGGCTAGACCTGTGCATTCAAGGACTCTTTGGTGCAAGCAAGTCAAAATCGATGGCAGTCCTCATCCTCGCCCTGATCGAAATCGACACCACCAATTGCCTCAAGATATTGTTTATATGTAAGGAAAACTCAGGTACTCGATCCTTTGCTGACCTCCTCCTATGGCTCGACCCCCCGTCGGGGGTGTTTGGGCGCATAGGAAGGTTAGTAAGGGACCAAGAACGTAACAAGAGCAGTTATTCCCACACCAAATTCGATATCCATCCGAGAGAAAGAAGGCAAATGCTGAACAAGTGCCAGCTAGTTTTGGCCACAGGAGGTACTGTCGCCCAAGATCTCACCATGCAATGGTCCACAATGGGTGGCTTCATGCAAGAGCTTTCCCTCATGGTCATTGATGAAGGTCAACAATATGGTACTGACCGGGAAATTGCAGTCATCAGCCTGATGAGACAGCAACCCCTAGTCCTGTGGACGGGAGATTCAGAGCAGACGCCAGGTATTGATCGAGCAGCCCGTAACGCCAAACGATCCGGCAACTCCTCTTAGCCAAAAAACCTGGGCTGCGAAGTGACCGCAATTATTATATGCCAGCTAATTTAGCAGATGCAATGATTCGGCTATTTGACGGCTCATCCAATGAAGGTCTGTCCACCTTTGCCAAATCCTCCGTAGAGGCCAGCACACGTTGGGTCAGCTATGGACAAACCAACTCTCGCCACAATCTATCAAAGACCTGAAGGCGGCCAATGCTGTCCTTCCCGGCCTGAGAGCACAATTTGAAGCAGCCCAGCCACATGAGCAAAGACAACTCCCCACAACCGTGGACAGCGAACTACTGGCAGGCACAACAGTCAACTTTCCACGGTCCCTGGCGCCTTGCCTGGATTTTGCAACATGCTGCGACCCTCCTACCCATGGCTGGTGACATACAAGCGGTGTTAAACTCCCATACCGCAGGAGTGAGCGATGTAACGACCTGGCGGAAGCCATGAAGGCGTTGGACGGAAAAAATACCGCAGGAGTGAGCGACATCCACGCATGGGGATTGATGCTCCCGTCTAGCTCAAGAGTTAGCCCTGTGACATATCATGCAGTAGTAGCAGTCAGATACCCTGATCTTTGCAGACTCATCAACGACATGTGGGAACTTGGAAGTTTTGCCTCCGGAGGACTCCCAGACAGGCCACCGGAGTTCCAGTTCGTCCTCTGGGACACCAATGCTAGAATTAATGGGCTAGTAGCGACAGACCTAGAGACGCTCGTGTCACAAGTGCTCTCCCCCTTCCCCAGAAATGCCGGGTTTGCTGATGGGCTCTTCGTGATGACCACTGCAACAGATCACAAGAATAACCTCAACCGTTCAGTGTTAAAGAAAGATTATGCCCGCACTCTCCGTGTAGAAACAATAGCCAACTCAGCAGGAGGAACAGCACAAGTAGCAATCGCAGCCGAGCCGAGTATTGGATTCCTGAACGCGAAGTATTGCTCCAACGGCTCCCCTACGGAAGATACAGAAGACTGCCTTGGCCGAATCACTGTCGGACTCACCCGCTTTAACCCTGTTGGTCTCCCCGTTGGACATGATGGGGCTTATGGGCATGGCTCAGGTGGTCGCGACCATAGCATATGGCATCCGAGGCCTTCGGCAGAGGAGAAACGACATGGGAATGGCCTGACTTCAACGCCGACCCAGCACAGGAAAATCTTGCAAAAATGAGTCGATGGTCGCTGAACTCAACACCCGCATGGGAATTCCCCCCCCTCGCAATCGCAAACCAATACCAGGACCAACAAACCAATGAGGTGAAGCGAGCGAGATATCGTCTGATTTTGGTTCGAGGGTCAGATCTTGTGTGGCTGAACAGAGATTGCCTCCAAGAAGTCAAGACAGGGCTAGCAGCTCACCACAAATGGATTCCTGTTCAGAATCTCCCGTTCCCGGAAGTCGTCCTGTATGCCTTCAGGATTGTACAAGGCGCGTACTGGACAGATTGTGGCGCAGACCGGCCCTGATCAGGAAATCCTACCCTTGCCAGGTATGTACTTCTTTGATGGATGGCGGGTACATCCAACGCTACTAATCCCTGGCCACCTACCACGCACCAAAGAAGCGCCAGTCCAAGATATCGCTCCGACCGCACCTGCCCGGTCGCCAGAAGAAGAAGCGAGAGACATCCTTGCGACAGCCGCCAAGAACCAGGCGGAAGATGGGCCGAATACAAGGAGGGCAGCGGTCCGCGCATGCAAGTACTTTTTTTTCCGTCCAACGCCTTCATGGCTTCCGCCAGGTCGTTCAACATGTCTAAGAGCATGTTGCAATAGAGGTTAATTGATTAATTAGTAATGCATAGGCCGTTGATGTAGTGTGGCCGCAAAAGTAAACTGGTGGAGGACCGATACATAGTCCTGTGTACTGTCACGATCAACAAGAACACAAAACAAAACAAAGCAAACCAAAACACAAAAACCAGAAACAAAAACGGAAGCACAAAAACACACAAACCAAACCCAAACCAACCAAAAAGCAACACCCACAACAAAGCAGTGACGTGACAGGTACCAGTTTATGGGTGAAAAGATAGATAACTGCAAGAGGTGATAGCTTAGTATCATCTCAGTTCATGCATGATGACAGCTTGTGTGCCATGATAATAATGGCCCCAAACAGAAAACAATCACAAAACACGAAAAGAGCACCAGGGCCCAATACAGAGGGTGCATGAAGCAACAAAGCTCAATGCAGAAACCAGGGATCCCCCCAGCCAGGATCCCCGAGATCACAAAGAGCAGCCATCCCGGCATGACTTTCACCCTGACACTTTGAAGCAAACACCGACGACGCCGGGTCGCAACAAAAGTGGTGAGAAGAACTAACGCAGTGAAACCGGAGAGTGAAACATGGTCTAGTGTGAAAACGACAGCAAAGCTACGGCACTCAGAGTCCGCTCAGTTGTCCTTTTCCTAGCATCAGCATCAAAATTGCGGTTGCGGTAAGCGCCACTGCTCCAGTGCTCTTGCAAGTAGTCTTCATGGTATGGGAGATTGTGCTCGTCATCAGTGCGTGGTGATATCTGTGCATTGAGCTCTTCCGATGACGTGCTAGCTCCTTTGGCTGTATGATCCAGCAGCAGTATGGCTTTCTGCGCTTGGGCTACTTCGTAGCTGGCAGAGATTGTACAACTATCTAATATACAGCCAATTTGGCGGAGTTGGCGTATGGCAGCTTCAAGGTCAGTGACCCTCTGGGATGGGATATTTTGGATGCCTTGAAGCTTCTGACATGCCTTGTCAAGCAGTTTGGTGGCAGCTTCTACTTCACTGGTAGTGACCTGGCACAGGGTCAGTTGAGTAATTGACTTTGCGAGGCGATGGACAGCAGCATCTTTAAGAGGAGTCGGTCGATCCATACCGCAAGGCTAAACTGTACGCAGGGTATTCTGCAGGCGTAGAGCAGCTGGACGCTCAGTTCAATAGCAGTGCTGCAACCTTGTCGAGGAAAGACATGGGAACGTCTGGTGGAAGTCATTGGGCCGATCGGTGTGTTGGTTGAACGAAGGTCAAACGGCAACGGGCACCATGGCTTGATGTACTTTGACATCGTCCTACGCTACCATAAAACACACTACATGGATTAAAGGCCCCCCTAAAAAGGTTATTATAATCACCCCCCACCTCCTCCCTTCCCCTATTGACACTGGCAAGCTTACCACGGCATTAGATACAATGGATGGTGGTCAACCATGGGTACCCCATGGTGACAGAACTTCTCAACCCCGGTCTGAACCATGGTTAACGTCATGCATGGCAACCGTGGGCACCCCACGTTGGCCCTAGTAGCTCACTGAAACTGCACGGACTGACAGGTGCAGGGCTTATCACGGCTACCGGTGCTACTGGATGTGGCATTTGCAGGGGGTGGGTCACTACTGTCGGCTGGTTTCATCATTTGGGCAATAAGTGGATGGCTCTGCTTTTCGCGCAGGATCCTGGTCATTTCGCGACTGAAGACTGCAGGGTCATCAACCAGTGCCTTTGCTTCAGCTAGTAGCTTATCAAGGACAATGGCGATGAGCATTTCGCCACCGTCTTTCTGGATCAGGGCTTTTTTTTTCCGTCCAACGCCTTCATGGCTTCCGCCAGGTCGTTCAACATTTTTTTTTTGTGGTCAGCACCCGTTGCCTTTCGGCGGGTCGCACTTGAGACTCCCGAGTGGACCAGCAGGGATTCGAACCACCACCGGCAGTCTGTCAGCGCTGGCAAGACCAACGCCATACCAACTGAGCCATCGGGTCGCCTCCGCCAGGTCGTTCAACATGTTTCAAAGCATGTTGCATTTGAGATTAATTGATTAATTAAGTCACGCAAAGGCCGATGCTGTAGTGGCCGCAAAAGTAAACTGGTGGAGGACCGATACATAGTCCTATGTACTGTCACGTTCATCAGAAAACAAACAAAAAAGCACCGAGAAACAACACAACAAAACACCAAAACAAAAACCAACACACACAAAAAGCAAACACCAACACAAACCACCAAGCAGTACCGTCTTTCTGGATCAGGGCAGGTCGGCCGGCTTGCATTTTTTTCCGTCCGACGCCTTCATGGCTTCCGCCAGGTCGTTCAACATGTTCAAGAGCATGTTGCAGTAACATTTGGTTTCCTTCATGCCATCACACGCATATCGTTTTCTCCGGGGAGAAAATCTTCGGCAGGGCAGACCCCGCCTCCACTGGGCCGAACTAGTGCTGACAGAAGCTTATCGACGCATGCAAATTGTACAACAACAAACCGCTCCAGCCCTCACTGACCTGTCTCATCCTTTCTTTTCCCCTCCAACAGCTACAGAAGTATATTCTACCCATGGCCCTACAGTCATAGATTGGCGGGCTAATGCGCGCATCTATCGACCAGTGCGGGAAGCAGCGAGAAGCAGGGCTCTCTGGCGAAATATCACTGGACAACACACAACCGGATCTCTTATCCTCCTCACTGATTGGGTATTAAATATGCGCACATAACCTATGACCTTCCACATACAGTAGCTTTCAGAACCACGCTCCTCACTGGTTGTGATCGTTTTAATCATTTCCTACAACGAACCCCTTTATTACTGTCAAGGTCCCTTTATCGCAGCCATGTTTTGACCACTTTTTTGGGCCCTGTTTTAGGGGCCATGATGAAGTAGGTTTGTTGGCATTCTCCATGTCACTGTTTTCTGATGTTGGCCCTCTTGAGGCCATCGCGGAGAACAAGACAGAACAGAAGTCGGCAGCAAAGCGCCGCCAAGCTACGATGCGCGTTTTCCCACAGCGCGGAGCGTATAGTTGATGAACTTGGCCTACTATACCCTGAAAACCGTGGAAATTTGCGGAAAAGCATGGCCAGCGTATAGCGTATAGTTGGTTCAATTCGATTAAAAAAACCCTACTAAAAAAAATCTTTCTTAGAATGTGAGCTGACCGGCCAAAATGGATCTCACGCCACAGCGCGGAGCGTTTAGTAGGGTACTAAACCGTCTGGCCCGCAACACCAAAATTGTGTTCTCGCCACAGCGCGGTGGGTTTAGTTGGGCTCTTTGTTTGCACGATTATTTTAGAGATTCAATTTTTTGCGTGACGGGCGCAGCACTTGAGAACCCCGTACGGCCATCTGAAAGGTTGAAGCGCGGCTGGATACTTTTATTTGACGCCTCCACATGGAGCAGTGGAAAGGCGGAAGCCGATGGTGCCAAGCACACACTGCCCTGTGGGTAGATCTCCTTCATTGGGGCCCAGATGAAAGATTTCCCTCATTTGCAGAGGACCCAACAAAGCTATCTTTCGTTGCTTGCCCCGTCCATGGAACAAAGCTGAAAAAATTGCAGTAGTGAACTCTTTCTCATCAATGTGGTTGGAAATCAACAGCGCTCTTGCAGCAGAAGGACAGCGCCCATCACAGTGGCAAGCCCAACCTGAAGCCTCCACCAAGACGAAAGATAAACGCGATCTTTGACTCTCAGCTATGATTGCTGTAGCTCCCCTTTTTTCTTCACTGGAAGATTGGACTATCTACACACACCGAAAGCCGGTGTGACGCTCGGAGATTTATAGATGCTTCAAAAGCGGCTTGTGGTGTTCAGATTTACAGTTCCTGTGGAGAATCCCGACATCGGCATTCCCAAGAGTGCCTCCTGCAAAGGGGAATCGTCGATGTTTGCGCTTCCAGACTCCAGACTTGCAGTTGCAAATCCAAGATGAGGATTTGACGTATGTTTAAATCCCCGCGCCCCATCTTCAATGTTGGACGGAAGCTTAAATGTTGCAGTTTCACCTTTTGAACTGATAGCCATCAAAAAGAAATTTTGCCTCGGTCACATCCTCAAATTGGAATTCACTTCTTAGTTGCAATAGCATCAACACACCCTCAACATTGACAATGGGGTCGCAGGGGTTCAGTTTGTGGTTGGCCCTTGTGGGGGCCATGCAAGGAAAGATGGCCGTACTGGGTTCTCAAGCGCTGCGCCTGCAGCGCTTCAACCTTTACGATGGCCGCACGGAGTTCTCAAGCGCTGCACCTGCCGCGCTTCAACTTTTAAGATGGCCGTACAGGGTTCTCAAGCGCTGCGCCTGCCGCGCTTCAACCTTTTAGATGGCCGTACGGGGTTCTCAAGTGCTGCGCCCGTCACGCAAACAAATCGAATCTGTAAAATAATCGTACAAACAAAGAGCCCAACTAAACCCACCGCGCTGTGGCGAGAACACAATTTTGGTATTGCGGGCCAGACGGTTTAGTACCCTACTAAACGCTCCGCGCTGTGGCGTGAGATCCATTTTGGCCGGTCAGCTTACATTCTAAGAAAGATTTTTTTAGTATAGTTTGTTTATCGAATGGAACCAACTATACGCTATACGCTGGCCATGTTTTTCCGCAAATTTCCACGGTTTTCAGGGTATAGTAGGCCAAGTTCATCAACTATACGCTCCGCGCTGTGGGAAAACGCACATCCTAGCTTGGCGGCTGTTGGGCTGCTTTTAGCAACCGCTGGCTTCTTGTTCTCCGCGATGGTCTCAAGAGGCCAACATCAGAAAACAGTGACAGATTGCATCTGCAAGCCAAAGCAACACAGTTGAGATGCCTGTCGCAACGCTTTGTGCTGCTGCTTCAAGTGGTTCAGCTCGCGTGCAGAACCTGCAATAGATTCCTCCACACATGTTGTTTCCTTTGTGACTCTAGAAACTAGCGCCATAAAGGACTTTGAACCTGCTGCCGCCAAAACCTTCCCCATGGTACTAAGTACCGCCCTACTCCCGACAGAGAAGCTTTCAATCACAAGACTTTGAGACTTCAGATCCAATCCGCTAGGTGCCCCCAACCGCCTGCAACCGAAACTGCACTAGAAGGCGCACAGGAACCAAGTAAAACTCTTGGATTGGGAGCCAGCGCAAGATGTATATCTTCCATGGCATTTTTTTCAATTTTCTGACGAAGCAGTGAAAGGTGCAAGGAGGAGGCGCGGCAAACCACGGCTTGACCAACACATGCGCAACAACCTTGAGGCTGCCATGCGTGCCTCGGGCAGGTCTCGGTAAGCCTTGGAGCGCCTCGAATGGCTGACCCCACTTTTGGGTCCAAATCTGGATCCCAAAACGGGGCCCAAGCAAAGACCTAAAAGAAGGAATGAAAATGTGATCCAATTCTGGACCCCATTTTGGGTCCATATTTGGACCCAAAAATGGGGTCAGCCATCGGAGAATTTCACTGCTGCCCGCACATGTTGTGCAAGCAGATTTGCGAACCTGCAGCTTGAACATGAATGTCAACTCATATCTTTTTCTCTTTGTGCGTCCCAAGTCCGGTTGCTACTCAAGGTCCCTTTATCGCAGCCATGTTTTGACCACTTTTTTGGGCCCTGTTTTAGGGACCATGATGAAGTAGGTTTGTTGGCATTCTCCATGTCACTGTTTTCTGATGTTGGCCCTCTTGAGGCCATCGCGGAGAACAAGACAGAACAGAAGTCGGCAGCAAAGCGCCGCCAGCGGTGGTTGTTGTGTCAATTGGTTTACCTGTTGCCTGGATACTGGGGTCACCGCTCTACATCATTGCTCTGTCATTTCACCTTCACTACATTGGTCTTATCTCTAGCTACTCTGAATTCGTTCGCGGTGGGGCAGATTCCTGTCACCGTCCCCTCCTCTCCGTTTTACCTCTTTTATGTCTTTTTGCGGTTTTTGGCTGTTTGATTCATGTGGCTTTTTCGTTGGCTGTCTGGGGAGGGCCCTTCTCGCTCTGCTTTGTTTCTGCGATTTCTCCGGGAGGGGCGGTAGATCCCCGGTAGAGCCATGGACCAGGCTGCACTACAGTGAGCACTACTGCCGCTGTCCAGTGGCGCTTCCTGCTGTTCAGTCTAGAGCGTCCTAGTGCAGCAAAGCCTGCCAACATGGATCGGTGCGCTGATGGAACGCTGTGATTCTGCTCATGGCTCACTCTAGGGGAGAGTGGCCCCATGTGAGATGCACTGCGAACCTCTGGAACATCTGACTTGCAGCAGTTTTTGCTGGGACGATGACACCTTGTGAATCCTGCTAGTCAATCTGGTGCTGGCACAGCAAACCTAGCCACCTCTTCAAGTTTGTGGCTTGAGCTCGATTGCCATGTGCGAGCGGCGCAATTGTGTACAGGTCGCTGAGTAGCAATCCTTCTTTGCTTAAGTCTCCCCTCTGCACGAGTGTATTTTATTCATCTGCAATGACCTTACGGAGAGGATCTTTTTTTTTCTCTGCGGAGATCTTCACCATTGGTACCGTTTCAGGTCCTATTGGCTTCCTACGATATGACAGCATCTGGGATGAATTACAGCTATTGTCCAGCATGACTTCACTCATCATCATAGGACCAACTTTGACAATGAGAATGGCAACTGATACGAGCTGTACTGTCAGCTATTCCTGCTTTGCCTACCTTTCAGAGAGCTGGAGTGACAGTCACGGTTGTATGGATGATTAGAATTGGGTGATCGAGACTATATTTTCGCTCTGCCGCACTTAATTAGTTTGCATGTTTTTGATGACGATACAGTGGCTTAGGTCACTGTATTCAAGGCAAATCTCAAGTTGTTTGGTTTGGTTCTTGTTTGGGCCCGGCCCCGTTCTTTGTTGCTTCGCTGTTTGCTTTATGGCGAAACGCAAATCTGGCTGGGGGATTTGCGGGTCGTTTTGGTTGCGTTTTTGTTTAGTTTCTTGTTTGTGTTGATGTGATGATTTGCCCGCGTTTTTGGACCACACGAGTCCTTTTTCTAAATTCTTTTCACCGCTTACGCTATTGTAAGGACCGTGCCTAGTGCGAATCGGCCAAACCGGAGGAAAAAAAAGCAGCAAAGCGCCGCCAGCAGTTGCTAAAAGCACCCTAAAGCCGTCAAGCTACGATGCGCGTTTTCCCACAGCGCGGAGCGTATAGTTGATGAACTTGGCCTACTACACCCTGAAAACCGTGGAAATTTGCGGAAAAGCATGGCCAGCGAATAGTGTATAGTTGGTTCAATTTGATTAAAAAAACCCTACTAATTTTTTTTTGCTGAATGTGAGCTGACCGGCCAAAATGGATCTCACGCCACAGCGCGGAGCGTTTAGTAGGGTACTAAACCGTCTGGCCCGCAACACCAAAATTGTGTTCTCGCCACAGCGCGGAGGGTTTAGTTGGGCTCTTTGTTTGCACGATTATTTTAGAGATTCAATTTTTTGCGTGACGGGCGCAGCACTTGAGAACCCCGTACGGCCATCTAAAAGGTTGAAGCACGGCTGGATATTTTTATTTGACGCCTCCACATGGAGCAGTGGAAAGGCGGAAGCCGATGGTGCCAAGCACACACTGCCCTGTGGGTAGATCTCCTTCATTGGGGCCCAGATGAAAGATTTCCCTCATTTGCAGAACCCAACAAGGCTATCTTTCGTTGCTTGCCCCGTCCATGGAACAAAGCTGAAAAAATTGCAGTAGTGAACTCTTTCTCATCAATGTGGTTGGAAATCAACAGCGCTCTTGCAGCAGAAAGACAGCGCCCATCACAGTGGCAAGCCCAACCTGAAGCCTCCACCAAGACGAAAGATAAACGCGATCTTTGGTCTCTCAGCTATGATTGCTGTAGCTCCCCTTTTTTCTTCACTGGAAGATTGGACTATCTACACACACCGAAAGCCGGTGTGACGCTCGGAGATTTATAGATGCTTCAAAAGCGGCTTGTGGTGTTCAGATTTACAGTTCCTGTGGAGAATCCGGACATCGGCATTCTCAAGAGTGCCTCCTGCAAAGGGGAATCGTCGATGTTTGCGCTTCCAGACTCCAGACTTGCAGTTGCAAATCCAAGATGAGGATTTGACGTATGTTTAAATCCCCGCGCCCCATCTTCAATGTTGGACAGAAGCTTAAATGTTGCAGTTTCACCTTTTGAACTGATAGCCATCAAAAGAAATTTTGCCTCGGGTCACATCCTCAAATTGGAATTCACTTCTTAGTTGCAATAGCATCAACACACCCTCAACATTGACAATGGGGTCGCAGGGGTTCAGTTTGTGGTTGGCCCTTGTAGGGGCCATGCAAGGAAAGATGGCCGTACTGGGTTCTCAAGCGCTGCGCCTGCAGCGCTTCAACCTTTACGATGGCCGCACGGAGTTCTCAAGCGCTGCACCTGCCGCGCTTCAACTTTTAAGATGGCCGTACAGGGTTCTCAAGCGCTGCGCCTGCCGCGCTTCAACCTTTTAGATGGCCGTACGGGGTTCTCAAGTGCTGCGCCCGTCACGCAAACAAATGGAATCTGTAAAATAATCGTACAAACAAAGAGCCCAACTAAACCCACCGCGCTGTGGCGAGAACACAATTTTGGTGTTGCGGGCCAGACGGTTTAGTACCCTACTAAACGCTCCGCGCTGTGGCGTGAGATCCATTTTGGCCGGTCAGCTTACATTCTAAGAAAGATTTTTTTAGTACAGTTTTTTTATCGAATTGAACCAACTATACGCTATACGCTGGCCATGTTTTTCCGCAAATTTCCACGGTTTTCAGGGTATAGTAGGCCAAGTTCATCAACTATACGCTCCGCGCTGTGGGAAAACGCGCATCCTAGCTTGGCGGCTGTTGGGCTGCTTTTAGCAACCGCTGGCGGCGCTTTGCTGCCGACTTCTGTTCTTCCTTGTTCTCCGCGATGGTCTCAAGAGGGCCAACATCAGAAAACAGTGACAGATTGCATCTGCAAGCCAAAGCAACACAGTTGAGATGCCTGTCGCAACGCTTTGTGCTGCTGCTTCAAGTGGTTCAGCTCGCGTGCCAGAACCTGCAATAGATTCCTCCACACATGTTGTTTCCTTTGTGACCCTAGAAACTAGGGCCATAAAGGACTTTGAACCTGCTGCCGCCAAAACCTTCCCCCATGGTACTAAGTACCGCCCTACTCCCGACAGAGAAGCTTTCAATCACAAGACTTTGAGACTTCAGATCCAACCCGCAAGGTGCCCCCAAATGCGACCCCAACTCCATGTCCAGCCACTAACTAACCCACCAGGACACGCCCAAGAGCCACATGAGCGATACCGCTGCAAGACAACAACAAAACCTACTGCAGCAATCCACCAACCGCCTGCAACCGAAACTGCACTAGAAGGCGCACAGGAACCAAGTAAAACTCTTGGATTGGGAGCCAGCGCAAGATGTATATCTTCCATGGGCATTTTTTTCACTTTTCTGACAAAGCAGTGAAAGGTGCAAGGAGGAGGCGCGGCAAACCACGGCTTGACCAACACATGCGCAACAACCTTGAGGCTGCCATGCGTGCCTCGGGCAGGCCTCGGTAAGCCTTGGAGCGCCTCGAATGCCAACAAACCTGCTTCATCATGGCTCCCAAAACAGGATCCAAAAAACTAGTAGAAATATGGCGGCCAGAAAGGGACCTCGACTGTAGAACTGGAAAAGGTATTTGGGTCGAGGCTGACAGGGAGAGAGACTTTCCCTTTCGTTTCAAAAAAAAAAATACCCTCAAGGGTTATTCATGTGCATTGCCACGAGTGCTTCAAGGCACTGTGCCTGAGGTGGTTCACTTGAATAACAACCAAATTGAGAGGGCGGTGAGAGACCTTCAAGCGCCTCAAATGCCAACAAACCTGCTTCATCATGACCCCTAAAACAGGGCCCCAAAAAGTGGTCAAAACATGCTGCAAGAAAGGAAGCTTGACAGCATTCCACAGCTCCATGATCATGATGTCGTCTGACAATACTCAGGACTATGTATCGGTCCTCTACCAGTTTACTTTTGCGGTTACACTACATCAACGGTCGATGCATGCTAATTAATCAATTAACCTCTATTGCAACATGCTATTGGACATGTTGAACGACCTGACGCCATGAAGCGTTGGACGGAAAAAAACTCTTGATCATCATGTCGTCTGCCTGAGAACAGTGCAAGTCAGGTGGGAGCTCAGTTTCTTGGGTCTTCTTTGGGTGCAAGTGGATCTGCGAGAGCTAGAGATTGTCTTCGCCTCCATCTGCGCCTCCAGCACCATTGAGGGGTTCACCTCGTTTGCAAAAATCCAGACCAGGTCATGCAGCCTCCACCTCCGCCACAGCGCAAGTTGACAGCGAAGTTTTCACAGGAACCTTCCAGGTGCAACTGTTTTTTCCGTGCAATGTCTTCATGGCTTCCGCCAGGTCGTTACATACGGTCGATCGTAGCAAAAGATGAATTGTAATTGTCGTGCACGGCTGTCAGTTTGTCGATAGCCACAAAAGTACTGGTAGTGGACCTGTACGCAGTCCAGCCAGGTGCAACTGTGAGTTCAGGTGCTATTGAAAGTGCAGCTTCAGCTTCAAGGCCAGATGTTGTGAACCGAAGCCTCCAAAGAATCCGCCAGCAAGCTTCTCCGGCCTACTGAGGCCAATTTGCGAGAGCTGAAGATCAGGTAGCCTCGCTATTTGATGCTTCTGTCGGTGCGTCTCGTTGTTTCTCTGTTTCTGTTGCGCTCCTCTCTGAGTTTGGGTGGGCTCCGCTGTTTCTGTCTTGGTGTTTGTCTCTTGTTGGCTCCCTGTCTGTTGTTGCTTTCCCTCCCCCCACGGTTGGTCCCGTTTGGTGCCCTGGTCCAGTTTTTATGCTGGTACCTCCCTCATCTGGTTGCAGCTGTGACGGCTTAGTTGCTCTGCTTTAGTGCTGGGAGTGTAGTTGTGCTTTGTCGTCCTTCCGTCAAGTGTCTCATGGCAGCAAAGGCTAGTAAGCCCTGTGTGGGGTGTTTTCACCCTCTACACCATGTTGCAGGTAATGTCAGGGAGCTCAGTTAGGCCACAGTGAGGTATTCATCAGGATGATGATTCAGTTCCCACATTGGACTCCGCTAAGCTGCCCTATTGCGATTCTAATGTGATAGGTGCAGCCTTCTCCGCCCCTGTCCTCCACCTCAGGTACTCCCCTCCTGGTTGTTTGTTGTTTGGCCTGTTTGTTTGGTTCTGCTCTTGTTTGGTCGTCTTTTGGTGTTTTGCGTTTATGTTGGGACTGGAGTGCCCTCCTCTGCTTGGAGAGGCACTGACAAAAAATTCTTGTGACCCACTAGATTACTCAGGATGGCCAATTAGTTTGGTGCCCCTAGGGTCTGCCTTTTTGCTTTGCCCTTCTTGCTGACTTGACCTCTCTTTCTTTAAGAGGCGTTCTGCTTAATTGGTTTTGAATTCGTTTGTTTCTTCTGAGTCTCCTTGGGATGTCCTCTGTCTGGGTACACTACATGGGTAGCTGCATCTATCCGAGAGGGGCGGTAGGTAGCCGGCCGATGCCATGGACCAGACTGTCCTGCAGTGAGCTTCACCGGTGCACTCCAGTGATGCTCCCTGTAGGACAGCCTGGGGCGCCCGCGAGCAGCATAAGACTGCCCACATAGTTCGTCAGTTGGTAGATGGATTGTGGTGATTCTGCAGCCTGCCTATTCTGTGGGTGAGTGGCATTACGGAGTTGGTTTCGCTACAATCTACTACTGTGCATACTGCAATGCCACTGCAGGTCTTTCAGGGACGATGACATCCTGAAATGTCCAGAACAGTTCTGTAGTTTGTGTGTTTCGCGAACCTGCACCAAAGAGAGCTACGCTGCCTAAGACAGCATTTGTATGGTGGAACTTGGGAATACAAATTTGCGAATACAATGGTTTTTTGCATGTCTCTCAGCTTTGCGAATATTGCGCAGGAGCTTCGCTGGCTGAGACCAATCAATCTGATGGCTGCACTTTCCCCTATGAAACTAGGGGCATGCTGGATATTGGAGATGGTATTTTGGAAGCTTTCCCCTGGCCTGCATTGCTTCCCGTATGCCATCACTGTCCACCCCCCCTCTGAGGGGGGGTTTTTTGACTCTTTACCATCACGGTTTTTGTGGTTACGGTTGACAGATATGGTGACGACTCTGTCATGGAGGCCCTCTGACGAGCTGATCTGAGAGGACGCTGAGAGAGGCTTAAATGTAGCCCTGCTTTCTTGTACAGCTTGGCACATGCCTGAGTTAACATACAAGCTCAAGCCTTCATGTTTGCCCGAAAGCCGTGATATTAATTCATTTGGCACGTTTTTGAGAGTGATGCAGTGGACAAGCCACTGCGTCTCATGGCAAATCGATTTTGTGGGTGTTCTGTTTGGGCTCTGGCCCCGTTTTCGTTGTTTTTGGTTTTTGCTGTTTGCTTTGCTGTTTCCGCTGGCGAAACGCAAGTCTGGCTGGGGGATTTGCGGGTCGTCGTGTTTGGTTGGTTTTTGTGGTTGTGTGTTGTTTTAATCGATTTGCCTGCCTTAATGGACATGATATGTCTATGTACAAATGTCTTTCCTGCTTATGCTCATGTAAGGACCGAGCCTTTAGCGCGACATCGGCCACACTCGGAAAAAAAAGCTGTTTGTGGTTTGAGTGAAGATGGAAGTATGACCATGTTTGATTCAGGTGGAAACGGTTTGTTTTTGGAGCTTGCTTGTGGTGTTGACTCAGTGATTCAGAATGCTTCTAGGGAGTTTGGAGCCAATTACATTGGAATTCATGCTGGTTTGGAGCTTCTGTCAACTCAACGTCGGGCCTAAAAGTTCATGAAGGACTTTGCTGAGGGATCTTCCGGTAGTGCGGGCTCACAGAAGCTGATTCAGGTACACATTTCTCTCCCCTGTACTGGGGGTAGCTGTTGGACTTATCCAAGAAAGACAGGAAGCCTGCTCAGGATGCATATTTTAAGCTTCTTGATCATTGCAAGAGATATGTTTCGTATATCATGGGCATGAGTGATGTGCACAGTGCTGTGACCCTGGAACTCCCGAAAACAAACCGTTTTTGGTCAGACGAGAGATTGAAGAAGTTTCTGACTGACCACGACATGCAAAAGTTTGCGGATTGTGCTGCATGTGCCATGGGTTTGGTGACCAGTCAGAATCAGCCTATTGGTAAAGTCTTTCGCATTGCATGTACGGATCAGGTACTAGCCACAGGTCTTGAACGGAGATTTCAGTGTAAGTGTACTCAGGACCTTGCTCCATTGAATCAGGTCAACTATTCCATGACGGAAAGATACTCATACAAATTTGCTAGATTCTATTGTCGTGCAATTGCACTTCGTTGGATTGATCAACAGGAAGAAACATCGTGATTTTGTTTGTCACTGCAGTTTGCATTTCATGTCAGCAGTTTGACTCCAGGAAAACACAGTTTTCCTTTTGAGCTGAACCGTTCAGTGGAATTTGCATGTTTGCATGGTTCACAGCGGATTCAGGGACATTCGTTTCTCAGGCACAGTTTACAGTGAAGATTTCACTAAGTGAATTCTCAGGATTGTCATCAGGAAACCAGATGATGACATTGGCATAGATTTCAGTTTCGACAGTGCCAAAGGCAAGTTGCTCAGGAGCTTATCAACTCCGTTGAGAGAGTGCTCGCATCAGGACGCTCACACTCCAGTTGTTTTGTTCTGTTGTGTGTGTGTTTTCTTTTCGTGTAGCCCGGGCCGGCCGCGCAGCGTTTGCCAGCAATGGATGAACTTCTCATCATGGTTCTATGTGCTGCTTTAGCTGGAATGATCATTGGATCCTTGTGGCCCTGGGGACAATTGTGACATTCTGGTGTTGTGGAACATTTGACCGCCGTACAGTTGGTGGGAGGATTAGCCCAGAGTTGGAAAATGCTTTGATTCAAGCTGGATATGGCCAGGGTATTTCAGGTGAGACACCAGGATCGATTCAATAGTGAGTGATCCGGTTGCCTCTTCTTTCCGACTGCATGTTGGGAATGCTGGAACGAGGTATCATACTGATAGTCTTTGTGGATGCTATCCTGACAATGTCAAGAGAGAACTTTCAATTTGTGAAATTTGTCGCAATTCATCTACGGCTTTTGAAATTGGGCAAGGTATTTTTGTTTCTGAACAAGGACAGAAGTTTCATTTGACCCGATATTGTCGTACTTTCAAGAATCCTCGAGTGACTGAATATTTGAAGTGCACTGCATGTGGTACACCTGGAGATTCTATGCGAGATTCAGTACTTCGTCCGCGAAGAGCTGCTTCTTGGACTTCAGATACGCCAGGATATCTGTCTCCGTCTGCTGCAGAAGTCAGTTAATTTTGTCTGGAATGGGATGGGACGCCATGTGCATTTCTGGAATGCATATGGACTGCACTACGTTTGGTTTCCATTCTGACCTCTCATCGAAAGGGGGTGTGAAAATATACATCAGTGGTCGCTGAGAGATCAGTTGCACGTGCATGACTTCGTATTTGGTTGTGTTGATGGTCGACAACATTGTGAATGAGCGCATCACATTGCGTAGTTGAGATTTTGCTGAATATCATCTTCGGATGATCTGTTTTCGATGTGGAAAGCTCGTAAATGGAAGTATCATACTGCATAGTTGAGATTTGAGCGATTATCATCTGTGAGCGACAGATTTATCACGCTTTTCCATGCTCAACGAGCATTATGATGGTCAACGAGCACAACCGACACTGGGGTTGCACTCGTTATGCTTTGTAGTTGAGAGTTGTGATGTTTTTGTAGGAAACCGAACTTTATTCGAACCGTTTGGAAACATTGCAACTGTTTTTAGAAGAGAATGAAAGCTTTTAGGAATTTCGTCAAGACTGGAATCCAGTTTGCCGTTTGCACAAAAACCACTCCTTGGTTTTTGTGACCTTTGAACAGTATTTGAACTGAATACCCAACGATACTCGTTGGCTCAAGCCCGAGCGAGAGAAACAGAGTGTGTGTTGAAGCGTTGCTTGTTGTCTGGAGTGATTTGAGCGAGAGAGCACGGAAAGCTTGACTCAGGTTTGTTTGAAAGCTTTTGGGTAACTTTGATCGCGATAGGTTTTGCTTTGGTTTTCAAGGTACAACTTAGCGGTGCAAAGTTTTACGCGTTTCACCTGTTTCACCTTTTTGTTTTAGGCTGGTGCTTTCTTGTCCCTGGATTGGTCAGGACTGCACTGACTTTCATTTTATTTCTCACTCTGGTGCTGGTAATTACTCTGGATTTTTTTGGACTAGGTCTCCCTGGGTTCCCTGGTTGTTCCTGAGTCAGCGTTTGCCGTTGTGATTTTAATTTGCACCTGTGACTGTTTTGCTTGAATTTGTTGCTATCTATCACTGCTCTCTTGTCCCTGGATTGGTCAGGATTGCTTTGAACTTTTTAGCGAACGGTGTGAACCAAAGAGCTCTGTCTGAACCTCAGCTTTTCAGAATTTTGCACCTAGTTATCTGGTGCTTTCTTGTCCCTGGATTGGACAAGATTGCCCTTTCAAAATCCACTTTGAATATTTTGCGTCTGTGTTTCAATAGAGCCTTGGACCCCGCTAAAGCATCTACTAAGGCACCTGCAAGCATTTCCTGCTGGCGGTACCTTCTTGTCCCTGGATTGGTCAAGTCGGTTCTGCCCGCTGGAACTCACCTGCTCTGGCTAAACAGTACTAAGGCCTTCTTCTTTGGGTGGGTGCTGTTTTTTGTTTTGAGTGTGGTGCCTGGGGGTCGGGTGCTGGCTGGCTGGGGTGCCCCCCGTAGCCGGCCCGAGCCATGGAACTGATGGTGACCCAGCAGAGCTTAGCCCTGGTCATTGCACTTGCAGTTTCCCAGTGCCTTGCTCTGCTGTGTGTCTCTCAGTGCGCCCTGGCTGTAGCAAAGCCTGCACACATGGTCTTCGCTGCGTTGCGCAGGTGCCTGCTGACAAGGGCATCACGTTCCCAGTGGACGATGGGTCCAAGCGCCTTACAGTCTTTATTTCAATGCGAAGTCATTGTTATGCTGACCGCACTGCTGACTCCCGTAATCAGTTCGACAAGAATACAAACGACGAGCACCCCCTTTGACTGCATGATGCTCTCTTGTCTTTGAATCTGGGCACAATTGTGGCGGTATGATACGAAGTTGTCTATTTGCTGCAGGCTCCGGATTCTGCTCGGATGTGCTGCCTCCTCGCCCTAAGTGGTAGTGGAGTGACTCACTTCTTGTCTCGGAACCTCGGTTTCCTTGTTTGTTGGCATCGGCAGTGTCTGCTTGTCGACCGGATTATGCTGACGCTCCCTGCTTTGGAAGGTGGAGATACGAAACTGTCTCCCACAGTTGAGGCACCAATACCTCTACGAACTTTTGTGGCCACTCGGTGGCCTTGGCCCCCCCATGGGGGGCTGAAATCCACAGGCTCCCAGCTTTTTGGATACTGCATGTGAGCTGCATTGGGCAATGGGTGATACAACCTGTCGGACGCTACCTGCTGGTCCGTGGTATCGAGATGATTCGACAAGAACTACTGAGAGGACGCTGAGTGACCTGCGACTTATGTTTGTACAGTTGTAGCTCATGTTGTAGTATCATCCTCTTTGCAGTGCTGCTCTTTTTAACACGAATTTGTTTTGGACTTCGTCCGCAATTAGTTTGATTTGCATGTTCTTTTTTCGGGCATTGCGGGGTTGATGGCCCCCACAATGTTGTTGGTGGTTTTTTGTGGTGTTTTGCATTGGGCCCTGGCCCCGTTCTGCTGTTGTTTTGGTCTTTTTTGCGTGGGACGATACGCAAATCTGGCTGGGGGATTTGCATTTCGTCTTCCCGCCGGTTGCTGGTTTTTGTGTTTGTTTCGATGTTGCCACCGTAGTCTTTGGATTGTACGGCTGTGTATTGGTTAGCCTGGTCCAACGTTTTGCCGCTTTAATTCGTTTATCCAGCTTTAAGGACCGAGCCTCTGAGCTATATCGGCCGCACTCCGAGTAAAAAAACCTACAGAAAAGGTTTCGAATACCTAGAGCTATGGAGGTGGTTTTCCCCCAATGGGATTCTCACGAACCGAAGGGGTCACGGTTTGCGAGGTGATGATGGTAGCACCTGGCACCTATACCCATTCCAAGAGATGGGAAAACAATTCTGATCTGGCTGCAGGTGTGTTTTCGTTCCAAAGATGATAGTTGTTCAACAGAGTCAGCAGTTAAACTTCCAATCAGCATGAAGGCAATGAAGTATCCTGGTCGCTGATTGCGGTTCCTCTTATTTTCCCAGGAAGAAACCCACGACCACGCTGAGATGGATGCGCCATCAAGATTTGTATCTATAGCGAATCCCACCAGTTAGGACATGGAGATGTGTAAAGCCTAGGATACCATATAAATGGGTAAACAAGCATCCCAAACAACTAGCAGTTTTGATGTGAAATCGTGGGTTTTGATCCATACTCTGCCAATATCCTTTAAGGAGATGGATTCTTCCATTGTGACTTGTTCTGGTAAATGAAATCGACTGCTCGCTGCAAAAAAGGTGAGGTTCATAGGCGCCTTTTTTTGGTCAATGAGAACCCCCATTCAGATCCCAATCCAACAGTTGACTGGGGTTTCTTGGTTCATTGTGGAACTATACAAATGACAATGGGACCCCCTCTAAAGCATCCGAGACGAAGCTGCAAAAAGGAAACAATAGAAATATCACCTGCTTTCACCGACTGGACAGATGGTTCAATGCTTTAATTTGTTCCCATAACAAATGGGGATATTGTGGCTAAACGGTGAAACAAACACCATGCATTGCCATGGTTCACCATAAACATCAGCAGTATAGGTGCCCTGTATATTTCCACAGGATTTTCGGAGCCATAAGTGTACCCTGAGAAGACACATTTTGCAGGTGCCATGATCGTTTTGTGATAGGAGAGGCGGCATGAAACAGCCATTGGCTATAGAAAAAAAACATTAAAAAACCTGACAAAACATCAAAACGCTTTGGAAGAGAGAGTGTGCAAAGTGGGGCATTCCCCTCTGGTAAACTAACATAAACATGAAAATTCACCATTTTTCATGGGTAAATCCACTATAAATGACCATTTTCAATAGCTACTGTAGGTTAAATTACCAGAGGGTAACCGAATAACAAATATGGTTTTCACGCAACAGAATGGGTTTATTCAGCCATGTTGCTGGTCATGGACTTCGCGGGCGCACAGACACAGTGATTCCAGTGAACGAAATACACCAACTCAAATCAGGCAAAACATTCTTGGCAGAAACACTCAGGGACATCAACCAAACCCTTCCTTTTTAAATAGTCATCCGCACTCATGAATCAACCATGAATCAACCATGAATCAAAAGGATACTAAGGGTAGATACCATATCCACCAACTAAGGGAAATATCAACCATAATCAATTAACCATTATCGTTGGATGTTCCATGAAGCAAGTCCATGTGGCCGTGGCTGCCGTGGTTTCTGGTGCTGGGATGGGTTTCAGCCCAGGAGCCGAACAGATGGGTGGAGTTGATTCAGGTCCTCATTCAACAGGGAAAATTCATATCGAATACATGAGAATTCCATGTACATACACACATATACATATATACATAATGACTGACATATCTATATATATATAATTATACGTATATACATATTTAGATATAGATATAGATATAGATATAGATATATGAATATAAATAAGTAGGTATAATGGTACTTGGTATACAGATATGCAGAGATCCCCCAGATTCCGGAGATCCCTTTTTTCCGGGTCAGGATTTGCCGGATCTGCCCTTCCACTTTGAGGCCGTGACCCAGTTGTAGCTTCCCATCGGGATGGGGATATTTGATGACCCCCCGAATGGGTCAAATTACCGGGTACCCTCCGGTAGACTAACATAACCATGGAAAATCACAATTTTTAATGGGAAAATCCACTATAAATGGCCATTTTCAATAGCTATGTTAGTTTACCAGAGGGTAAAATTACGACGGCTTTTAGATCCCTTGAATTCATGGATGATATGAACGTTTTCTTGTTGCGGGATGAAAATTGGTTCCGCATTCACAACGAGCCAGTGCTTCAAAGAGGTCGAAGACCCAGAAGTAGGACTCCTTCAGCCACTGACCAGTGAGGAATTGCTGCTCAGCAGCATAAGGGTCTGGTTTCAAAAATGCTTGTGTTGATGATCCAAAAGGACAGGTTATACATATATGTATATATAATATATATATAATATATATACTGTATCCGACAGGTATTATATTATGTGTATACACATACAGACACACACACATATATATATGTAAATACATGGTGGTGGTGGGATATACACATACACATGGGGACTATCATAGTTCATAGTCCATAAATTGAGAATCCCCATGAACACCCACCATCATTTCAGGGGTTCTTAAATCCACCTCAACTCCGGAAAGCGAGGCCCAGGTGATTCCTGGTTGATATGCACAAGACAAGGAATATTCCTTTTCCAGAACGGATCCATTTCCAATCTACACGCACAGTGGACGCTTTTATCACGTTAAATGTAAGTCCATAATTAAGTCGAACAAAGAAAATGAAACCAAAATCTAAGTCCGTTTCCAAGTCCAATGTCCATTGATATCCATATCGCATCCACAGGTCAAACAATCCGATGAACTATTGATCGCCGTTAAGGTCAAACTTCTCGCTATGGGATGCAGGCGCCGCGGCTCAGAAACTCCTGTTTTTTTTTTTTGGGATTGGATCTGTTGGATCTGGTGATTTTTGGGGTTTCATTTGGTTCCTTTGTAGATATGTATATATATATATATATACCCCCTGGTAAATTAACATAGACCCTGAAAATCACCAATTTTTAATGGAAACTAGTCTTCCAACCCCTATCTGCCAGGGTCTATGTTAATTTACCAGAGGGTACATACTGTATATATATATATATATGTTTTTTCTCACCTATTCCCAATATGGTGTTCTTTGGTTCTTTGGGGGTGTTTGAACGGAAAATTGTGAATCGTTTTTGGATGTTTGAAAAGGCCAGTGGTGAACTAGGCCAGTGGTTTGGAATGTCAGGACCAACCCAGAGTGGCGAGATGAGTAGTTTGACACTTCACTTCCTCATTTACACACATACACATGTAGTATAAATGATATCCAATCCACTGTTGGGCGCCATTCTCTTGGGCTTCTCCCTGAACCAGCGAATATCGTTGCAGGTATCGATGCAGTTTGGCTGGAATTGCAGATCCAAAAGCCCCCAACGACTTCTGCCCAGACACAGGCTCCGAAAGCTGTGGCTCCACTGGTTGGACAATTTGACTCTAAACTAAGGCACCCCATTACCATGACCCGCGGATCTGGTCAGTCACAGGCCTTGCTCACGCTCACCGAGAATGGGCAGGTGGTTTTCCGCCTGCAGCTGTCAAAGGCAGGCGGTGGCCTCTCGTAATCTGACCAGGGCAGGAAAATCCCAATTTCTAGATGATTTCCCATGAAAATCATTGACCCTCCCGAGAATTTACCTGAAATTCTGGATTCCCAGCCCTGGGAAACCTTGGACCTTGGTTCAGAGGCAGAGCAAAGCACCGTTCAGCATGGAGAAGAGGCCCTGCTGACCTTGGGAAGCTCTGGCTTGCCTTCACTCTGTACCTTGAAGCTGCACATCAGCCACAAGGTCGGCCCAGCGGGCCGCGGAACGTTTGATCCAAAATCAGGTTTATTGCTAGGTGGGTTAGATCTCCATGTTTGAACCATTTGAGGTGCCATTTTTTGAAAGTGAAGCCCCGTTCCGGTAAACGGGTAGTCAGCCTGATTATCGTTTGCTGCCTAAATCGCCATGAAATCATGTTGGCATAAATCATGGATTTTACTGCTTTCATCATGTTTAAAAAATGACATTTTTAGGCTGAAATCCACTTTTATTTGACGCCTAAATGGTGGGTTTGATTTATTGGTTAAATCATGTTGAATCGACCTTTTTTCCTGCTGAAATCCCCCCCCCATCTCGTCTCCACACGAGGTGGACCTCTCCATCGACGAGCAGCCTGTGGCTTCGGTGCAGCTGGCGGAGCTGTCGAAGCTTCAGCTGCTTTGACAGAAATCCTCCATTTCAGAAATACGAAAATTGTTGCGTTTTCATGGGAAAATGTATCATCAATATTCATTGAATGTGTTTTTGTTTTGGATTTTTCTAATTTTTTCTAGATGAACTTTAAGTGGGGCTCAGAAATGAGGGATTTAAGTGGAATGTCTGGCCATTCATGGAGAGAGGAATGATGAACCATCGGATTCGGAGCACCCTGTTGTTTTTTCATCCCAGTTTATGGGGAGTGAAACCCACAGCAAAGGTGGATGTTAGCCAAGAAAACTTGGTAGTTCCTCTGTTTCTCCATTGGCAGCAAATGTGGCATGAGTAGTGACTGTAGAAAACCATGATGTCAACGATCTGGAAAGCATGTTTATTCACTACTGTCAATCACATGATATTCGGGATCTGTTAATGAACGCACAGTCATGTTGATTGGGAAAATGATCGTTGTCACTATAGTGTGAATGACTCATACCGGTAGCATCGCTTTATGAATCAACCAATGCGATTGAATAAAAATGCAAGGCAGGTGCTACTTTTTGGCGGTCCAGTGTCCCCCATGAACCAATGGGCGCATGATTGATGGATCCTGCTTCAGGCTACACCTTGGCAAAGCTCTGCGGGACGACGAGGTGTGAGTTTGGAGATGATAGTGGCATACCTTGGCGAAGGGTAGTTTAACGTTTTTTTTGGCAATACATGGGGATGTAAACACTAATATAGATATGGGTAGAATGCTAGATATGAGTGTCAATGTAATCAGCTATAAATATACTTGACTATAGATACAATTAAATATGAATATGAGTTTTTAACTGTTTAGTAAATACAATCAATTATATTATGATTATATGCATATAAAACTAGTACAATTACAGATATCTCATAGAATTGGATGATGGGAAAATTTACAGGAAAGCCCTATATTTGATGGAAAAAACAATGGTTTCCTGTAGATTTTCCCTTAAACCAATCCAGTGAATATCATAAATGGTCATATTTTTGATGTCAGAAACCGTCCATTCCAAAGCCGTTTTTGCCATCCGAAAAAATCACTCGGCGGATGCTCCACTCGCAAGTCATGGGGAAGAACCCCGGAGATCTAACCATGTGAATGGGGATTTAACCCATGAGTAGTGGATAATGTGGATATGGTCTTGTCTGAAAATGGCATATACCCATTAATTGTTTGCAATAGAGTACATCATGAATCATTAAATTTATTTAAGGGTAGCTATTTAAGACACACACACACATTTTCTCCAGGTTTTCCCAAGGACCGTCAGAGACATCCCGGAAGCATGGCCTGGAAGCTAAATCAATCCAAGGTCGAAAGGTGGGTGTTAAATTTCCCCCTCCCTTTGGAAACACATACCCTCTGGTAAACTAACATAGCTATTGAAAATGGACCATTTATAGTGGATTTACCTATTAAAAGTGGTGATTTTCCATAGCTATGTTAAATTACCAGAGGGTAAGATCATTTACATTCATTTACTGTAAATTCAAACCCAACCAGGCCTTTTTGTTACTGACTCTATCCCCACTGCAGCGGTCAGGTGGAGTTCCAGGGTCACATTTTCCAGGTGAAGCTTTGGAGCCACTCAGCCAGTTTTTTTCAGCAGCAGAAATGGAGATTTTGCCTGTCAAAACATGAGAGACTTTTAGGCAAAAAATGGAGATTTCACCAGAAAAACATGTGTAGGCAAATATGATTTAGCGAGCAAACAGTGAACTGTCAACACACTTGGAGGGCCTCCATGTGACATCCTGTGCTAATTTTGCCTGGCAGTTGGATGTGAATTGGTAACCCTGGCAAGTTCTCCTGTTCTAAAGATGATTTCACTTGTGTGTGTATGATATATGACATATATATATATGTATACAAGACGCACAGTAGATATGTATTTCATACGCATATCTGGATGTGTAAATTTACACAACATATACAAATCATCATATCATATACATATCATAGGTCATGAAGCATTTGTGTTTTCTGAACAAAAACCACGGCTCTGAGGTGAAAAGCCTCAGGACCCTCTGGCACTTCACCTGCAGCGACCGCATGGTTGTGTGGGTCCCAGGAGAACTTGTGCTTGTGAATATTGGTGCGATGGACACCTCACAGTACATGTAGATGCCACAAACATATGCTGAACGATGCAAATCAATAAATAAACATACATGGTACAAAATAATATCTACACTCATGTATGTATGCAATTGTATACAATTATATGTTGTCCGGAGATACTATATTTATAGTGGACAATTCAGATTCTTATTTCAAAGCCATTCAGTCCAATGTCCAATGTCAGTGGTTTTTCAGGACATTTTCCAGGAACCCGCTTTTTTTTAATGGATCAACAACGCGTGGCTTCCTTTACTCTACCCTCTGGCAATTTAACATAGCTATTGAAAATGGCCAGTTATAGTGGATTTTCCCATTAAAAATGGTGATTTTCCATAGTTATGTTAGTTTACCAGAGGGTAACGCGTTCCCATTTTCATCAATCCAATGAGCACAGATCCAAGGTGGGTGATATCAGTGATTCTGTGATTCTACTCCCACCTGGTGACGTGTTCCCATGAATCCAATGGTCCCCGAATTTGTTGGGAAAATCTGCTGATTGGGGCCCTATATCTGGGGGTCTAACTGATGTGAAATCAACATCAGTTATGCGAAATCACAAATCATGTCCAAAGATTTTTTTTCTCTTGATATTCTTGGACCAATCTAAATTTCTAAATCACACATCCTGATTTGGTTTCCTGCCGATTTTTCCGCATCACTCCATCCACAGCAGAGGCCCTGCCTTGCGTTCCGACACGTCACCCTGGTCCAAGCTTCGCGCCAAAGCCATGCAGGCCCCCTTAGGGATGGGCTGTGGTTTTGATGGGATCATATACCATAAATCATAGATGATGGGCATATGATTATATAATTGTATATATATATAACTATATAAATATACATATCCATTATATACATATGATATTATATATATATAAATAAATATAAATAACTATATATATATAAATAAATAAATATAAATAACTATATATATATATATACATATCCATTATATACATATGATATTATGTATATATATATATAAATAAATATAAGTAACTGTATATATATATATAAATAAATATAAATAACCATATATATATACATATCCAATATATACATATGATATTATGTATATATATATTTATAAATAAATATACATAACTATATATATATATATATTTAAATAAGTATAAATAACTATATATAAACATATCCAATATATATATACATATGACATTATGTATATGTATATGTATATATATATATATGACGAGATGGTATCAATCTAGTGATTGGTGTCAAATTATTACGAACAATAATGGATTAATGGGTGTATGATGGAAATACGATGTGTACAGGAATTGTATATGATGTCTAATAGGTATATGATGTTTCTCACTCTCATAATTCTGTTGTGCAAACCGTTTGCAGGCTAAATTTGGATGTTTGTCTGGGAAAGACGTGGTTTGAGTTTTGGTCTACGCGTGAATCCCGGTCGAAACACAGAATTGAAGGCCTGTCACTTTCGTCCGTTCATGAGCTTTTGCAAGGCTTTGGAACTTCAACTTTGACTACCCTCTGGTAATTTAACGTAGCTATTGGAAATGGCCATTTATAGTGGATTTTCCCATCAAAAATGGTGATTTTCCATAGCTATGTTAGTTTACCAGAGGGTAATTACTTCTTCTCCAAGAGTCCACCAGTTTAAGTCACGGTGGAAACCACCAGTTTTTTTCAGTTCTTTGAGGTCCCAGCATCCAGCTGCATGCACAAGAGAAACATAGAAAAGTATAGATATCTATATCATTCTATGTCTATGAAAATACACATATATACATATATTTATACACATACATAGATATAAAATGACTCATTACAATCCATGTGGCATCATCTTACTGGCCTTTTACTAAAACGGGCGGTTGCGAGGTGCTGCAGTGTGCCTTGGCCTCCAGCTGTAGCTTGAAAGCTGCTCCTGTCAGGCCAGGGCTTCGGAATCAGGGAATGTTGGGGAATGTTGGGGATGGGAGGGACTCATCCCCCTTACCCTCTGGTAATTTAACGTAGCTATTGAAAATGGCCATTAATAGTTGATTTTCCCATTAAAAATTGTGATTTTCCATAGCTATGTTAGTTTACCAGAGGGTAAACAGCCAAATTCTATGGTTATGTGGAATTTCTCACTAAACCATGGTTTCCTTTGGGGGTGTGTTATTTTTTTTTCGGAAGGGATGAATCACATGTGGAGTTGCCCAAGAGTTCCAGGAATATCAGGGCAATTTATGGAGGTCCTATTTTTTTCACGGGAATCCACTCAGCCAAATCTATGGTTCATTGGAAACCGCATATGGTCGTAGTTTTTTCGATTTTTAGCCATAGATGATGATGCAGCAGTGTTTCTACCGTTGAATCTCTTGAATATCATACGGTTGTGTGATTTTTGGCACAGTTTTAGGGACGAAATTTGACAGCCTGGGTACATCCCGGCTGGAGAAAAATTGGGGCATTGGTCCCTTGGCCAAAGCTTCAAGAATTACTTGGCTAGCTGGGTACACCATTAATGTATGTAGTATATATATATATTATACGTATATATATATATATTATACATATGTATATATATAATTAGCTCCATTATATCACCATTATTCTCCCTGTAACAGTAATCATCTCTCTGTGGATAGATCATAGAGATATCATGGGGGTATAATGGGACAATAAGAATCAACATTTGGTAATTAGCTCAATGGCAGGCCGCTGGAAAATCCACCAGAAATAGTTCGATGAGTTTCCAACCTATAGATGCCCATTGATGCTATAGGGGATTCAAAAAAGACTGGGCCACCATCTTTGATGACATCGGAGAGCATGGAAAATGGGTTTGTCCGAACATTTTCAGGAAAAACCTCAATCACTGGTGATTCATGATGTTTTCTATCACAATTGCCATAAATTGGGCTATCCTGCATTTCTTTTCAACCAATTCCGTTTACCAGAGTTTGTTGGTTGATTATATTCTCCATCATTATGTTATTCCCCATGATATTCTTCATGATATTCCCATTATCTTTCCACTGTATCCGTTATATTTCCCATTATATCGGTTAGATTCCAATTATATTCCAATGATCTTCCAATGATCTTCTGAGTATATCCGGTGTATTCCCCATTATATCCCATTAGATTGCCATTCGATTTGTGATATTCCTATTATCTCCTCATAACATGGTTGGTTTGACAGCCAATTTTAACCTGGCTCGACCTGTTTGGGGCGCAGGTACCTTGTGAGCCTCAGCGATGAGATCCTGGACCGAGCGTCTTGGTCATGGCTTGAGGGTTTACCATCCAGCCAAACGGGGCTGGCTGGGAAATCCCCTATGGTTTAGAGCTCCGAAAATCATCCACGGTTGATCGGTGGATTGCCGGAGAGTAAGCTCTCTCAGTTTTTTTGACATGGTTGAAAGCATTCGGAGCTGTCTCCTGTTTTTTGTCAATGCACCTCGAATTTAAGTGGCCATTTTCTTGGGTTTTTGGGGAAAATGATGAAGTCTAGGTTCCAAAATTTGAGATCCAATTGATGTGTGGCCTTGATAAGGCAAGCACCGACCTGAATTCACAGCGGCTCTAAGGAGATGAGTCAGTACTCCCAGGTGGGACTTCTTGGGCGACACAGCGCCAAGGGGGAACCCTCCTGTGGGAACAAACATATGGTTTTTTGCGTAGGTCTTCCAAATCCCCAATGATTTCTTGATATATCCAATGACAGCCCATGATATCCGCACAAAAAATCCCCGTTATCTCCCTATTCTCATTGTTGGTCAACAAACCCGCTGCAACACGCCGCGTTGCGGCAGGTCTCCCAGGAATGTCCACTGGGCTTTGCCCTTGCTTACGCGACACTTTTCTTTACCTCATATCTGGAGACAGAGGACGATCCTGCGTCCCTTACCGTAACGGACAGGCTACGGATTGGTGCCGGGTATGGCTTCACATTAAATCCGTAGCATCAGAATGGGGAGAGATTGTTGTGGACCGAAAACATGGACAGGGGAGAATGGGGAGATGAAGGGATATAATGGAACAGCTAGAGTGAGTCGCACTTACCAAGTTGTAATTGAAGGGATTGAAGGATTTAAGGATCCTTTTGGAAGATGCCGTGACCGTTGGTTATTTACTGATAGTGATCGGTGTGTAACCAAACCAGAATGAGGATAAAGCCATCAAACATGGGAAACACACCAGGCAACGTAGAGTTGTTTTTCAGTAGCTCACATCAAAGTCCATCAAACTGCTATGCGCTAAGGACGACTAGAGCTGTATCCAATTCCCGAGACAGCAAGAATGTTCGACTTCCTCGTCTTGGTCGATAGTTTCAAACCACCAAGACCTAAGGCTTTTGAGGATGTCGATCTTGTTGTATTTGCATCCTATTGTCGTCCAGGCCTTTTCATCAGGATAGAAATTTCAACTTGAACCCTGACGATGTGTTACAAGAGTGGTGTATTTCTTTGTGTTAAATGGCCATTGTTGGCTGGAGAAAAAACACTGAAGCTGAGGTTAGCTTTCAGATGCTTGACTCACATTTGGTGGCGGTGATTGGCACCCTCTTTCTTGAAGCTTCTGATTTCCAGTGATTTTGGTGTTGTTCTAGTGGGATGACGACCCTTGCTATTGTCGATATTCGCGTATCTACATTGCTTTGAATTTGCGAAGGGGCAAAGTGATAAATTCATGCCCGCCTGCCCGCCCACTAGATAGATAGATAGATAGATAGATTAGATTAGATTAGATTAGATTAGAATAGATAGATAGATAGAGAGTTAGATGGATATATAAATCCAATGAGATAAGACAAGAGACGATACTTTTTTTTTTCCCCATGGAACAAGATAAAATACTGTTCCAGAGAAACAGACAGATCTCGTCTTAGGTAACTTGAAATTGGGCACCCAAGTGCTTTCGAAGAGCATCGACGTCGGCTCGACGTCTTTGGCTTCGCCGATGTTCGGAGGAAGCAGGTGAGGTTTTTCCACCGGTTTTTGGTGGACTGGGAATGGGCTGAAAGCTATTGGGAATTCTGAGTAGTTTCTTTGGGACAAGTGAGCAGTTCATGGAAGTTTGGGGAATTTTTGGGAAAAAGAATCCAACAAACAGGTGAAAGAAAGATGCCGAATGGGAGCAAAGTGATGTTGACATGATCCTAAGGTGGACGCCTAATACTCAAAGCCACCAAGAATCAGTGGGCCATGGCCACTTGGACCTCATGTGTTTACTCCGACAAGATTCCTGATGTGGGAAGGAAGAAGCGCAAAGATAACGGCCTTGTGCCTCTGCTAAAATCACTGAATGAATCTTTCCCACATTTTCCAAAGGCCTTTCGAAACTGTTTGGCTCTAATAAAGTACCCGTGCAGTCACAACTTTAATTTCATCTGGAACGTGGCAGAGTCCAAGAAGAAGTCACCTTCCAGTGGCCCGATCCTTCTACAGCCTCCCCTTCAAGGCCCCACATGACCGTGTCCCCCAGGCCCCTTCGCTGGTTGAAGCTCTTTGCAGTTCATGCTCGGCCACTTGGCTGAAGGAATGTCTTGCAGAGATCGGAAATTGGTGTCGTGGTTGACTAGAGATGACATGGTGTAGCCTTGCCATTTCGTCCAACATGGAAATTCTCCGTTGCAACGAGATACGGAAAAAAGACCTATGGAACATGTTTTGGGTTGCGCATGTTCAGAATTTTGACCCATGATGACATGTAGCTTTGCAAACCATTTAAAGGGCACTTCAAACCCACTGGGCTCCATAGATGTCTTTTGCCCCCTGTTTTCATTTCTTCCAGCAGGACATCAGGTAGCGTTAAATCCTTGGCCTTACCCCCATGTTTTCACATTCTTTCTACAAATAAAAATGACACCCCCTCTGGTAAACAAACATAACTATGGAACATCACAATTTTTAAGTATTTTAAATGTGAAAGTCCACTATTTCTATGGCCATTTTCTATGTCGCTTTTTCTATGTTTACCAGAGGGTACCTTGAAATCCATTTGGAATCCCCGTATTTCTGTTGGACAAGTGCTGGATATCTCCGAATCTGTGCTCAGGAGGCGCCTTCGTGACATCATCAACATGCCATCCGAAGGAGTGCCAGAATGGGATGGTCCGCGTGACAAATTTTTGGCCTTTGACTCTGGGACATGGGAACATATATGATATAATATGTATAATAATATATATATATGAATATAATATATATATATACTGTATATGATATATATATATACTTCTTTGAAGTTTCCTTTGACTCCTAAGTCGTATCTGCGAACTTTGATTCAGATTTCGATGTTCTGAAGAACCTGATCTTTGCGTTCCACCAAGATCCCTTCTTGAAAGCTGACACCTTCGAGTTCCAAGATCCTGCAACTTTCGAAGTTGGACCCATCAAACCTTCTGTTCGCCACGGTACATCCTCCATCCATTTCCTCCTTCTACAAACACTGCGAATCGCGGCAAGATTGGACGTGACTATTTCCAAAGGTTCACCATTCAGATCAACGCTTCACAGATGTTGGAATTCTCACCTCAAAGCCTTCCACCCGATAGGATTCAGTTTAGCAAAGTAATCCCATCCTCGGATCGTATGAAACATCCCCTATGGTTCCCGTACTGCAAAATGGATACATTCCACCAAGACCGGTTTGGTTTCGAGGGGTATTTAATATCAGGGGAAGGGGATTAATGTGGCAAATACGATCATACAGTCAGTAGACCTACTGCTAGCATTCGAGGATGAGATTACGACCAATTTATGTTACCCTCTGGTAATTTAACATAGCTATTGAAAATGACCATCAAAATAGTGGATTTTCCCATTAAAAATGGTGATTTTCCAGTTCGCTATGTTAAATTACCAGAGGGTAATATCAGGGATGGTTTATGATTGGGTTTACCACATTGCGAATCTGCCATGTCGAAGATTGATGTTGCTAGCTCTGGGATCCATTCGAAACTGTGAACGATTCTGTTCGTGAAATCCTATGGACGGGGATGCCAAGTTGTCAGGGGCATACCCGGCCCATTTATTTCACAGACTTGGTTCAAGAGACATTTTTCTTAAGCCGGAATCGGATGGAATCGGATTTTTCTAGATGTGATATGATGTGATGATAAAAAACGGTGCTGTTTCCTGTAACTGTTTAGAAACATCCATTGAATACTTGGGGTTGAAGATGGGGCATTCCGAAACAACTTTCATGGGCTTCACCAGCGTTTTTTTTTTGTAAAATTCCCAGCCCCCCCAATATTAGGCTCCAGAAACCATGCTAAGTAGGGGATGGGACAACATATTTGGGACTATACAATGGTGAGTAATATTGGAGGGATAAACATGACGAAAATAGATGATTTTCTCAGCTATCAACCTTTATTTACGGTGGATTTTCCTATATTTTCCCATGGATTTGTCCATTGAAACCTCCATCGGTGTTACACCCCCAGTGCAGGTGCTCCAAGCAGCAACCTCTGGGGCCGCCCGGTGAATAATGGAGCATGACTGGTTCATGGCTTGATCTATGTAATTGCGGTACATTGAATATGATGTATGTTCCATAGAATATGTATATATATATATAGTATGTATATACTACTGTGATATATAACACTTAGTCACTGAGACTAAACATATACATACAAATACAAATGCATGTATAATATATCGAGTTATATATATATACATAAGATTCATGGAAAACGTATCCATTTATTCGTTTACTATTTGTTGTTCAGTTATTTTCCAACTCTATTCGGGATAATGATCCAGACTGTCATAGTTTGGGGGTTGAATTCAGCACCCTTGTTGAGATTGGCAGGACTCAGAGGGGAAGCACTCATGAAGCAAGGGGATGCTTCATGTTGAAGAAGTATTCCTATGTTTCTTGATTGCATTTTTAAAATATCTTCATTTTCAATAATGTGTTTATTGCCTAGCATGTGAAGGTACACTGTATTTTTGGTTGCTTACAGTAGATGAGATCTTATGATGCTCGGTGCATTTTCGATTATTTATTGCAATTGTGACTCGTTGTTATTAGCCCAAACATGATTCTAGATGATCGTCATGTTTCAATGGCAAAAAAAAGCAATCATTCAACAAACGCTGTACACATGTACCCTCTGGCTATTTAACATAGCTATGGAAAATGGTCCCTTTATAGCGGATTTATGATGATTTACCTATCCAAAATGGTGATTTTCCATAGCTACGTTAAATAACCAAACGGTACAATCATTCAACATACACTTTTTTTGGTGTTTCACTGAAGGTGGCAACCACTCGCGACTCCAACTTGAGGACTGGGGATCAGCCGTAGGGGATCGGCCCCAACTCATCGACTCTGCCGTAGGGGGTTGATATTCCGATTTACCCTCTGGTTATTTAACATAGCCATGGTATAGATGGCCCATTTATGGATGATTTTCCCATTAATACTTCCATTTATACGGGATTTTCCATGGCTATGTTAAATAACCAGATGGTAATCATCTTGGTTGTCAGGTTATGGATTCGCTGCATCTATAGTTTGGCCTTTTCACATTTTGTTGCTTACAAACTCAGATTCAGCCCCCCCCAAGGTGACCCCCAACAAGGCTTGGCGAATGAAAACCATCGGTTGTTGGGGAAGTCACCTTTGGGGGTTGAATCTCCATGAAGCAACTTTCATGGTCCAAAGCCTCGTTGCCAATGAAATCTGCTGGATCCAGCCACTTTAGGAGACCCTTTCCATAGACTGTATCACCTGCAGATTTTCAGCGACTTTGAAGTAGAAACCATCACAAGATTCGGGGTTCCAGTTTTATCCACACTCGGCTGTTTTCCGGAACGATATACCTCCCAGTGTGATTTTGTAAATCGTCCGGTACTGTCGATTTCCTTTTCTATGGCTTGATTTGATTTGATTTATAAAGGGGTACCTTCCATAACCCCCTGGATAACTATTACAGTGCTAAATAGAAGTTATTGGACAACTATACAGTAAACCCATGGATAACTGGATAACTATGGAAAATCAGTTAAGTTTTTGCTTCAATGGATAACTTTAGTCCCTTAAACTGATCCGTCCGAAAAAGCCGACGGACATCGTTGGGTTCTTCACCCCCGTGAGTCACACAAAAATGGCTGTGTCCAACATTTATGAAGTAAGTTGATAGGGGAAAAACATGACATCTAACCAGGTCAGATATTAAGTACACAATGATTAGATCTATCTTGAATAGTATCATTCATCTTGAACTTAAGTACCATATGACAGATCATCTTGTATTAGTATCATGGAAAATATCATACATATGTACCTAGTAATTGAGATCTATCTTGAATTAGTATCATCAATTTGGTATCATTGTAATCTCATGTTGCAAAACCTGCCTCCAGGACTCAAGGCATGCTTTGGCCTCCAGGTACAAGTCCCGATCATGCCGTTCGGATTCGGTCATGCGGTTGGTTATATATCCCATAAAAAATCGATCTATTCACGATATTATGGGATAAGATGTTATAAATTATGATTCCATATTATTATCTTTGTTGTTGTTTTTGTTATTATTATTATTATTGTTATTTTTGCAGCATCTTTCTTTTATTCGCCCAAATGCGAAGAGTCTTCAAGCAATAAGATCAGAAGCCTTGTGCAAACAGTACCATTTTGTAGCAAGGGACGGCCAAGTCTTCCCCTATTTGGATAAAAAGGGAACATCTACAGGAAGCCTCGGAACACACATTTGCGGGTATTTTTAGCCATGGTTTCCTGTAGATTTTCATTTTTCTCCATCCATTGAAGTCGAAGAAACCGGTGGTATCCGGTGGTCAGGTTGTGCATCGAGATCCTGCACGATGGAACCGGAAGTGACGGCGATGCGGGGCTTCCGCTTCTCCGCAATGCCGTGGAGTCCTTGGCCAGCGCGGGAGCGGGCCTGGTGTGCTGAGGTCAAACGCTAACCGTTTTTAGGATGAAGACTCAACAGTAATACGAAAAAAGGGTTGATTGTGAGTAGATTATCTGTAAAGATACTATCTGATAAAATTAAGTATTATTACATATGGCTTTACCGGTAATCTAACATAGCTATGAGAAAGGCACCATTTTCAATAAACCACTATAAATGGATCATTTCCCATAACTATATAGGTTAAAGTACCAGAGGTATTGGTTAGTACTGTAAGAGTAATGACAATAGTTGTTTGATGATGGTGATGATGGTGATGCTAGTGATGCTTCTTATCACTCATGAATTTGATCATGGTGACGACAGTGATGCATGAACTTTTTGTTTGATGGATGATAGACAAGATCAGACAGTACAAGACAAATTCAAAAATGAAAGAAGCAAAAGAAGACGCAGCCAATTGTCGCTGGGTCGCATCCAATGGGAATTCCAATATATACTTGTGTTTGTCTGAAACTTGGGTACCCAAAAACCGTATAGTTTAGACAACCACATTTTTTCCCACATTTTTTCCTATGTAAATATCGCATCAATATCCTACGACATAAAAAAATATGTGGAGGGCGGGCCAGACCGCAAGGCCCCGGAGCCCGGAGGTAGTATTGAATACCAGTTCGTATATTTAAATGTAGTTACCGTCTGTTTAAATGAATTGGATTCCGTAAGTTTAAATGGCTGGGCCAAGGAAAACCTTCCCGGAGGGAGTCTAAAATACCTGTTCGTATATTTAAAAATCCGTATACTTAAATGTAGTTACTGTATCATTAAAATTAAAACCACTTAGATCCATGAATTAATTCCTCCAAAATTCTTGGATCCGATTTTTTTTTTGTCCGATCCCGGGAGACAGCCTGGCTCAGCCTGGCAGGACTGACGGATGTCTTCTTGTTGATTCGACTTACAGCAGGCTGTGGAGGCCATGAATTGGAGGTACCAATCCCATATATTTTTGGCCTATTTTTCAGGCCTAAATTTCAGGGAATATCCCCAGAAAATATGGCCTGATGTGGAATATAAACGTACCTCCATTTTACCTGAAATGTCCCATTAAGTTTTAATGGGATTTTATGTGACTTCAGCAGCAAATATAGAGGTTTTATGGCGCATATGGTGAGGTGACTGACAAATGGTGATTAGTTGATGATAATGGGGGATTAGTTGATGATTATAGGGTGATTAGTTGATGATTATAGGGGATTTATACTATATAAGCAATATATTCGGAATAAGCACAATCCATGCAGGGAGACCCGTTCTCAACCGACAAGTTAATATATAGAGGGACGACAAAAAGGGTTTTGAACACTGCTCTCTTGGGGATAGACGGAACAACCAACCATGATGGGGATACAATACAATGGGATATATTAGGGTACAGCAGCCAACAATTGATAGGAATATGATGGGAATATAATGAGATAGACTGATAGACATTGATGGTGGATATGATATAATGATCACCATCAATCCCAATAGTGTCAACTTATTCATTTCAAGTGGTTACTAATGACTCATGTAGTGGCTCATCTTCACCAAATTGGGGTTTCCTAAGATAGAGGGACCCAAGGATTCTGACCCTAATTTGGGAAACATCCCAGTAGAAATGGGTTTGTGTCAAACACACATGGTGATACAATAGAGTGATGAAAAGGCAAAAGTAAGAAGAAACAAAATCAGTAGTTGATGTTAAGCATTCAATTTTCCTGGAGTTATCCTGGCGTGAAAAACTGGGGAATCAGTATGTATCCAAGGCGAAGCCGGCAGCATGTGCTCAGGATGTGTCCTTGGATGACCATCTTGTGTAGCTGATGACACTTTTTTTGATGGAAAGAAACCTTGAGATATGATACGACAGGTTGCTGGTTGCTGGAATTTGTGCGATTTAAACAACTCCAAGAACTAGAACTACAAATGTGTAACTGGGCTTAACCCCCCCACATCTACCTGAACATTTGTGTTATTGTACCATCAACTTTTGGTTGCCGCAGTCTTGAACCCCGTTGCTCGCGCAAATTATATTTTTCATCATGTATTATCATGTACTGTGCCACACACTTTGTCCGATCACCAAAAAAGACCTGAAAGGACGACTTGGCATATACTGTCCCGAAAACCATCGAGTTTCAGTCGCTGACACACTGTGGCTAGGCCCATGGTCGAATCCTAAAAGTCCCGAGGTGCAACTGATGCTGGGGATTGGTCAGAACCTGCTAGTGATTTTCCCGCATGAATGGATGAACATCCAAACATCCATAGCAACCAGCTGAATTTTCATCTTGAGACCAGGATTCCATGGGTCCCTGGCGCGCCAGCGAAGTGTTGGGGTCTTCCAAGTTGGGTTCATTAGCTTTTCATGATGCAGGTGATTTGGAAATGATTCGCCCCGCACGTCACCAGCCATTTCCGGAATGCAGGGATGGTACTTGGCTTGGCTTCAAGATCGCTTCCTCAGCAGTGTGGCTTGCAAAGACGAGGTATCTGGAAGCTGACGGGCTGATGGGGAGGCTGTTGGTCTATCCTTTTTTTTGCCCTCCGAGGCGATGTCCAGCGAAAAAGTCAACATTTTCTGTATCTTTTTGATGGGCCATGGGAAAGGGGTTGGGATCACATTTTTTTCAGACTGAACCAAAAAATGCCTGACCGAAGTTCGAAAAACCATGCTTGTACTAAGCAAACGGAATATATTGGGGTTTCCATAAATGGGGATTCCCCAAATTTGATGGTTTATAACGGAAAATCCTATTAAATTGGATGATTTAGGGGTACCCGGGGTACCCCCATTTATGGAAGCTCCCATATCAGCTCTGATGACATCATCCTGTTGAAGTCCTCACCCCACATCAGGCGCACGGTCACGGTGGTCGCCACTTCGTCTTGGTGCTACCGAGCAGCTGGCATCTACTGCCCTTTCCGTTCATTGGTGGCACCAGCGGATTGGGATGATGCAATTGGTGGACAAACATGCGTGAGTTACTAAGGGTTACTTATAATGGATTGTTTTCTGGGGATAAGGGGTGGGGCTTGCGCTTGGCTTCATCCGGGATGCCATGCCACAATCAACTTGGAGACTTCCCAATGAGTTTTAGATATGGCTGTGAGGAACGAAACAAAAAACGATGGACCTCTAAACCACTAAGCCTTTGGGGGTGTTACCATTCCATCTGGCTTATCATTATTGTCCCCATTGCGATTTTAAATTTGAGGAGTATACCGGTCTACCACATTATCACACAAAACCACATATTACATCACATCAATATCCCAGGCATATTCCATGAATATCCCATGATATACCCATTAATATTCAACGAATATCCCATAGTCCCATTGATATAAAAAACGGATATCCCATTCATATTCCGAATTGCAAAACCACATATTTTTTCCACAGATCTCAAAAGAGATCCCAAAGGCCAAGAACTGTGTCCGGAGACCCAGGACCAACTGAATCGGGAAAGATGGGTATGTGTTTTTTTTGAGGAACAATATATCATTATACATGTGTATGTATATATATATAATACTCAAGCCAGGCAAAATGCTTTTAACCAACTAAAGCTGGGTGTTCATGAATTGGATTTTTTTTAACCAACTGAAAGCCACAGCATTCTGCATATTCAATCATACTCATACTTATTCTGACCAACAAGCATGCAGGCTAAGCCAACAAGAACGGCTCAAAGCCTGGATACCTTGGAACCATGAACAAGGAGATCGCTGACAAGTGGGGGTAACACCAACAAAAAAGGTAGGACATACCCTCTGGTAATTTAACGTAGCTATTGAAAATGACCATTTATAGTGGATTTTCCCATTAAAAATGGTGATTTTCCATAGCTATGTTAAATTACCAGAGGGTAGCTGATACATACTGACTACGGAGACATACCAAGCTGGCCACAGCTGGTGCTGATCCGCCAGTGACACCAGCACAGGTGGAGCCGCATAAATGAAGCCGCAGAGCTTCTGGAAGGCCGACCCTTTTTCAATTGGGGTGTTATAAAACCAATCATTAAACATGGAGATTAAATGGCTATATTAAACATGGGGATATTTCACCAACTTGATACGGGAAATAATTTTTTGACATATTTTTGATGTTTTTGTGGTCTGAACACGGGAACACCCATATAGCATGGAACTTTTTACTGGACAACGGATGATAAACCATTGGAAAATAGGACCTATTTTCGCACAAATCTACTGTAATAAATTTGACAATGTTATAAGCATCGATATCTAAAATCAAGAGTTGTATTTACTGTTGGAAACCCAGTACTACACCTACCATCCGCGATTTATAACGCCCATTCATGGTGATTTTGGGGCTTGTTTACTATTGGGTTTACTACATTGTAAGTAATTACAGTATCCAGTACTATACAATCTAAATACAGTATCCGGTACTATACAATCTAGCGGCTAATCTACCAGATATAAGTGGGGTAAAGAAACCAGATACCAAGTGGGATGTCCATCCAAGTGTTCGTGGGTAATCCACTGGTTAGAAGGTGGACCCAACCACACCAAAAAAGCCAGTGGAACATTGGTGGGAATCGCCACGAATTGAAATTCATTGCACTGGTGAAGTCGTATCTATTGGAATTCTGGAATTCTGGAAGCGGTGTGGGATTTCCAAGTACTGTATCATCAAGTATCCATGTACACAACAAGCAGTCTCTGAGCAGGTGCTGGTCTTGTTGTCGGTTTTTGTTGTCGGTTTTTGTTCGACCTCAAAAAACGCGACAAAAAGGACCTCAAGACTCGGGGTAGGGTTGCCGAGCCTGTGGGGGTTACTCTATGCTTACTACCCTATATATATAAATGTAATTATATATATATATGTATAGAATTATATATATATATGTATATGTATATATTTATGTGCATATATATATATGTATAGAATTATATATATATGTATATATATATGTATGTATATATATATATGTATGTATATATATGTATATATGTATATAATGTATAAACATATGCAGCTACAGAATATACCTATTGGGAGTGAACTATCACAATGCGATTGATTTTAAAGGCTTCACGGGCAGGAAGTCCAAACGTGGTGGCTGTGTCGATGCGAGAGAAGTTTAAGCCGCTTCGCTTTCGAATGGGGGGGTCTTAATGGGATCCAATGGGATTTAATGGGACTTACAAGAATTGGTTAAATCATCATTGTCTAAGTTTATTGGGATTCAATGGGATCTATGAATTATTAACCATCCACCTAATATTCAACATCTCTCTTTGGTTTCGAATCAGAAAGAAAAATTACTGGAACAAGGATGAACAAGGCCACCAAAATAGTTGGAGTATCGCTCCTTGAGATGGTGATCCAAAATGACTATTCTCCGTAGCCACTTTGGTTCGTATACGTAGTATATTATATATATATACATTATGTAGGTAGAATAGAATGGTCAGAACAGAATAGAAATAGAAAGAGGATAGTAATAGAGCAGACAGACAGAGAGGTGCTTTGAGGTGGACCAGTCATCTCCTGTCCAAAACCAGCCCAGGCAAGGTTTCTTTGGACAAGGACGCCCCCGATTTCAACGGATGGCCCCACTGGGGATATAATGAAGGGATCACGGGGAATGATGGGCTATAGTGGAACGTGTAACCAACATTCTTACAGTATATTTAGATATATCTGAAAATCGAATAAGTCCCCCAAAAAAGCAAAACACTAGGAATACTGAATGATCAAGATAATTAAATGCCAAACCAGCCCTAAATGTTTTTCCCAGTATATCATTGGTCGCCCAAGTCGCCGGATCATTGGTTGATCATATCTCTATCATTCGCGACTAAATCCAGTGCTGGTGACACCACCAAGCGAACATGGCAACATGGCCTCAAATCAACCCGACCTACCATGTTTTCAGATTTTGAAAGAAATCCTGGAATCTAGTTGTATCATTTCCGTGAGCTGCTGGACATGGTGGTTTCAGGCTGGTTGCATCCACGTGGAAATCAGTCGGCCAAATATTTGGTTCCAGGTCTTGACCAATCGTCCTGGGCCCCTACCTGGAACTCAGGTTGACTTCCATAATTAGCTGAAGGCAGCATTTGCAGGACCCCCCCTATGTCATTATGTTTCAGAGTAAAACTATGTAAAACTCATGGTTTTTCCCGTCATTTTGCCACTTGAAGCACTCCATTGCCTGGATTTCACGGCTGTAGGAGCTCCCTTGCGGCGCAGAACGGATGTCAGGTCTTTAAAGAGTTTCCTGCCGGGGGTCCCATGAGTTGCTGATGAGGCCCCACACCAAACCACACCCTGGGGCGCTCCGCGAGGTTGCTAGCGCCTGCGTTGTCTCCAGATTGGAATCTGACAGAAGCAGAACGTTGGCGTCTCGGAGTTCGGGACCAGGGTCATATGTTTTTGCTGCAGGGTGGAACGTCATTTATTTTTGCCTGTCATCTAATCAGAGAGATCATGCGGATCCACTGTTGACTGTTGACCCCAGGCTGGCTTGGCTATGGCATTCGCGTAGATAATGGTTGGCTGACTGGGATCTGAACGATCCAAAAGGATACTCTGGGATACTCGGTGGAGGGTTGTCCACAGCTCACCGCAGGTCTTCACTTGGCAACTCCGGTGGCTGAACTCTCCCAACTCTCCCAACGAGGGAAAAGACCATGCATATTGTGAGGTGAAGTATGTTTGGCCAATGGACAACCTTAGATCTGCAGACTATCCATCTATCCATCTATCTCATCCCAGACTATGTACCTATGGAGACCCTGCTCAGCTTTGTCCCAGGTCTGCTCACTGACATCTACCACATGTTTGCTGCGAGGGCGGAGCCCGCCCGGTGCGGAGCGCCCGGAAACCGTGGGGGATTCATATCTAAGGTTGATTTGATATGGAAGTTCAACAATCGAGTCTTGCTAGAGAAAATTGACCTATCAATGGTGGATTCTCCGTAAGGTGTTAATTCACGCCTTAGGCGAAGTCTGAAAGTTCCAGGGAGATTGAACGTGGACCGACCCAGACCCATGGACCCCAAGACTCCAAGAACGAAGCGCTGTTGTAAAATTTGCATGACTTTAGGTCAGAGTCGTACTCAATGGTCATAGCTTGTCTCAATGTGGGATTACTTTAAATAGGTCATAGGTATGGTCATAGGTTGTCTCAATGGATAAGTTGATGGACAGCAAAGAAAGAGAATAGACAGAATAGACAGAATAGACTATCATCGGTAGAACATGTTTTGGGGCTCCACTTGCTCCACCGGCGAATGATGATCCCAGTCGTCGTCGAGGCTCCTAGAGCCGCTGTTGCAGGCCGGTTCAAACTGATGTTTGACGGGATAAGAAGCACTGAAGTTTTGCGAAAAAAATGGCCATCTCGAAACCATCCAATATCCAGTGATATCCAATCTGTGTCTTTTTTTTTGGGTAAGCAATTTTTGACCCCCAAAGTTGGTCAATTTGAGTCCTTCGAGGATATCACCTACTGGGACCAGGATCTGCTGTGGGCATTTCTGAATGCACATGTTCGCACGGATGGAATCAGATCCAGACACAGTCCATATGGCTATATAACTGTGTATATATATAATTATATATATATATATGTATGCACACATGCATATAGATGTATAGAACTATAACTACATGGAGCTACATATACACATGCGTAAACATATATATATATATGATTATATATAATTATATATATGATTATATATATAATATGTATACAAATGCATATCTACGCAAGCTGTTGTATTTCTGGCACAGGATGTGCATCCCTGCGGCAGTGCGATGCTGTGTGCGTGGGCCCCAGGGGGATCCCCCGATCGCATGGGAAGCATCGCTGCCCGATAGGTCACCGGGCTGGACGAACTTGGCCCAACTTGGTTTCGATGGGGTAAATCTGTGGTAGGAATTGGAAAAGCATGTTTTTCTAAGACATTAATCTGTCTAGCTACATTGCATTCATACTACTAACCATCATAGGTACCCTTATGAAGGCTACTACCTAGCCTAGCCCAGCCTGGGAGACCATCGGCACCAGGGGTTGACTCACAACGACCCAGGTGAACCCAACATATGGAAAAGAGCAGCATGGGGGTATGATTATGATCATGACAGATGTATGAGATATGTACAACGAATAAGAACCCAACACTTTTTTGCATTCAACAAGAACGAGGACAGAACAAGGACGCCATCATGGCACCGGCCTCTGGACCAGGCCCCAAGCGCCTGGTGGAAAGAGGAGCTGGGAGTTGTTTTTTTTGCATCCGTGGGGATCTTGGTATTTTGCAGATTTCCACGTGCGATCTGTTGTTAAGCCGTTCTTAGATGTTTTTTCCGGCTTTCCGGAAGGTTTTTGGGGAAAATCTCCACCTACTGAAACCCTGGTTGAAACCGCCATGGCTACAGGACTTGGAGTCGGAGAGCGGGGATGTGTGGCTCTTGAGATCGGGTGAAAGCAGTGAAAGCCGAGGCGGGCGACTGAGAATCCGAGCGAGAATCCGTTGGTTGCAGGTGAGTGAACCCTTTGGTAATCCCCCATTTGTAGATGGTAATCCCCCATTTATGGATGATTTTCCCATGAAAGCCTTCATTTTGATTGGAGATTTTCCATTGCGACGTTCGATTACCAGAGGGTACTATGGTTCAGCCATACATCAGAAGCATATTGTCAAACCAGTCTTAGAAGGATTTCATCAAGCTTTTCCCCACCCAGTGACAGTCTACTCGATGCCTGGGAAATCGTTCCACTTTTTGGGATTCAACATCCTTTTTTGCGGTTGGCTTCCCAATGTTTCTTCTTGCTACTTGCTTTGCTGGGCTCAAACTCCTCCCTTTGGTGTTTGGATTGTGGTTATCGCAGGTTGGGTGGTGTATGAAGAAGGTTTTCCCTCGAAACTCCAGTGTTCAGGTTCATCTAAAAAAAAATCCATACATTGAATCCAAAGGATTTTATACATTTGAGCACCATCAAAATCATCTTTTTTTTTAAAAAAGAAAACACATTTGCAGGAAAATTTGGTTAATAATCCATGGTAATTTAACTTAACCTATATCACCATTTTCATCGGTAAAAACCATAGATTAAACCATCTCCACATGTCGATTTTCTGCACGCACCGCCGAGAAAGGTGGTGCGACCTCCGTCGCCCTTTCCAGCGGTTTGTTTCAGCGGAGCCAGGGAACCCGTCGGGCACCTCAGCCGTGGGATGATCAGATTGCGAAAAACATCTCCAGGTTTCTTACTTTCTATATTGGTGTTGCTATATACATATTATATATATATCTGTATATTATATATCATTATAGTTGCTAGTATATATATATGTACATATATATGTATACATATAAGTATAGTTGCTAGTATATGTATATATGTATATATAATTATATATATATAGAGAGTTTCGCATTATACGTAGGATATACACTTGTACACATAGACATGTTCTCTCACCAACTGGCCTGGAAGCGGACAAACCCAGCTATTTCTGAACCATTTCTGTATAGTTTTCCGACAGACCTACCCATTTACATCTGGATCAACCATGCGTGATAAGCTCGCTGAAGGGTCGCGAAGCAATTGGATACGCATGGAAATTGGCATATTTGTGCCAGCTACGTGGCCATAAGGGGCAGAGCCAAGTGGTGTACCAAAAGTATTTCTGTTCCTTTCTGTTCCTTGTTGATAGTCTTACCTTCTCAATCCTTTTCAAATCAACATTGGTGTAGCCGAAGCTTTTGATATCTGATGAACATGCTCTTTGTGAACTGGTGACCTCATGGCAGAAGCCATGCGAACGAACCTGTGGGTTTTTCTTCTCGGCCTGAAATTCCTTCCCGCTGCTTACCGCTTACCTGATAGATTTGGGGGGAATATTTCCATCTTGAGGAATTCATGAGCTTTACCCTCTGGTAAACTAACATAGCTATTGAAAATGGCCCATAGAAATAGTTGATTTTCCTATTAAAAATGGGGATTTTCCATTGCAAACTGTTAGTTTACCAGAGGGTAAACCGTTGAAACCTCCATAATCACCATAAACTCATCAGAACTGGCGCCACGTCACGACGTTTTTCTCGACACGAGAGCGAGGCTACGAGTACTTTGCATCGGCACGGAATGTCTGGGATGCTGAGGGATGCACCAAGGGGTGATTTATGGTGACTTTTCATAGCATCTAATGGGGGTTTATATCTGGGATATACCTTCTGGTAATTTTTTCAATCACCATCTAAAAAAGTTCGGTAAATCAACTATTTCGCCATGGCTTCAATAGCTTTGTAACAAATTACCAGAGGGGATCCAATTTTCACGAAAAGATATGGACAACGACTATGGTTTCCGGACAATGATCGACCATTTCACTTCAATGACGATGTATGTTTCCATCTATTTGGAGATCACTACATGAACAGAATTCCAACAGAATTCCAATTCAAACAGTGCAAATTTCTTGCAGTTACTGCCCTCGGATCTTTCCCGGGTAAGAATCCGAAAAAAAAACACAATTCTTTGTGTGTTCAAAGCGTTTTTCAAACCCCGGTTTTTCTGACACATTTTCGCGTTGTTTTCAACGCTCCAGACATCTTTTTTGGACATCCAATTTTGGTGGCTTAAATCTCCTATGAAATCCCTATTAAATCCAATTTTGGTGGCTTAAATCCCCTATGAAATCCCTATTAAATCCAATTTTGGTGGGTTAAATCCCCTATTAAATCCCTATTAAATCCAATTTTGGTGGGTTAAATCCCTTATGAAATCCCTATTAAATCCAATTTTGGTGGGTTAAATCCCCTATAAATCGCCTATGAAATCCCCATGAAATCCCTATTTAACCCCGATGAACCATCCAATTTTGGTGGCATCGTTCCGCTGAGGTCTTGGGGATTCCCCCCTGCGTGGCCTGTCACCTGCAGGACCTGAGACCTCTGGTGTCGATGGCCGGATGGTGATGGAATTTTTCATGCTTAATAAGGGTTAATATAAAGGAATATGGAATATTATTGAATGGGATATTATTAGATATTTTTCATGGGATATCTGGGATATCTAATAGAATAGCCTCTGGTGTCCTCAAACATGGCAGGGAAATCCCTTTTGACAAAGAGGGCCTTTTTTATTTGGGAAAATCATCTCAACATGGGATTTTCCATTGCCACGGAGCTGATGACCAGAGGGTTACATCAATCATATACTGCCAAGCAAGGAAAAATGGCCTTACCTTTGCTCGCAGATGAAGAAAAACTCAGAGAGCTTGATGAAAAAGTACTTGACCCTGACTCACCCTCCCCGTGCAGGAACCAGCTGCGAAGCAGAAGTTCACCTTGTATTTCACCGTGGTGGATGTGATAGGTGAGGCATCCCCACTTCCGGCGATTCTGAGCTGAGGGTTGACATCGGTGAATCAGGGTTATAGTAACACATGATATCCATTACGAGGTTCCTTTTAAGGGGCACTGTGTCCAAAATACAAATATTATACGATAGTCTCAGTGACTAACATACACAGGGTTGCCAAGATATATCCTGTATGACCATTTGCTGAAATTCACTTCTGTTTTTTTTGTATAAATAGCCATCATATGAAACAGCTGCGGTGGTGGTTTCACAACCACCACCCCAAGATCTTGATCCGTCGCTCATCAGGCGTCTGCCGCGAACAATTTGGCAATCTTTTTTGCGATGCCCTGGAGGTGGGGAAAAATCCACCGAAACCGCCACAGAACTTGGGCGTTTTTTGCCGGAAAAAACGGGTGTTTTGAACAACGGCGCCCTTTTCATGGGGATGGAATGAACCAAAATGACGAATATTCATGGGATTTGAAACCATAATGGAATACGATGGATATACAACCAGGACAATTTGGACTTTCTAAATGAATTAAACTGCTAACCAGCCCTGAAAGATGGATGTTTTCTGGAATTGCAAAGAAAATGCGGGGTTTTATTCAGCCAACCACAAAAAGGGACAGGAACACATTAATCGGACGGCGACTCTACGTGGTGGCGTCCATCCCGCGTCCATCCCGCCTTACGGCTGGCAATATCGTTGACACCGCTAGCGGCTAAAGACAATGTTGATTCTGCTGTCAGAATCAGCAACGGTATAGAAAAAGGATGCTGTACGTACACGGATCGTTCCTAGACTGGGCAAATCATTTACTTCTGTGCAACCCAGACCTTGAAACCACAAGCGCGGGTGTATCAAGGTAGGGCCACGAGGTGTGAGCCACCAAGCCTCGCTGTTCGCCCTGCAGGTCACCAAACTCTATGCTGCACTCAACTGAGACACTGCCAGCTTACAGACATGAAATGGCCACGCGTTTATTGATGCAGTAGTGAGCCAAGGCACTACCAACAAATGTAAGCATTTGATGCGCCATCAGTAAGCTGATAGGACGGAGTCCACTCAGGCAACTGGCTGTTAAAACTAGGCAAGGCAGATGCCCAGCGTAACCAAACTCCGTGGGCCGTGGGGAAACGAAGCGGATGAAACTACTCCCAGGGATCAGCTGACTCGGCCACACTAACTGGAAAGTCCTGGGCCCGTGGCTATACAGGAACATATAACATCATATAACCAAGAGATTTCCCATGATTATCATATTACCTTCTGGTAAACTAACATAGCTATGGAAAATCACCACAATAAAAATAGGTAAATCAATTTTCCATCAACTATCACTGGGCCATTTTCCTCCATTTTCCATAGCTACGTAACAAATTACCAGAGGACCATCCTGCACTGTTTCCTTCCCAGACTCCCGAGACTTGACCGGAACAGTTCGGGGCGATTTTTGGGAATCGTTGTGGCGTGGCTTCGCAAAAGACACATCCAAAATGAGGAAAATACATGGAAACAGCCATGAAATACAACTTTTCGGATCGCGGATTTCTGTGTTTTTTGTTGCGCCCGGATGATGCTTTTACCAGATTTTACCAGGCCTTGCAGATAGCATCCTTTCAGGGTCCTGATGCCCTGAACCTCAGTGGATGCGGATTGCCAGGTCGGAGGATACCATAGGACCATAGATTGTTGACCTGTCCATTGAGGAAGTACCCTCTGGTAAACTAACATAGGAACCATGGAACCATGGCTATAACCATAGGAAAACCATAGGACAATGGTAGTTTAATGGAATTTAATGGGATTTAATAGGATATACCCTCTGGTAAACTGACATAACTATGGAAAATCACTATTTTTAATGGGTAAATCCACTATAAATGGCCATTTCCAATAGCTTTTTGCTAGTTTAACATGCGGGGTATTTTCGGGGTGAAACTCAAAAACTCCTTCGGTTCTTACTAAGCCAGGCAAGCAACAAGTGTGGCATGGGGACTCGTAAACACAATTTAATACCAGAGTCTCTGCGCATGTCTAGTGATGGGGCTACCGGGATTTTTACATCAAATCATGCCTGTATCTGTTGCATTCTTTGAAACTACAGTGCTTGCAATTTGCACTGGAACTCCCAGTTACTTCTGGATGTCTCTGCACTGCAACACGACCTCCAGCCGCAATTTTAGCTTGAAGAACATTATGCCGAGGTTTTAGCGCGTCGGGATATTTTTGTTTTTCTGGACATTGGCTCTACCTAAAATCGGCAAAATCGAACAGTTGATCAGTATGTTCCAACATGTGCAATGGCTGTGTTATGCTATTTTTGGGGCAGCCCTTTGGGGTAGCCCCGAATTTAGGCCAAGCCCACAAGTGTAACATATCCTATGTCCTAGTGTTTTTCTATCACCACTAAAGAATGGTTGGTTTTATACCCGCATTTTGGGCTGCAGACAGATGAATCTACCATTGATGTTAACCCCGGATTAATAAACCCTGGTTGATGGGTTATGGAGTACTGTAGCCTCCCAAGTAGTGACAACCTGGTACCTTGTACGGCAAGTCCCCAAAATAACACAGCTTAGGGATTCAAAAAATGTGGAGTTGACACTATTGATGGTTATGTCCTGCATAAAATATCCCTATGATTCTCTACCAAAGAACCTTAGGGACTGCCTTAGGTGGTTCTTGTGGAGCCGTTGATTTCCAATGGCGTGAGGTGACGTGCTCCACAAGTTGTGGACCGGTTGTGTCCGTCCGTTTTAACGGGGGATTTGCCGAACCGATCTGCTGTTCTTGTGCCTATGGGGACCTGTTGGGGACCTGTATTTAGGTGTATGGGTGTCTTTGTATAGTACACCTTCCTATTTTGACCATGCCCATTTGTACACGTTCCTCTCTTTTATTGTACTCTTCCTCACAGAGAGAGAGAGAGAGAGAGTTTCGTTACAATTGCGACAGGCGTGTCCTCACGGAGAAGGAAGCTGCAGAGTATCGCAAGGTTGGGCAATGATGTCCGTCTGGGAGAAGCATTTTGGGGTCGGTAACCGGTACCTTTTTTGGGTATTTAGCGACCACAAACTTTGGGGATTTCAGCCACAACGCATGCATGGGGAAGCGATCCACGGGAAAATTCAATACCTCAAGCAACGCTAACATTTCAAAAGCAATTCATCAACTCGGATGGTGTGTATAAAGGCGTCTGTGTATGTAAAGGCGTCTGTGTGTAAAAACGTTTCTGCGTAAGAGCGTCTGTGTGTAAAAGTGCCTGTGTTACATCTTCACATTTTATATCTTCTCCATCTTTGGGGATATTGTAACTGATAATAAATTGGTATATCTGTATATCTCATGACTCACCAACTGACCAGTAATGGTAAACAGGGGCATCTCAGTCCGGTATCCCACATGACTTAAAATCCAGAAGTTTGTAGGATGCGAAAATGGCTGGGCAACTTGTGTCACATGGTCACAGCACCACCCAAGTTGGATCCGTTTGCAGTAAACACAAGGACAAGGAGCTTTATGGGTCCATGGGTGCCTCATTTTAATCCAGATGTTTTCTGGATTTTTCTTATGCTTGGCCCAAGGGCTTGACTCTTTTTGGAAATCCGCGCCACCGAAAGCCACCGAAAGCCACCGGAGAATGGTTGTAGATGACAAATGGTCCATGAATTTCAGGGAGTGGAGCCTCCCGCCCCCAGGACAACAAGAATCCAGGCGTCTTTTCTTTGTTCCGGGAGGCCGGGTGGTTCCGCAGCGCAAAAAAAGGGGTTCGAACCCAAGGCGAACACCATGTGGTTACCCCAAAATGGTTGGTACTGTAGAGAAATGGTTGGCAGCTGGTTGGTAGAACCCCTTGAGTCCCTTGCAGAAAACCCATAGACTCTTGTTGACTACCTCTACCTGGGTATGGGACAAGGGCACCGGTCCTGGCAGCCACTTGGTTCGCAACAGATCAATGAAACTGCAACTCCCCCACCTTGGTCGTGATAAGTCATCATCATCTCACCCAGAATAAACGCACATATACATATACATAGACATAGACAGATACATATACATATACACATACATATACATAGACAGATACATATACATATACATAGACAGATACATATATATATATATATACATATACATATACACATACATATACATAGACAGATACATATACACATACACATACATGTACACATACACATACATATACATATACAAAGACAGATACATATACATATACACATACATATACATAGACAGATACATAGACAGATACATATACATATACATATACACATACATATACATAGACAGATACATATACATATACATAGACAGATACATATACACATACATGTACACATACACATACATATACATATACAAAGACAGATACATATACATATACACATACATATACATAGACAGATACATATACATATACATAGACAGATACATATACATATACATATACACATACATATACATAGACAGATACATATACATATACATAGACAGATACATATACACATACACATACATATACATAGACATATACACATACATATACACATACATATACATAGACACATACATATACATACACATACATATTTACATTTACATATGTGTATATATATATATATACACATAGACAGAAAATATCACAAGAGTATGATAGTTATAATTAGTTTAGCAGGTCGGAGCAGTTTCCACTGCCAACCACGCCGAATTGGCCGAAGGCGGGCATGTGCACCCCGCAATACGAGGGCACCACGTCCTTTGGCGACGTCTTTGACTGGCCTCAGCTGGTTCAGTGGCTGCGGCAGGCCCATCAAACATGCCACAGACATTTCCTGTAAATGGAGGCAAATCATGGGAAAATCATGGAACATCATGCAAAATCATGGACAAAATATAGGACAATCCACCATAAATGGAGCTTTAAAGCTGGGAAAACAAAGTATAAATGGGCGATTTTACATTGCCATGTTTAATTGCCAAAGGGATAGAACTAACATGAACTAACAACCTGCGGGATAGAACCATTTCTTCTCCAACAATTGGGCTAAAGGATATTCAGAATTAGATTAAAGGATATGAAGGATTGTTGACTGATATCAAATGGATCTCCTTCCGCTCAAGTCAATTGACTTCTGGGACCCTTTAGACTGTTGCCTGACCGACCTACCATCAGCTGAGCCAGTGTCCCACTTGGCCTCCTTGATAGGTATGCGATAGGCCTATGAAACATTTTAAAACGCTCATATACATATATACATATATACATATATACATATATACATGTGTACATATATACATATATACATATATACATATATACATATATACATATATACATATATACATATATATATATAAATACATATATATATATATACATATATGTATATGTTTGTATGTGTATATGGTCTCATTATCCTGGAATTGGCCAAAGCAAAAAGTCCAGGAAACCCCACAACATGGGTTTATCAAAACGTGGGTATACCGGCCAAGTTTTGGCAATTTTAATAGGACCATGATTTTTGAGACCTGTTGGATTTTGGGGTAACCTTATTTCAGTAAGTAGGGTTAGTCCAGTGATAGTTGGGCTTCTAGCCCACTTAGTAAATGGAGTCAAGCACCAAGGGGGGAAAGAAGCCATGGGTGACTGTCAGGCTCGGGGCATTCGAGGGCAGATCTCTTGGAAGGATTGGAAGGAAACCACAGGTGGGGAAGCTCATGATCCTACCTGGTCTACCCGTCTACCCGCCCGTGCATCTGGGGTGGCGATGGGCAAAAACTGGTTGTTTTAATTGCAACAAGGAGGGTTTAAGCAACAAAAATAGGGTTTACTAACTAGAAATGTTGATGATGATCTGGTGATAAATTGCTCTTAACAGGCGTCCAGAGCATGTTCTAACCACTTCAACTTAACAAGGGTCTTGATCATCAAACAGTGGACCTGCGCTGCTGAACGTGATCCGAGCCGAGTTGTTGGAGCCCAGGTACTGATGTCATTCTGTGTTTTTTTGTTGAACCCCACTTAGTAGCTGCTGAGTTATGGCATAGTCATAGTTATAGTCAGAAAACTCTCTGGTGATTTGTTCCATAGCTATGGAATACATTCAATTTTTGGTCGGTAAATCATCGAACAAAAAAAGGACCATCTTCCAGCTGGCCACCATGGTTTTTGGTTTTGGGCATTTCCCAGCTGGCCATGGTTGATTGCCAGTCTGGGTTTATCCAATATTCCAATCATATCCCATGAGTAATATCCAATTGTGAAATTGAAGTTAATTCCCATAAAATCCATATGTGATTCCCATATTAGAAAAATCCATATGTGTTTAAAATTCCCATATGATTTCTATCCAATTCCACATATTTTTTTCCATCTTTTTTCGCAACAGAGTAAGATGCCGAGTTGAAGTTGGTGACACCAGGACTAATCATGGAGGACATGGGAACAGAGTTCGCTTTTTTTCTGGGTTGTAGTTACAAAATATATTTTTGATTATCATACCACTAATATACCATTACTATCCCGTTTGATTATATATATATACATATAGTGATTATATGTATATATATAATTATATATATATACGTATATATATATATACACTTATTGGTTATGTGTATATATATAATATTTCACTATATTCCATCTAATTATATCCCATCAATATCGGATGTTTCGTGTCCTGCAGGTGGCACTATCGACATGCTCGCCATGCAAGCTGAACATTGGGATGGCAACGAGCGGCTGCCCGGAACGCCCAGAAGAGTCCATCTATTTACCCTCTGGTAAACTAACATAGCTATTGAAAATGGCCATTTATAGTGGATTTTCCCATTAAAAATAGTGATTTTCCATAGTTATGTTAGTTTACCAGAGGGTAATTCCTTATATCTTTGCTTAAATATTTGGTTACTTGTTTGATCTTGTTTGTTTATTTCTTTAATCCTATCAAATCTGATCAAATCTTGTTACATATATAATCTTATCTAATACTACGGCAAGACCCTATGGTTTGCCCGCAAGGTTAGAATGGAGTTCAAATATTATTCTTCGACATGCTCAAACACCTGCGCAGGGCCAGTGTTTTGGTATTTACCAGACGACGAACCCTAAACCCTAAAACCCTGAAACCCTAAACCCTAAAACCCTGAAAAGTCTGAATCCGAAAGCAGAAAACACTGCGTATACGCAGTATTTTCTGCAATTTCTCTTCTCATGTTCGACGACAGGGAATCCTCAATGTTGCAGTCTGGGCAAACCACGGGGTTTGTGCGTAATCTGATGTAATCTTACCTAATCTTATGAAATCTAATCTAATCCTATCTTGTCTGTTTGTCTGTCTATCGTTCTATCAATCTATCTATTTATCTAATTAATCTATCAATCTATCTATAGATGTATATAAACGAAGTATTGATGAAGCCATCAATGGAAAGGCTTACGTCGCGAAATCACTGCAATGATGGGAATTGGACTGGATAACTCTCCAAAAACCGCCGTAATAATTCAGGCCAGTCTAGTGTATGATCACAGTTTATTCAAATAAATGAACATGACAAAACATGGGATTTTGGGGGTACCCTATTTTTGGGCAAAACCATATGGGGTAAGCCATCAATTGCATTCATCATCCGGTTGCTCAGGCCATGTGCCGATTCGGAGGAGGAGATGATGCTTCGTATCTTGGTGAAAGCTTGGTTGTTTTGCACCACAATGCGGATGAGTCAAAACCATTTTGATATTTTCAATGAAATTCAGCGGATGAACATCAAGACGACTATTTTGATTTATTTTGATGTGAAGAGAAGGGCACATACATTAAAATGTTCACCAAGTGATAATGGTAGCAGGCAATCCAGCAAAATGTCGACATTGAGCGTATAAAATTGTTATGCATACTGGTAAAGTCGCGAGATCAGCATACGACAGTCATTGTGGTTTCAGATCCTTCGAACAATTCTTCCCCAAGCCCGCCCCTTCCAAGCCCATTCAACAGAGGTTTTTACCTGGATCATTTGCACGTGCGGAAAAGGGCATGGAGTCTCAGATTTGACCTGGGATATTTCTGTGTTTAACTCTGCCAGAAAGCTCCAAAAGTTGGGGATGGTGGACATTTCTGGTGTTAGAAAAGGTATGGGCCATTGGGCTGACGGAGAACCCCCCAACAACCGTGGATGAGAGGATCAAGAAACACGTCTGGTGAACTGAAATCTTCGTTTGTAATCCATCCAGAGCAACTACATTCGTACCCCATGGGATTGTCAAACATTGCATGGAAGATTCCCCCAATTCTAGAAAGGAGCTGTGGCTTCACCAAATTCCCTAATGGGGAGCCAGTTGGAGCGACAATCACAGTTTTCCAACCACCTGATGGTATTTGGGCTTTGCTATAGTTGCAAATGAATGTAAATCGGATCATGTGGAACAACCTATTTTCAGGGGGACTTACTGTACACAGTAACAATTCTACTGCACAACCCAATATCACTACAGTATTTGATTCTATTTGCAGCTTGTTGCGTTGGATTCGCAATTCTGGTGCCTCCAATTTGGTCAGGTTTGCGTCCAGAGCAGGAAGCACGGTGGAGGTCGGGGGTGCTGGTTGTGTGGGAAATGCTCAAAACCGATGTTGGTCGATGATTACCCTCTGGTAAACTGACATAGCTATTGAAAATTGCCATTTATAGTGGATTTACCCATTAAAAATGGTGATTTTCCAGTTCGCTATGTGAAATTACCAGAGGGTATAGACGCTTATACTACCTGATATCCCATTGTCATAAGCCATCATGGAAATCTCCACCAGTATAGTGACATGGCAGACTGTTTTGAACACTGCTCAACTGGGAGCTTCTCAAAAGGGGGGACACCGGAATCATGCAAGTTACTGGTCATTTTTGATGGAGAAACGAAAGGTTTCGGGGTACCTCAATTTCAAGAAACATCCCGTTTTGGTACCGACTTGGGATTGAATTCTATTTTAAGGCAAGTTTTTCATGGGGATATTTCCCTGATAAATGATAGCAGGTTTTTTTTCCAAGGCAACAGGCGGTTATACTGCCCAATATTCGCCAGTATTCCCCAAGATTTTTCCAGACACGGCTGACCAGACTCTTTCATCATCCCCAAAATACTGGCGAAGAGAAATCTTGGGCCAGTATCAAGCTGCATGTGTCACTGTTAATCACTGTTATACCATTCCGGGCCCAACTTTGGGCCTAGGTTTTGAGCTCCGTTTCTTGGATGGGGAACGCCTAGAAGAAGTGGTCGACCTGGCTTTCTTGGTCGAAGTTTCGACACCCACCTGACACGGAAACAGAATGGCTTCGTCCATGGGAGCAATTTATGGCCATTTCAAGCGGGAAAACAATGATGGACCGCAGGATTTTGCCTTAGACTTGAAGGGAAAATGAAGAGGAACCCTGTATATTTCATGGCAAAATCTGTGGCTGCAATTTTCCTTTCAACCAATCCCGCTTACAGCCAGTACATGGAACCATAGGCTTACAGCTGAGTAGGAGATATTTGGCGATTGTTTCTGAAATTAGCGCGGCCATTTTTTTGTGGATCTACTTGAAGCTGGAGTTGAGAGCCTCAATTGGGACTTAGGAATTGATTTGATTTCAGGGTATGATTACTAGCTCTGTACCTTAAGATTCATCGCCTATTCCAATCATAGATGTCCTATTCCAATTGTTTCCTCGTTATATACATATATATATATACATATGTATATATATATAATATAATGTTATATATATATATATCTACATGATATGTAATATAATACAATAACATACAATACAATACAACATGATCTAATCTAATATCCTATAATATAATCTAGTATAGTATAATTTAATATAGATATATAATATAATACAATATGATACAATATAATACAATATAATATAATATAATACAATATAATATAATATGATATAATATAATATAATATAATACAATATAATATAACATAATATAATACAATATAATATAATATAATACAATACAATATTATACAATATAATACAATATTGTACAATATAATACAATATTGTACAATATAATACAATATAATACAATATAATACAATACAATATAATATAATATAATATATATAATATAATATAGTAAAATATAGTATAATATAATATAACATAATATAATATAGTATAATAGAATATATAATATAATATAATAATACAATATAATATAATATAATATAATAATATAATATAATATAATATAATATAATAAACATAATATAATATAATATAATATAATAATATATATATATATACATATTATCATTATTATTATTATTAATTATTATCATTATATATATATAGGGGTAAAAAAGGAACAGCTACTCCCATCTTGCACAAGCAATGGCAGCCATTAGTATATAACTGAGGTACCAAACCGACCCACAATACTTCCTTCCTTCCCTATCTTTTCAAGGATCCCCACAAATTTAAGCGTAAACAAAGGGCTGCCATGGCCTACGGTCGCCAGATTCTGAACGCTGTGTCCACTGCCAAAGCTGCAGGGAAAAGCTTCACCACGGCTTCTAGACGAAACAAAAAAGCTGGTTGATAAACTGACGGAGTATCCAAGGTCAGTGTGGAATGGGAACTAGTGGGAACAGTGACAACCACATGAGCATCCTATGATTGGCAGGTGAATTTTTGTCCAATGCCACTGCGCAAAATGGACGAGAAATTGTTTACAAAGACGGGCCTCTGCAAAAAGAACCATAAGTGGCTTCAACAACCCTAGTCAACCCCAGTGGTACTTGCAATCCCTGTCATATTATCTTATATCGGGATATGTGGACATTGAATCATTGGGCATAACTAGACTAATGGGGGCATCATAGTGTTTGGAAAGAACTGTAGAGTTTGTTTTATTATGGTGGCTTGCGATTCCTGCAGGAAGGATTGGACACCAGGAATTCCACATGACATCTCCAATGCTTGGGAGGTTGGCCTTTCCTTAATAGGGAAGATGAGGTTTAATCCATTAGAATTGGGACTACCCCATTTCTCAGACAAACCCACGTGAACTACAAATGGTGGTTCATGATAGCAACTTACCATGCATATGGAACGGTTTATTGGTTCATGCTTGCAATGTATCTGCCTTTTTAAAACACAACAATCCTCATTCGGTTTAGTGGATCCTAGCCATTTCGTCTGTGCTTCAAGCTCTAAAACTCTCTTCTGAGTATGAAGAAAGACAGACTAAAACCACACAGACTGTGGGTTTGCGAAGGTTGGACTGTACCTCTTCTGGATCGAGGTCCCTCGGGACCGGCTCCGGGATCGGCCTCCCGGCCCCCCAAATCTGGGGAGATCGGACCTGGAGATATGGGGATAGCCAGCCATAGGATATGAATCATGGTCCATTCTCACCAACTCAAGATGATAAGTTTTGTTGTGAACACCAGCGAAAAAGCAGGGTTTGAATAGCCGCATAAAAAACTGCAGACGTGATTGGGATGATTGGGGCCCCAAGTGATTACGTTTCCCTATCTTGTCCAATGGGTTTAAAAAACAACCAAGAAGGTATAGCGCGCATTAAATCAAAACAAAACAATACAATGATGATGTAGAAAAAGTGAGTACTGTATATCATTGACAGCATTCTAGATGTTTCATCAGCACTTTTTTGCTCCGGAAATGGTGGAGCCCCCTTTGCAGGGGGAAACCAATGGGGTTGACTGGGTTGATTGCCGAACAAATCTTTGAGATTCCCAATGACGAACAGGTGAAGTGACCACACCGCCTTTGCAAATAACATATTTTCACAACGTGCTTGGATTTGTTTGGGCGATTTTTCACACCCACATGTCACACGCACGAATGAGTCATGTCAATCCCAGGGCCACAACCCCCAGCCCCAATTGATTTTTTCTGGGTCAAGATTATCGATGAGTGAATCCCAGTTCGCCTCCAATCCCCGTTGCAGTAAAACCCATTACATATCTATATCGGAATCCAATGAATAGAACCATATAGTATAATCTATATGCGCAATAGAATCCATTAATGGGTGTCACCTGTTAATACCATTAAAATTTCATATCTATCTATCTATCTATCCATCTATCTATCTAATCTATTCTAATCTATTCTAATCTATTCTAATCTATTCTAATCTATTCTAATCTATTCTAATCTATTCTAATCTATTCTAATCTATTCTAATCTATTCTAATCTATTCTAATCTATTCTAATCTATTCTAATCTATTCTAATCTATCCATCTCCATCTGTCTGTCTGTCTGTCTATCTATCTATCTATCTATCTATCTATCTATCTATCTATCTAGCACCCTTTTTCATGAATTCAACGTTTCCACCATGAATTTCCTCCATTTTTCTGTGTCATTCGCGCTTAGCGCCAGCCCCAGGGAGCTGAGCGAGCGCGTTTGCATCCAGCTCGCTATGGACCGCTTTCGTCTCACGTTTTCTACACTTCGAGCCTTGGCTGCCAGCCGGCGAAATCACGGAATTGAACCAGAGAAAATTGTGAGTTCTGGTAAATCTTGATGGTCAGGTTTCATCGTTTTAACGTTTGACATTTTAGCGAGAAAAAGAGAGGGGCATATGCTATCATATGCTAGAATCATCTTCTCATTGATGTAGTTTCTACGGTCAACCATGAACTCAGTCTAATGGTAGATTTTTGGTGGAGGGCAGATGCCTCCATAACCCCCGGATCTTCTCTATGGATGTAAGACCCTGTGGGATTGCAGCTATGAGGACATAAGTTGTTTTTGAAGGGTTACAGGGTCTCAGCCCGTTGTGCTCTGCTTTTGATGGCGAGTTTGGTCACACAGTAGTGGCAGATAGTTTAGCTACCACGTATGACACATCCCCATAGAAAACCTGGTTTGGTAGTGGTTCTGTTCATCTTGGGGACCCCTATGTGGGAGGTATTTATAGGTATAAAGTATAAAGTATAAGGGGGATGGGATTAGAAAGCCCCCAAACTCAGGGAAAGGTGGACCCTGCGAGGTAGCACTGAAAATTCTTGGGCTGTTTCCCCTCAGCTTGGTCCCTGTCACCCCCGAAAAACCACCGGGGACCAAAAGCCACCGGTCGCTGTCAAGATCTCCATCCCACTGGCCTTGGGTTTTCACTAGGATCTGGCGTGGTCTGCAGTTCTCCCAGAAGACTCTCCAGTGTCGCTGGCGGCCATTATTAGCCATAGGGATTTCACCATTTTGGAATTGGAAAATCAGCAGTTTGTAGATGATTTTCCTGTTGAACATGGCTTTTTTCCGTTGCCAGGTTTGACTACTGGGACTGTTTTGCGACCTCAAACCTCCCCATGAGCATCTTGCCATGGGACCTTGCTGAACTGCTTTCCATAAATGTTTTTTCTTCTGCCAAACTTGGAGCAATATTTCCCATCCCGCTAAACAAAACAATGCAGGGTATTCAAAGTTAGCTATATTTATAGGTTGACACTTAGCAACCATCAAGAGTGGACCCTGATGGTTTTTTCGCAGGTCAAAGCTGGTCAAAGATCTAGTGCATGTGAGGACCCAAGGCTTCCAAGGCTTCCGAGGCTTCCAAGGCATCGAGGATGGCATGGTTCCACCTGGAATAATCATCCCCACAGGTCTGCTGGAATCCACAAATGTTCTGCTGGGCTTTTCTTCGGATGCCGTGATGGGTCACATGGGTCAACACCTACCATAATTTGGGGCTAAAATTTCCGGTTTATTCTTATCTAAACTCAAGAGCCCTCTTTGATCTTGGATTAGTTTAGATATGTTTAGATAAGTTTTTCTTAGCTAAAGATCTATCTGGGCTCTTGAGTTTGGATACCCTCTGGTAAACTAACAATTTGCTATGGAAAATCACCATTTTCAATGGGAAAATCCACTATTTTGATGGTCATTTTCAATAGCTATGTTAGTCATTACCAGAGGGTATATCCCAGTAAATCCCACTAGATACCAATTAAGTCACCATTAAATCCCATTTAGTGATGTTAAAATCCCATTAAATCCCATTTAGTAAATATTCACATCAATGGATCCCAGCTATTTCACTCATCTGCCTGGATGCCAGGCGCGCGGCGCGGGCAGCACGGCAACTGGGCTTGCTCGGCCGTGGCAGGCCTCTTTTGTGATGTTTTTTTGTGGCCCCAGGATGGCTTTGAAACACCATTAAAATACACCATTTGGGTATAATTATATATATATATATATACATAGTACGGTAAACCCAATGATCATAAATTTGAATAAACCATGCAATATATATACATATACACATATATATATACATATATACATAGTATAATGTGGTAAACCCAAGAATACACCATCCCGAAGTCAGCAAATAATTTTGGGGATTTCGACCATCCTCTTTAGGACGTCCATCTGGCGGCCCTTCATGGCAGCACATTGGCGCCAGGTGCGATGGTATGCTGTGGTACCCGAGGGGTTACCGGAGCTACTGTGCTTTTTTTTGGGCGTTTTTTCAGCCTGGAATGACATTGCCAAATTGTTTGGTGAAGAGGATGTTTAGCACAACCTGAAAAGTATGTGACAATTGAATTGTATAGAAATTGTATCCAGGATTGGCTGAAAACCACATTGCTGCCATATTTTTTCAGTTGGAAAAACAAAAACAACAAACAGTGAGATATCCAGGAGAAAAGTGGGCTGCAACAGCCAACAACCGATATCTCGCCCTCTGGCACCTTTCACATCGAGAAGTGACATGAGTGGAATCTTCTCATGACAAAAAAAGTGATAAAGACAATCAACTCGTTCATATTAACCAGTATATATTCATCTCTATAAGCCATTGTTGTATAATTTCATTTACTCATCATTGTCAACCACTATTAACCGCTATTAATCACTATTAACAATTGTTAACCACTATTAAGAACCATTAACCATTGTGTTTCACAATAACCACTGTGAACTCGCCAGGGCGATTTGTACGCCAATCCTGCGGCGCGGAAAGCTGTGCAGGTTTTTCTTGGGGTGTGTTATGTCGGATCACATCATGGGGGTATGACGGGAACTGATTCACTGATTCAATGGGGGTATATCCCCTTACATAGGCCTTATATAGGCCTTATATATGGTAGGTACCTCCATTTTAGGTTCCTGAAATGGCCATTGACTGATAGTGTATTTCATCATGGGAATACCATGGGAATACCACGGGAACATCACTGTACTGATTCACTATGGAATATTACCATGGGAATACCAAAATAATACACGGTTTTGTTGGGGTTATATTATCGTGTAAAAATGTTTGTTGGTTTCAAATGTCCAAAATGATATGAATCTACTCATCTAACTGAAAAAGTCCCACATGTATATGTATGTATATACACTAATATACGCAATTATACTGCATGGGTTCTGTATTGTTAGTTTTCATCATCCCTGCTTCTGGGGCCAGCGACATTTGGGTTTGACGACAATGGGGTACCCGAAAACATCCACTGAATCATATTTTCCCTATTCAACTAGCCATTTTAATCCGTTTTCGGCATCCATTTTGCAGAAACAGGTCGAGAAAGCGAAAGTTGAAAATTTTGGACCTTTGCTTGGACGCCTGCTGCGAGAGAGAGGTCTATCGAGGCTGGTTCGCACTTGGCACTTGGCACATCTGCGGCTGGTTTTCGCATGTCTGGGTCCGGGTTTACGAAAGCCAAGTGGTTCCGATGCCTGCAGCTGTGTTTTCAGCTGCAGGCTCTTTCTGATGACCAATGCTCGAAGCGAGGCCAGGGTTTGATGCTTTTTTGGACGGCTTTAAAGGAACCGTTAGATCTGGTGATATCGGTTTTGACAGATCCCTATTGGCAAAGCACCAATACTTTTCCGATCATCCCAAGTGGTCGAAAAAGTGGTCGCAGAATGCTGTTAGGATCATAAGCGTACGCCGTAAGCCATCCTACTTGTGGGGTACCTGTTGGGTCCACACTTAAACCGTATAAGCCTTTATTTGTTGGTAGAAGATCCTAGTGTTTTCACTGTTTTTTCTGTTTTTTTGTGGCTCAATGTTACATTAACTGGTTTGGTACCAACTCATCTTTTGCTATGAAGATACACCTGGTGATTTTTCACCGTTTGCTATGAACTTCATGGTTCATTGGCAGGTGATTTCCCTCATTTTGCCGCAAAAAACGGTGATTTTCTCACACACGATGACTTCACTGGAGTTTCAGAAGGATCCCAATGGAAGCTGACGGCAGGTGGTGCAGAAACTCAGGGAAGAACTCAACGGAGTGGAGCCGGGATCCCAGGAAAATCCATCATTTTGGGGGGGGCGACATCGGATGAATTTTGGGTGATAGTAAACCACCAAAGATGCAGAGTCGTAACATCCAAATGCCTGAATCAATGGTGAAGTTTAAACACATTTTCTAAATATTTTTTGGGGTTACGATATATATATATACATATATATATCTTCTGCTTGCAGACTTTTGAAGGTGAGGTGTGAATTTGCAAACATCCTTGGGCCGTCTTCGCTCAAGATTCATCTTGTTGGTCTTCTCCTGATCCATGGACCAATCCACCTTGCTGGTATCTCTGGTGTCTTTTGCTGCTGGATTCCTTGCGCGGGGGTCTTTGTTTGAGGGTAAGCCAGAGGCACAGACGTGTCACTGTAACTGTCAGTGGACTGGACCATCGAATCAGGAACCTGCGGTCAATAGTGTGTATCCATCAAGTTTTTCGGTACCTCTGTGGGCCTTGGCCTTTGTTGTCCTTACTATCCTTCTCTTGAGCAACGCGGCGCTGGTCTTCAAGATCTCCATCAAAGATAGTGCTGGTTCAGATAAAGAGGTCTCTGTAGGTTTCAAGGGCAAGAGCGGAAAGGGGGTACTTGGTGTAGGACGAGGTCTATCACTTACTGGATAAACAGAATGACGTTTCAGCCTGGGCAGCTATGCTATGTGGAGTATGGGGAGGTTCCAAGAGTCACCCACACCCGGCTCATCTTGGGCCACATCCAGGAGCATGAATACCTGATCAGGACGCCAGACGGCGACGAATACGTCGAGGGTATGGATCCATCCAACCCGGACTTGTCTGCATTCTTCATAGGACCTGACGACGGAAGTCTCCCACTAGGAGTGGCGGTTGCATCTGTGTACGGTTTCGCCCCAATGACAGTAGCAGAATATAACGCCATCCTAGCTGCGGGGCGAGCAGAAGTGGACAGGGAGTTAGTTCGTCGAGGCTTAGGTCCTGGGCATGCGCCTGAAGCTGGAGCGCAAATGGTGTGGGTGTTGGCGGAACATGTAGAGGGCAAGAAGATTGGTGAGCAACTTTCTCCACCTTTAGGTCACCCCAGGGATGGATCTTATGGGCTCATGCAGGTTGCAGATAAAGATGGGAGCTTCCGCTCATGTCTCATTCGACAGGTTAGGGTGGATGAGATACCCACTTTCTGTGAGGAACGTATAGCATTGGCAAGGTCTAGTGAGGCATGCGAGGGCGATGACCGACATGCCGGGGAGGACGTGAGAACCATGGAGGTTAGGTACACAGTCAACGGAGAGCGTTTTCGCAATTTTCGAGAAGCTGTTTCAGAGATGCAACAGGTGGAATTTGAGGATTTTCCTTTGTCTCCTCGTACATCTCTTCCTTATCTTCGTGCTGTTTCCAGTGTTGCGGAGAGCGCTTTTGGGCAGCATTTGGCTTGGGTCTCCCAATCCAAGATCCCTGACGGGGATCGGGCCATACATGAGAATGAGATTTTGAGCCGAGCAATTGATTTGGCGATCCAGTATGATTCCCTCAACATCTCGAACTTGGCTTCTTTTGAACTGTTGATCCGCAGAAAGCAGCTGTTGGCAGAAGCGCATACCTACAACCCCAGCGCCCCGTCATATGAAGGGGCTGACCATTTCCTGGGCACGACGTACCGGCCCGGTGGTGCCATAGTGGTTCCTGAGCTTTCCAAGCACGTCGCTGAGAAGTTGCACCAAGAGAGTCAGATCATGAAAGAGAAGAGGAAGCAGGCCGAGCTGAAAGGCAAAGGCCGTGGGAAACCAACTATTCCCCCCAAAGCCGATTCAAAAGGCGGAGGGGGCGGGGGCTCGTGAGTTCCCCTCTTGGGAGTGCCTGGCAGCGTGGCATTCCTAGAGCTTGTATTCTCGCTGCATTCATACCTCTGGGTGTTGGCCAAGAGGCATACTTTTCAATTTTGTCCATTCCTCGAAGATGGGAAGGGATTGGAGTAGCAGGGTTTTTCACGAACCTTGGAGGGAGGATAACCGACAACGAGATCTATTTCCTCTCCCAACCTTGGCGGATAAGGGCAAGCTTCAAGGGCAAGTGTGCCGTGCTACTTCCAGGCGTTTTCACTGTCGTGATCACATCAGGAGACGTGTGAACATGGCCATTCATGCGTTGAATTCACTTTATTTTGGCGGGAATTTGGCGGAGAAGTCTGAGGTGGATAATACCATGTCATTGCCTCTTTGCCAACGGGAATGTATCAAAAGCCTTGTTCAGTGTATAGCTGCTTTTGGCAGTCCTCCCGCTGGAGCAAGCCGCCGGGGAGCCTTGTCTGCGCTCCGGGCATCCAGCTCGGGCTATGAAGAGCCTTTAGCTGGAGTCGGGGAAGTTTGTAATATGGAGCTGGAGAGGTTGTCACTGCCTTCTGGTCAGGTGGCAGGTGTGGACCTTCAGAGCAGTTTGGAAGGCCCCTTGCAGGAGATGTTGTGCTCATACGAGGACTGGTTGCTGCAAGATGCCTCAACTTGGAGTGCCTTGTCAGAAGAAGCTTATCGTATTAAGCCTTATAGTGACCCTTGTCTCTCTGACCGTGCAAAATACATTGATTTTCTTAGCCATCTGCATCACTGTGGGATTCTGGGAGTATCTTCACAATGTCGGGGAAGGGTTGGGGCTTTTTGTGTCACTAAGAAACCCAAAATGACTGATGGGGTTTTGGTCCAGCGTCAGCGTTTGATTTTGGATTGTCGACAAGTGAACTTGCAGTTCAAGCCTCCGCCACACTGTGAACTTGGTGCTCTATCTGCTCTCACGGAGATTGTATTGGGCAAGGATGACACATTGTATGTTAGCGGTGCTGATATCCAAGATTGCTTCTATGCTGCTAGATTGCCACCTGGTCTTGCTGACTTCTTCTGCCTACCTCATGATATCAGCCTTGACGAATATTATAGAATCTTCGGTGATGATGCCTCCTTTGAATATGGTCGGTCTTGGGTTTCTCCTTGTATTACTGTTCTACCCATGGGGTTCTCTTGGAGCTTTTATTTGATACAGAAGTTGCACGAGCAATCAGCAATACAAGCATTGAACTGTTCACGCGACCGTCTGTTTTTAGATGGGTATCCAGCCCCGAAGCTTTCAGGTGAGTATGCTGCGGCAATGCCGTACTGTGACAACATCCACAGCCTGGCCTTGAGTGCGGAAGCTTGCCAGAAGGCAAAGGATGATATGACGGGTGTGTTGAAGAGCATGGGCTTCAGTATTCATGAAGATGAAGAAGCAACATATTATTTTCAGACTTTAGGTGGTGTGGTTGATGGGAAGAATGGGATTGTTAAAGTTACCCCAACCCGAGCGTGGAACATCATCCTCGCGTTTGAAACCCTCCTAGAAGACAAGGTTGACTGGGAGGTTCTTCGCCGGCTCTTGGGACACAGCATGACTATTTGCACTATTAACCGTTGTGGTATGTCGGTTTTTCGCGCTTTGTATGATTTCGTTGAAGATGCTCCTCCTCCCCGTAGACTAAATCAACGTGAACGTCAAGAAGTACTCAACTTCATTGGTATTGTTCCTTTGCTGTTAGGGTACATGAAGCGGGATTGGAGCACCACAGTGTCATGCAGTGACGCAAGTCCACAGGGTTATGGTGTTTGTCAGCGTGAACTGGATCCACCCCTGGTAGAAAGTTTGGGGGCCTGGCAGGACCGGTGGCGATTTCGGCATCTGGATCCAAGCCAATGGCGCCCTCGAGAGCGCTTTGCAGGACTGGACCCGGTGTCGGATGTTCGCACAGCACGGTCTTGTGGGGTGGCTGAAAACATTGAAGACTTCTACTCATACAATAACTATTTTCCTGAGGTTCCTGACATGTTTTAGATGCAGATCAGTGGTCCACAAAGCTGATGGGCAAGTGGGGTCACACTGGCGATCACATCACGGTCAAAGAAGGGCACTCACTGGTTTTAGCTGTCAGAAGACTCTGCCGCTCTGGCTCCTCCAGGGGGAAACGGCATTTGATTTTTATCGACAGTTTCTCTTTGAGCATGGCAGTTTGCAAGGGTAGGGCTACTAGTTTCAAACTCCTACGCATAACCCAACAACTTGCTGCTTTGAGTTTAGCTGGTGGTATTACGGTTAGAGTTAGATGGGTACCTTCCGAGCACAACGTAGCAGATGGCCCCTCTCGCGGGCAAGTCTCGCCGGGTGCTTTCTGCCCCGGCCATGGCTCTCAAGGCGCATCAGCCGAAGACAAAACTGAATGTTCCTTTGACCAAGCCGAAGGCAAAGGCCTCCCGCCGAATCCTCTCACCGTCTGCACCTTCAGCTGTCACGGCGAAAGCGACCAAGAGGAAGTTGAGCCATCCTGCCCAAAGCAGGGTATCCAAGAGACCTTGCACACAGAGGACCCTTTCCAAAAAGGTGGAAGTGTCAGAGGAAGCATGTGGGTTGGCGAAAGCCAACCGTCTCACGCATCTAGAGCGGAGATCAGTCTCGAAGGCGGTGGAGAACCAGTACGCCGGCTATTACCTGAAGTTTGCGAATTTTTGCAAGGAGCATGGTCTTCAGGCACCACCAAACGCACTCACAGACGAGCACCTGGCGGAGTACATGGACCACATTTTCTGGCAGGGAAAAGGTTTGAGCGAAGGGGAAAAGGTCTTGGCCAGCGTCGAGTACCAGCATCACTCTCTCAAGGGTGCATTGAACAGAAGCCGAAGAGCTTTGAAAGGATGGCGGAAGGAGCGCCCTCCCGCCAGCAGAGTCCCATTGCCACGTCTGATCGCTTATGGCATGAGCATGGCCATGGTAGCGAAAAATCAGCGAGAAATGGGGCTCAAGCTGATTCTAGACTTCGACACCTACATGCGACCTGGAGAGAGCCAAGATCTCAAAGGTTCAAGCTTAGTCCCTCCAGTGAAGGGTGCAGGTCCACAATATCGCTGGCATCGGATTGTCGTTCGGCCTTTCGACGAAGGCCGTCCCGACAAAGTTGGCGTGTTCGACAACAGTTTGGCTCTCAACAGCCAAGGAAGAGTATGGCTGGGAGAAGTCCTAGCAGCCCATGTCAAGACCCTTCCGAACAAAGGCAAACCAATCTTTTCCTTCACCTCGACGAGTTCCGCAAAGAGTTCCAACAGGTGGGGGAAGCGCTGGGGCTGAAGAACCTTCATCCATACCAACTTCGGCATGGTGGAGCGGCGGAGGACCTCAACAGCAAAGAGCGGGATCATCAGGCCGTCAAGGCCAGAGGGCGTTGGCATGCAGACGCCAGCGTTCGAAGGTACACCAAGGTGAGCCGGTTGCAGCAATTGATGGGCCGACTGTTACCCGGCAAGCTGGAGTATTGTCGCTGGTCTCAAAAAAACCTGGAGAAAGTCTTTCGGGGACAGCTTGCAGCCCGCAAGCCTTGAAACCGGAAACAGTGGATTGCTTGCAGTCTCACACCTTGCCACATCGGTTCTCACTAGAAGTGTTTGCTGGCACAGCTCGGATATGTACTGCACTGGGAAAGGAGAAAATACAGTGTTTTCCTTTGGATATTTGTCTCAACCCCCAACATGATGTTTTGCAGTGGCGTGTGGAGCATCGAATTTTCAATTGGATCCGAAGCGGTCGTGTGCAATTTATTTGGTGCGGAATGCTCTGCACTTCTTTCTCTATTGCGCGCAAAAAAGATGGAAAGGGCCCGGGACCTCTACGTAGCCGCGAATTTTTATGGGGGCTGCCAAACCTAAGTCCTGCGGACCAGAAGAAGGTTTCTATTGGTAACCGTTTGCTGATGTTTTCAATGCGCTTGCTGCAGCTCTGTGAACATGTCGGCATACCATATATCCTTGAGAATCCTGAAAGCAGTCTGGCATGGAGCATGCCGCCCATGCAATCCTTTTTGCGACGTTTTGCTCCTTTTGTGGTGGGTTTAGATTATTGTCAATTTGGAGAGCCTTGGAAAAAACCGACACAACTGATCTCAAACTTTGATATCTCTTCACTTTCTCTGCGGTGTAACACGTTTCAACAACGGTGCAGCCGCACCCAACGGCCACATGTGCCTCTGACAGGAGTTGACGATGCTGGCATCTTCATGACGCTACGAGCTCAACCCTATCCATGGCAGCTGACGGCATTAGTATCAGCTTTAGTGGCCCAGTTCCTTAAGGATAAGGGATAAGGGAATTTGATATGAAGTTTGGGTGGCACTCTCCTTTCCATCATCCATAGCGGATGTATCCCCAAACTCCACTTTTGAAGATGGAGTCGAGAACCTTTCAAACTATTCGGGCCGAAGGCCCTGTCTGGCCAAAAGAGAGTGTGCAATTGAGCTGCCGACTTTCATATCTTCTGCTTGCAGACTTTTGAAGGTGAGGTGTGAATTTGCAAACATCCTTGGGCCGTCTTCGCTCAAGATTCATCTTGTTGGTCCACCACCAACCCCTGCCACCAACCGGAATTTGATATGAAGTTTGGGTGGCACTCTCCTTTCCATCATCCATAGCGGATGTATCCCCAAACTCCACTTTTGAAGATGGAGTCGAGAACCTTTCAAACTATTCGGGCCGAAGGCCCTGTCTGGCCAAAAGAGAGTGTGCAATTGAGCTGCCGACTTTCATATATATATATAAATGGATTACACCTAAACGTAGTTTATCAAGGTCCTTATGTTAAACATTGTTCCAGAATGCTATGGACAATATTTTCACGACACAACCTACAGGTTTCCAACTGACTTACTTGGAAGGGTGCTATGATGTAAGGCTCAGTTTGATCCATCTTTTCGTGGCTTTGAAGAAATGATACAGATAGCCGTTTCCATTTACCCAGTAATCAAAGATGGCAAAATTGTCAATTCCCCATGGATATTTTCGATGATTTTCCCATGAAATATAAGCCATATTTATGATTTCCCAATCTCAGCAGCCCAGTGGCTGGGGGGAGTTCCCAGCCATTGTTACAATCCGCGACCAGCGTGATTTCACCATGATTTCACTCCCAGAAAACTTGGGCGACTGGATCTTCCCGGAAAAAAAACCTGATGGGCTATGCGGCGAACTCGGCAATCCAGCCAGTGTATATCTGGTACATCACCATTTCTGTTGATTCTGGTACTTGCGGTGGTTTTTTTCGCTTGTTTTTGCCGGCCATGTCACCCATATCACAAAAAAATCCCAGAGTCCCAGAGCATTTCGGTTGGAGAAGCATCAACAATTAGAACCAAGCATAAAAATATGGGATACACCAGGTCAACCAATGTTTTCCTGCTTGCCGGCACATGAAAAACATCTTCGTGATGATCCCGAGAGATTTTGGGGAAACTCCACCAGCTCTACCCTGAGTCTACCTGGTGGTTTCCTGAGATATACACCCGCAGGGGGCCAAAGCCACCCGAAGTTTCAACACTTTTTGGGGGACCCCATGAATAAATTCAGTACATTCCACCCCGGTTTCTGGATGGACTGAATGAGCGGTTTTTTAATTGTTTCGCATCTAACTGCAGATACATCCACTGTAACCCTGAACTGTATTACCATAGTCATACCCTCCAGTAATCAAACATGGCAAGTTTTCAACTACACCATTTAGTTCGATGATGTTCCCATTCACATGCACATTTATTCATAGGGCGATTTCCCAGCCAGCCATGCTTGATGAAACCAGCCCACTGAGGATCTACCAGGCACCCTTGATGCGCGGCCACGAGAATGCCCAACGGCAGCTTTGCGCCGCCTGGTTGTCCAAAAAACGGACAAACAATTGGGTTTGATGATTCAAAATTGATGAACAAGGGGGGCATTAAAAAAGGGGATTAGATGATTTTCTGATGTATTTTCTGACAGAAAATTGGTGAGTTAGATGATTTAAGCATCAGAAAATCGGGGGATTTAGATGATTTAAGCCGCGCAAATAAACAAAAGAAAGGGGGTTGACTGATTTGAGCCGCCAACATGGGGGCATTGAACCATCAACATGGGGATTTTTAGGAGACCACCTTTGCTATTTTGGATACCACTGGGGCTCATTTTGATGTATATAATAGAAATAGATAAATTAGATTCGACTAGATTTTAATTTGGTTTGATTATAGATATAACAGGTACATAGACAGATTGATAGATTAGATAGATAGCTCAACATATCTCTTTGAACAGATCTGCATTTAATATGCAGTATCTAATATCCCGAAGCTATACCTATCTATCCGGAAGCTATTAGATCAATGTTGGAATCGATCTTGTGAGTAATAACCATATCACAAGCCACTTACTGTATATGCTATACACCAGTTAGATATAAGTCACTTAGAACTCCCCCCAGTAGATTCATATTGATATCCCATTCAATTCCATGAAAATATACCATCATTCAATTCCATGACTATTTGGGGGATGACATTTAGATACATAGATGTCCCAGATTCCCGACTGGCTGGTTGATTATAGGCTTCTCCCCATTCAGCAACCTTCATTGTTCTCCCATTTGGGTACCCTCTGGTAATTTGTTACATAGCTATTGAACATGGCCATTGAAATAGTGAATTTTCCAATTAAACATGGTGATTTTCCATCGTTTTTTCGATGTTTACCAGAGGGTCGATCGATTTCCGCAGGTAGAGATGGCAATCGCATCATTTGCGCAGTTCTTCCTTGCCTTTGGAGACGGCATCGTCCAGGGTCACGTCTCCAAACCTTCCCTGCTGACGATGCAAATGAGGCCCGTTCTTGGAGATGGGATGAGATTGGTACCCTTTGGTAAACGTTTACATAACTATGGAAAATCAGCGTGTTTAATGGGTCAATCCACTATTTCTATGGTCCATTTTCCATAGCTATTTTGACATAACCAGAGGGTAAACCCAAGACCAAACAATCCCGAATTGTGCTGTATGATTGGGTATACCCTGTTTATCCCTGTTTGGGATGATGTAAAATGCCAGAAAATGCAGCCATGGTTGGTTTTTATGGGATGGTGTCTGGCATTAGGTTTACCACATTGATTTATGTTTTTGGTATGTCTAGAAAATTGGTTTGGGTTACAAAACAACTCATAGGACATGGGATTGGAATAATAACTATGGAAAATCACCATTTATAGTGAATTTTCCCATGAAACATGGTGATTGTCCATGGTTTTTTGGAATAACCAAAGGAAATTTTCATGCGAAGAAACCATGGGGTGCCGAACGTGCCATTGGTGGCGTTGAGTCGGATGAACCCCCTGAGTCAGGCCCGCCCAGCAATAGGGGTTTGATAATCCTTAAAAGTCTTAAAAAAAGGGGGGGTTCATGGTGGTTACCCTCTGGCAAACTAACGTAACTATGGGAAAATCAGCATGTTTAATGGGTAAATCCACTATTTCTATGGCCATTTTCCATAGCTATGTAACAAATTACCAGAGGGTAATAGCCCTGAACAATGCCTTTGTTTGAACGTCGTTGATAGCCACTTTTCCTAGTAACGTTGGACATGGGAAATTTCACGTGTTTACCTCCGGTAGTCACATGTGACAATGGAAAACCCGCCGTTCAAAAAAACATCTCGAGGATTTTCCCATAGCCTCCATTCATAGGGGATTTCCCATTGCCACGTTTGATTACCGGAGGGGGTGTATCCTATTTTCAGACATGGGGGGCCGCCCTAAGATTTCCATGCTGATGGGTTTTTCTTGGCCAGGCTGGTAATATGACCAGACTTAAGATGTTTGAACCAACGCAACTGGATATACAACCAAGCTTTGAGCATGTATATATATATATGATATGATTTACATATAATACACAAAAAACATAAATGTAGAACCATGGATTTGCGAAAGGGGATTTAAGTGGGGATTCAAAATGGATTTTCAATTTGGATGTGCTGGACGCGGGTGATTTTCCTATTCAGAACTGGAAACTCTTGGTTTGTATGATCCTGCTTGAGCCAAATACTGTAGATCCCGTATATATATATATTATAATACACATGTACATTGTGTATTATGTACACACACACACACTCTATATATATATACATACACATACACAGTGTTACGGTCCGAAATATGTAGTTTCATCCGCTACTGAACCATGTTTTCTCTGAAGTGTTCACTCTGAAGTGTTCAGTATTTGTGGGCCCATGGGTACCCCCTGACCTGACCCATGTGGCAGCGTTTCTTGACTGGGTTGAAGCCATGTTTTTGTTGCTGAAAGCCAACATTTAGTTGGTAAAACTGCCAAATTCACCAATTTTTTGAAGGTCTAAAAACAATTTTCAGTTGAGTAAACCTCGATTTTTCATGCTTCCACCGTTCAAATCCAATTTTTCAGTTGCTTGGACCTGATTGGACCTCAACATTTTTCTTGCTAAACACTACAAGGTGGGGGGCCCGTTAAATATAGCTAAGTTGGTTTCTTTTCACCCCATAGACTAATATATCTAGCATAAATTTCAGTTATTGGAGTTATGTGTGCCAACTTAGCTCTCATCAATTCAATTTTAAATCCCTTTTATTGTTGGTTACTCTCCGGGAGTTTCACATAGCTATTGAACATGGTCATTCACTTCGTTGATTTATCTAGATTTTTTTACATGGTGATTTTTCCATAGCTACCAGAAGGTTTTTCCCAATCAACATACTCCAGAAGATTATCATATTGAGTAAAATCATATGATAATATTGCCAGTTAATCAACATATCAATAATATTTCCTATCATTAACTTTCATATTGCCAGGTTAAACTTGTTGGTTAAATCTCCTTTTTGTGAACCGTTCAGGCCATAAACCGCGGATCGGCAGGCTCCACTCCGGCGGCCTTTCCCTGGAACGCAACGGCTTCGCCTTTGCCGAAACAGAGCTCTTTGCCGAGGCCAGTCTGGGTGGGTGGTTCACCACATCTTTCAACATGAGAAGGTGAGTGAAAAAACCCACGATTTACCCTCTGGTAATTTGTTACATAGCTATTGAAAATGACCATTTATAGTGGATTTTCCCATTAAACATGGTGATTTTCCATAGTTATGTTAGTTTACCAGAGGGTATTGGGGTTTCAAGGGTTTTGACATGTTTTGACCATGGGTTGAAAAAGGGTTCGACTTTGAAAAAAACTGATGGTTGCCATAAATCCATGGAGTTTTCGGAATCAAGAGGGGTGTGATCAGCAAACTATTGGGTGTTCACCGTACAAAAAATAACAATCAAAAAAATGGGGTCTCAAGCATAAAACCTTCAGGGTTGACAATGAAAGTTTGGATTTCAAACAAAACAAAAGCGGGGTTTCAACAATCAAAGGCCGAGTTATTTGTTTAGTGGTACTGTAACAGATTTATGCCTGTCCAATATTTTTGTACAAAAAAATCATCCGCGGGAATGAGACATTTGACACATCGTGGTCTCACTGGTGCCGACCCTTGGCATTATAGTGTCCCCCATTGCGTTTTCGGGGTTGTACTTCTTCTATCCTCTTGGGGAAGACGAAAGACATGTAAATTATCCAGACGTTGTTTCATACTCAATGGCAAAAATGTGGACAGGCATCTGAAGGATGGACAGGCAAATCAATGGTCGACAATGGCATCAACATACCAATTGGATCCACTTGGATGCATCAATCTCAGGAGATTTTTCAGCAGAAAGGAGCTGCAGAACATGGTCGTATGGTCAATCCAATAGGAACCCCCTTGTTTCAGATTTATATCTAAATAGACCCCAATGATGGAATTGGGTATGGTCTTTATCAGGCCCGACTACCACAGTGTTCATAGACATTACCTGAGAATGTTAGTTCTGGTAACCTGTTAAATACCGAACTGAAATGAGCAGTGTGCCCCAACCAGGTGATATATTACTAACATACACGCGCATATACATTCAAATACAAACATATGAATGCATACACACACATAATATATATATATATATGATATATATATATATATGATATATATATATATATAAATATATACATATTTTACACATAAATGTATAGATTTATAACGATTTATACATTTATATACTTACTAGTACATAGATGTACGACCATCTACTAAAGCCGCACTTCGAAAAATCCGATATGATATGAATGGACACCTCTGCTGCTTCAGTTGGAGAACCTTGGAGAACCGGATCAAATTGCCACTTTCCCTGGTGCTTTTTTTTTCCCGTTTTTTTTTCTCCATCCCTTCCAGATCATCACATTTTTCCAGATATTTCTAGCGCTTTGCAATACATACGTTTTTTTTCTCCATAGTCTTTGTTCCAATGCTTCTCATTGATGTTTTCCAAATGTTCGCAATTTTGTTTTCTCAGATTTTGTTCTCACGTTTTTTCACTTGTTTTCCGCCTTCGAAAGGGGAACTGCTTCTTCTGTCAGGATTTGCTGGGGCTCTGAGTGCTGAGATGACGCCATTGCTGAGTGAAAATGGGACATGGGACAGGGCAGTTTCACCCCAAAATCAGGGTTTGAACCCAGTCAATTTAGGGTTTCACCAAGAAGATTTGAGTTCAACCAACAGAAATTGGGTTTTTAAGCCACTGAAACTGGCATTTAGAACTTTGAAACGGGTGAAATGAGATGACTTACACAACAAAAGTTGGGGGTTTAACTATCAAAGTAGGGGGCTTGTCAAAGAACAATGGAGGTTGGAAAATGGGGCTTGGTTAAACCCAATGATTTTTCAGCTTGAAGGGGAATGAAGATTCATGAGCAGCAGCTCTTTGGGTGACAGCAGGGTACCAGGATTTCATTTCGCTATTGGCCATGGCAATTTTGCAGTTCCACATATGTTTTATCTTCCATTCTTCCAAAATTTCGATACTTGGGGCCCATTTTACTCATATTTTTGGGTCACTGGGGCCACAAAGATACGCATCCCTGAGGTGCACGGGTCCCAAGTGACCCCTGTGTCACAGCTTGGCTCAACGCGCCGTTCGCTGCCGGGGATTGGTCAAACAAACCGGTGGTGGAGGTACGAATCCACAGCTTGGCCGAGCCGCATAATTTATGGTATAAGGATTGTGGGAATCCTTGCAACATGGCTGATTTTGATTTGGGACATCTTGTAATCTAAGCCCAGATTGATTTGGTCGCTATGGTCTGCGTGTTTTGATCCGCTTCGCCAACTGCTGTAGGGAAATGGTATATTTGGAAGTTGCGAACCTTATCTTCAGAATTTCTTCTGCGTTAAAGTAATCATTTGGTCTGGGTCCCTTTGCAAAATACAACCACCTCACTGGCCAACCTCATCATATGCTGCAAGTGCGCTAGGGAGAATCATCCGCCACATGGCTTAATTATTTTAGGTTTGGTCAATTTTGGTCAAGTGATATTATAATTCTTCTTGGAATCCCCATGTGGACATTAAAGATTCCCCGGAATCATTCCCAAATTGTTGTTTGTGCCCATTAATCCCCATGGATACAGTTCTTTCTTTGTTTGGAAACTCGATATACAGTTGGCCCAGAGTTCTTGGTCAAATCCAAGTGCTGAAATTTCAAGAGATCTCCAAGTTGTCTCTGGACTCCTCTTTGGTATTGGGAAAAGAACATCACCCTGGGACGAAATAAAGCCCTGGTAGTAGCTGAACTGGGGCTTTAAGAGCCAGGTACTTTTTTTCCAAGTTGGAGGTGACCAGTCTAATTTATTCATAAGGCTGGTTGCTGGCTTCAACATATTTACCCTCTGGTAAACTAACATACAATTGAACATTGCCATTTAAAGTGGATTTACCCATAAAAATTGTGATTTTCCATAGTTACGTTAGTTTACCAGAGGGTAATTCAGTGTTTGTGTTTCCCACTTAATATGTAATCATTGAGGACCCTTGCTGGAAGCCACCAGCAAGCTCCGGGCACAGGAGCCATGGCTCCAAAAGCAGGACGACGCTCCTGGTGGGTTGGAAATGCCGTGGAAAGAACCAACTTTGGTAATTTCGTGCCGACTGAATTCGCAAAACTGGGGATATAACATGATATAACTGACCTGAACCAACCATCACTGCTTAATGGAGGAACTAGCCGAGGTGGAGGTGCTGGACACCATTTTTTTTGCCGCGGCCATTTGCATGCCAGATCCCTCCACGAGTGGCGGGTTTTTGCAAAGACGAGATGATTCCGGGCGGTGGCTACATGGACAATCCGGGCACACCGCCTGGGTTGGATGCCATGGCCAGAACTGCCACGAATACAATCCCTATCCCCCCTGCGCCTCGCGCGTCAAAGAAAGGACATGGCCCAAATGGCCCCATGCGCAGTGGGCGCGGAGTGGCCGTTCCACCAGGCGCTTTGCAAGTGACACTTTCAGAGTGCACTGGCAGCACGCAAGCCTCGTGGAGTGGGACCTCTTCCTCCTCCGAGCCTGAGATGCTTGGATAATCTTGGATAATCTTGGATCAACTTGGATCTTGGGGTGGGAAAATTGACAGGACACCCCAGATTTCACGTGTTGGAAAGCTTCAGGTGAGGGTCTCCAGATTTGGAACAGACATCCCGGATACTCCGGGACACCCGGACACCTCGGTAAGCATGCCGACTCTCTGGGCTTCAAATCTGTGGGCACCAAAACCGAAACCTGAGAAAGATAAGAAGTCTGATATTAGGTACAGATAGAATGTCAGAGTGAATGCCAGATAGAATGCCAGATGGAATGTCAGAGTAGATGCCAGATAGAATGCCAGATAGAATGTCAGAGTAGGTGCCAGATAGAGTTCCAGATAGAATGTCAGAGTAGATGCCAGATAGAATGCCCGATAGAATGTCAGAGTAGATGCCAGATGGAATGTCAGAGTAGATGCCAGATAGAATGCCAGATGGAATGTCAGAGTAGATGCCAGATAGAATGCCAGATAGAATGTCAGAGTAGATGCCAGATAGAATGCCAGATAGAATGTCAGAGTAGGTGCCAGATAAAGTTCCAGATAGAATGTCAGAGTAGATGCCAGATAGAATGCCAGATAGAATGTCAGAGTAGATGCCAAGTAGAATGCCAGATGGAATGTCAGAGTAGATGCCAGATAGAATGCCAGATGGAATGTCAGAGTAGATGCCAGATAGAATGCCAGATAGAATGTCAGAGTAGATGCCAGATAGAATGCCAGATAGAATGTCCAGATAGAATGCCAGATAGAATGTCAGAGTAGGTGCCAGATAGAGTTCCAGATAGAATGTCAGAATAGAATGCCAGATAGAATGCCAGATAGAATGTCAGAGTAGATGCCAGATAAAATGCCACATAGAATGTGAGATAGATGCCAGATAGAATGCAGATAGAATGCCAGAGTAATGCCAGATAGAATGTCAGAGTAGAATGCCAGGTAGAATGCAGAAAGCATGTCAGAAGAATGCCAGATAGAATGCCAGATAGATGCCAGATAGAATGCCAGATAGAATGCCAGATCAGAGTAGATGCCAGATAGAATGCCAGATAGAATGTCAGAGTAGATGCCAGATAGAATGCCAGATAGAATGTCAGAGTAGATGCCAGATAGAATGCCAGATAGAATGTCAGAGTAGATGCCAGGTAGAATGCCAGATAGAATGCCAGAGTAGATGCCAGATAGAATGCCAGATAGCATGTCAGAGTAGATGGAAGGTAGAATGCCAGATGGAATGTCAGAGTAGATGCCTGGTAGAGTGCCAGATAGAATGTCAGAGTAGATGCCAGATAGAATGCCAGATAGAATGTCAGAGTAGATGCCAGATAGAATGCCAGATAGAATGTCAGAATAGATGCCCGATAGAATGCCATAGTAGATGCCATATAGAGTGCGAGATAGAATGTCAGAGTAGATGCCAGGTAGAATGCCAGATAGAATGTCAGAGTAGATGCCAGATAGAATGTCAGAGTAGATGCCAGATAGAATGCCAGATGGAATGTCAGAGTAGATGCCAGATAGAATGCCAGAAAGAATGTCAGAAAAGATGCCAGATAGAATGCCAGATAGAATGTCAGAGTAGATGCCAGATAGAATGCCAGATAGAATGTCAGAGTAGGTGCCAGATAGAGTTCCAGATAGAATGTTAGAATAGAATGCCAGGTAGAATGCCAGATGAAATGCCAGAAAAGATGCCAGATAAAATGTCAGATAGAATGCCAGAGTAGATGCCAGATAGAATGCCAGATAGAATGTCAGAGTAGATGCTAGATAGAATGCCAGATAGAATGTCAGAGTAGATGCCAGGTAGAATGCCAGAAAGAATGTCAGAGTAGATGCCAGACAGAATGCCAGATAGCATGTCAGAGTAGCTGCCAGGTATAATGCCAGATAGAATGCCAGAGTAGATGCCATATAGAGTGCGAGATAGAATGTCAGAGTAGATGCCAAATAGAATGTCAGACTAGATGCCAGATTGAATGCCAGATGGAATGTCAAAATGGATGCCAGGTAGAATGCCGGATAAAAAGTCAGAGTAGATGTCAGATAGAATGCCAGATAGAATGTCAGAATAGATGCCAGATAGAATGCCAGAGTAGATGCCATATAGAATGCGAGATAGAATGTCAAAGTAGATGCCAGATAGAATGTCAGAGCAGATGCCAGGAAGAATGCCAGAGTAGATGGCAGGTAGAATGCCAGAAAGAATGTCAGAGTAGATGCCAGATAGAATGCCAGATAGAATGTCAGAGTAGATGCCTTGTATAATGCCAGATAGAATGCCAGAGTGAATGCAAGATATATAGAATGCCAGATAGAATGTCAGAGTAGATGCCAGATAGAATGTCAGAGTAGATGCCAGATTGAATGCCAGATGGAATGTCAAAATGGATGCCAGGTAGAATGCCGGATAAAAAGTCAGAGTAGATGCCAGATAGAATGCCAGATAGAATGTCAGAATAGATGCCCGATAGAATGCCATAGTAGATGCCAAATAGAGTGCGAGATAGAATGTCAGAGTAGATGCCAGGTAGAATGCCAGATAGAATGTCAGAGTAGATGCCAGATAGAATGCCAGATAGAATGTCAGAGTAGATGCCAGGTAGAATGCCAGATAGAATGTCAGAGTAGATGCCAGGTAGAATGCCCGATAGAATGTCAGAGTAGATGCCAGATAGAATGCCAGAAAGAATGTCAGAAAAGATGCCAGATAGAATGCCAGATAGAATGTCAGAGTAGATAGCTGCCAGGTAGAATGCCAGATAGAAAGTCAGAGTAGATGCCAGATAGAATGCAAGGTTCCAGGTAGAAAAGGCCACAAAAGAAGTGTCACAATAGATGCCAGATAGAATGTCAGAGTGGATGCTACATAGAATGCCAGAGTTCATGCCAGGTAGAATGCCAGATAGAATGTCAGAGTAGATGCCAGACAGAATGCCAGATAGAATGTCAGAGTAGACGCCAGGTAGAATGCCAGATAGAATGTCAGAGTAGATGCCGGGTAGAATACCAGATAACATGTCAGAATAGATGCCAGAGAGAATGCCAGATAGAATCTTAGATAGAATGTCAGAGTCAGAGTAGATGCCTCGTAGAATGCCAGACTAGATTGCAAATAGAATGTCAGATAGCATGTGACATAGAATGCGCGAGAGAATGCCAGAAAGAATACCGGAATAGATGCCCGATAGAATGCCAGATAGAATGTCAGAAAAGATGCCAGATAGAATGCTAGATAAATTGTCAGAGTAGATGCCAGGTAGAATGGCAGAAAGAATGCCAGAGTAGATGCAAGATATATAGAATGCCAGATAGACTTTCAGAATAGATGCCAGATTGAATGCCAGATAGAATGTCAGAATAGATGCCAAGGGTAGATGCCAATTGTAGATGCCAGATAGAATGCCAGATAGAATGTCAGAGTAGATGCCAGGTAAAATGCCAGAAAGAATGTCAGAGTAGATGCCAGATAGAATGCCAGATAGAATGTCAGAGTAGATGCCAGATATAATGCCAGATAGAATGTCAGAGTAGATGCCAGATAGAATGCCACATAGAATGTCAGAGTAGATGCCAGATAGAATGCCACATAGAATGTCAGAGTAGATGCCAGATAGAATGCCAGATAGAATGTCAGAAAAGATGCCAGATAGAATGCCAGATAGAATGTCAGAGTAGATGCCAAGTAGAATGCCAGATGGAATGTCAGAGTAGATGCCAGATAGAATGCCAGATGGAATGTCAGAGTAGATGCCAGATAGAATGCCAGATAGAATGTCAGAGTAGATGCCAGATAGAATGCCAGATAGAATGTCAGAGTAGGTGCCAGATAGAGTTCCAGATAGAATGTCAGAGTAGATGCCAGATAGAATGTCAGAGTAGATGCCAAGTAGAATGCCAGATGGAATGTCAGAGTAGATGCCAGATAGAATGCCAGATAGAATGTCAGAGTAGATGCCAGATAGAATGCCAGATAGAATGTCAGAGTAGATGCCAGATAGAATGTCAGAGTAGATGCCAGATAGAATGCCAGATAGAATGTCAGAGTAGGTGCCAGATAGAGTTCCAGATAGAATGTCAGAATAGAATGCCAGATAGAATGCCAGATAGAATGTCAGAGAAGATGCCAGATAAAATGCCACATAGAATGGCAGAGTAGATGCCAGATAGAATGCCAGATAGAATGTCAGAGTAGATGCCAGATAGAATGCCAGATAGAATGTCAGAGTGGATGCCAGGTAGAATGCCAGAAAGCATGTCAGAAAAGATGCCAGATAGAATGCCAGATAGAATGTCAGAGTAGATGCCAGGTAGAATGCCAGATGAAATGTTAGAGTAGATGCCAGATAGAATGCCAGATAGAATGTCAGAGTAGATGCCAGATAGAATGCCAGATAGAATGTCAGAGTAGATGCCAGATAGAATGCCAGATAGAATGTCAGAGTAGATGCCAGATAGAATGCCCAGATGAGATTGGCCCCCAAGAGTAGATGACCAGATAGAAGTGCCTCAGATAGCATTCAGATGTTAGGATGGAAGGTAGAAGATGCCAGATGGAATGGTCAAGGTAGATTGCATGGTGATAGAATGCCAGATAGAATGTCAGAGTAGATGCCAGGTAAAATGCCAGAAAGAATGTCAGAGTAGATGCCAGATAGAATGCCAGATAGAATGTCAGAGTAGATGCCAGATATAATGCCAGATAGAATGTCAGAGTAGATGCCAGATAGAATGCCAGATAGAATGTCAGAGTAGATGCCAGATAGAATGCCACATAGAATGTCAGAGTAGATGCCAGATAGAATGCCAGATAGAATGTCAGAGTAGATGCCAGATAGAATGCCAGATGGAATGTCAGAGTAGATGCCAGATAGAATGCCAGAAAGAATGTCAGAAAAGATGCCAGATAGAATGCCAGATAGAATGTCAGAGTAGATGCCAGATAGAATGCCAGATAGAATGTCAGAGTAGGTGCCAGATAGAGTTCCAGATAGAATGTTAGAATAGAATGCCAGGTAGAATGCCAGATGAAATGCCAGAAAAGATGCCAGATAAAATGTCAGATAGAATGCCAGAGTAGATGCCAGATAGAATGCCAGATAGAATGTCAGAGTAGATGCTAGATAGAATGCCAGATAGAATGTCAGAGTAGATGCCAGGTAGAATGCCAGAAAGAATGTCAGAGTAGATGCCAGACAGAATGCCAGATAGCATGTCAGAGTAGCTGCCAGGTATAATGCCAGATAGAATGCCAGAGTAGATGCCATATAGAGTGCGAGATAGAATGTCAGAGTAGATGCCAAATAGAATGTCAGACTAGATGCCAGATTGAATGCCAGATGGAATGTCAAAATGGATGCCAGGTAGAATGCCGGATAAAAAGTCAGAGTAGATGTCAGATAGAATGCCAGATAGAATGTCAGAATAGATGCCAGATAGAATGCCAGAGTAGATGCCATATAGAATGCGAGATAGAATGTCAAAGTAGATGCCAGATAGAATGTCAGAGCAGATGCCAGGAAGAATGCCAGAGTAGATGGCAGGTAGAATGCCAGAAAGAATGTCAGAGTAGATGCCAGATAGAATGCCAGATAGAATGTCAGAGTAGATGCCTTGTATAATGCCAGATAGAATGCCAGAGTGAATGCAAGATATATAGAATGCCAGATAGAATGTCAGAGTAGATGCCAGATAGAATGTCAGAGTAGATGCCAGATTGAATGCCAGATGGAATGTCAAAATGGATGCCAGGTAGAATGCCGGATAAAAAGTCAGAGTAGATGCCAGATAGAATGCCAGATAGAATGTCAGAATAGATGCCCGATAGAATGCCATAGTAGATGCCATATAGAGTGCGAGATAGAATGTCAGAGTAGATGCCAGGTAGAATGCCAGATAGAATGTCAGAGTAGATGCCAGATAGAATGCCAGATAGAATGTCAGAGTAGATGCCAGGTAGAATGCCAGATAGAATGTCAGAGTAGATGCCAGGTAGAATGCCCGATAGAATGTCAGAGTAGATGCCAGATAGAATGCCAGAAAGAATGTCAGAAAAGACGCCAGATAGAATGCCAGATAGAATGTCAGAGTAGATAGCTGCCAGGTAGAATGCCAGATAGAAAGTCAGAGTAGATGCCAGATAGAATGCAAGGTTCCAGGTAGAAAAGGCCACAAAAGAAGTGTCACAATAGATGCCAGATAGAATGTCAGAGTGGATGCTACATAGAATGCCAGATAGAATGCCAGAGTTCATGCCAGGTAGAGTGTCAGATAGAATGTCAGCGTTCATGCCAGGTAGAATGCCAGATAGAATATCAGAATAGATGCCAGGTAGAGTGCCAGAAAGAATGTCAGAGTAGATGCCAGATAGAATGCCAGATAGAATGCAAGAATAGATGCCAAGGGTAGATGCCAATTGTAGATGCCAGAGAGAATGTCAGAGTAGATGCCAGGTAGAATGCCAGATAGAATGTCAGAGTAGATGCCAGATAAAATGCCAGATAGAATGTCAGAGTAGATGCCAGACAGAATGCCAGATAGAATGTCAGAGTAGACGCCAGGTAGAATGCCAGATAGAATGTCAGAGTAGATGCCGGGTAGAATACCAGATAACATGTCAGAATAGATGCCAGATAGAATGCCAGATAGAATCTCAGATAGAATACCAAATGGAATGTCAGAGTCAGAGTAGATGCCTCGTAGAATGCCAGACTAGATTGCAAATAGAATGTCAGATAGCATGTGAGATAGAATGCGCGAGAGAATGCCAGAAAGAATGCCGGAATAGATGCCCGATAGAATGCCAGATAGAATGTCAGAAAAGATGCCAGATAGAATGCTAGATAAATTGTCAGAGTAGATGCCAGGTAGAATGGCAGATAGAATGCCAGAGTAGATGCAAGATATATAGAATGCCAGATAGACTTTCAGAATAGATGCCAGATTGAATGCCAGATAGAATGCCAGAATAGATGCCAAGGGTAGATGCCAATTGTAGATGCCAGATAGAATGCCAGATAGAATGTCAGAGTAGATGCCAGGTAAAATGCCAGAAAGAATGTCAGAGTAGATGCCAGATAGAATGCCAGATAGAATGTCAGAGTAGATGCCAGATATAATGCCAGATAGAATGTCAGAGTAGATGCCAGATAGAATGCCAGATAGAATGTCAGAGTAGATGCCAGATAGAATGCCACATAGAATGTCAGAGTAGATGCCAGATAGAATGCCAGATAGAATGTCAGAAAAGATGCCAGATAGAATGCCAGAAAGAATGTCAGAAAAGATGCCAGATTGAATGCCAGATAGAATGTCAGAGTAGATGCAAGGCAGAATGCCAGATAAAATGTCAGAACAGATGCCAGATAGAATGCCAGATAGTCGTAGAATGCCAGATAGAATGTGAGAATAGATGCCAGGTAGAATGGCAGATAGAATGTCAGATATAATGCCAGAATAGATGCCGGGTAGAATGTCAGAATAGATGCCAGATAGAATGCCAGATAGAATGTCAGATAGAATGCCAGGTAGAATGTCAGAGTAGATGCCAGACCGTATAATGCCAGATAGAATGTCAGAACAGATGCCAGACAGAATGCCAGATAGAATGTCAGACTAGATGCCAGATAGAATGTCAGAATAGATGCCAGATAGAAAGTCAGAATAGACCAGGTAGTCAGACTAGATATCGGATAGAATGCCAGAATAGATGCCACATAGAATGCCAGATGGCCAGAATAGATGCCAGATAGAATGCCAGATAGAATGTCAGAAAGAATGTCAGAACAGATGCCCGGTAGAATGCCAGATAGAATGCCAGATACAATGTCAGAGTATATGCCAGATAGCACGCCAGATAGAATGTCAGATAGAATGCCAGATAGAATGTCAGTGAAGGTGCCAGATAGAGTGCCAGATAGAAAGTCGGAATAGATGCCAGATAGAGTGGCAGATAGAATGTCAGAGTAGATGCCAGGTAGAATGCCAGATAGAATGTCAGAATAGATACCAGGTACAATGCAGATAGAGCGTCAGAACCGATGCCAGGCAGAATGCCAGGTAGAATGTTAAAGTAGATGCCAGATAGAGCTCCAGATAGGAGCAGATTGCCAGATAGAATGTCAGAGAGTAGATGCCAGATAGAATGTCAGATAGAATGTCAGAATAGGTGGCAGGTAAAATGCCAGATAGAATGTCAGAATAGATGCCAGATAGAATGCCAGATAGAATCTAAAACTAGATGCCAGATAAAATGCCAGAAGGAATGTCAGAATAGATGCCAGATAGAATGCCAGAATAGATGCCAGGTAGAATGTGAAGATGTGAGAAATCAGACTGCCAGATAGAATGTCAGAATAGATGCCAGATAGAATGCCAGAATAGATGCCAGAAAAATAGGGTGCCAGATAGAATTCCAGAATAGATGCCAGATAGAATGCCAGGATAGATGCCAGGTAGCATGCCAGATAGAATGTCAGAGTAGATGCCAGATAGAATGTCAGAGTAGATGCCAGATAGAATGCCAGATAGAATGTCAGAGTAGATGCTAGATAGAATGCCAGAAAGAATGTGAGAATAATAGATGCCAGGTAGAATGCCAGATAGAATGTTAGAGTAGATTCCAGATAGAATGCCAGATAGGATGTCAGAATAGATGCCAGAAAGAATGCCAGATAGAATGTCAGAATAGATGCCAGATAGATTGCCAGATAGAATGTGAGAATAGATGCCAGAAAGAATGCCAGATAAAGTGCCAAAATAGATGCCAGATAGAAAATGCCAGATAGAATGACAGAATAGATGCCAGATAGAATGCCAGGTAGAATGCCAGAATCGATGCCAGATAGCATGTCAGATAGGATGCCAGAATGGATGCCAAATAGAATGCCAGATAGAATGTCAGACTAGATGCCAGAACGAATTTCAGAATAGATGCCAGATAGACTGCCAGATAGATTGTGAGAATAGATGCTAGAAAGAATGCCAGATAAACTGCCAGAATAGATGCCAGATAGAAAATGCCAGATAAAATGCCAGAATAGATGCCAGATAGAATGCCAGATAGAATGCCAGAATAGATGCCAGATGGAACGCCGGATAGAATGCCAGAAAAGATGCCAGATAGAATGCCAGAATAGATGCCAGATAGAATGGCAGAGTAGATTGCAGATAGAATGCCACATAGCATGTCAGATAGAATGCGAGAGTGAATGCCAGAAAGTCAAAATAGATGCCAGATATCAAAAAATGCCAGAATAGAGTCCCAAAAACTGATGGAAGACAGAATGCCAGATAGAATGTCAGAATAGATGCCAGGCAGAATGCCGCATAGAATGTCAGAGTAGATGCCAGATAGAATGCCAGATAGAATGTCAGAAAAGATGCCATGCCAGGTAGAATGCAAGATAGAATGTCAGAATAGATGACAGATAGAATGCCAGATAGAATGCCTGAATAGATGCCAGGTAGAATGTGAGACTAGATGCCAGGTAGAATGTCAGATAGAATGTCAGAATAGATGCCAGATAAAATGCCAGATAGTCAGAACAGATGCCAGGTAGAATGGCAGATGGAATGTCAGAATAGATGCCAGGCAGATGCCAGATAGAATGTCAGATTGAATGCCAGAATAGATGCCGGGAAGAATGTCACAATAGATACCAGATAGTATACCAGATAGAATGTCAGAATAGATGCCAGATAAAATGCCAAATAGTCAGAATAGAAGCCGGATATTTTTTGAATTCCAGATAGAATGTCAGAATAGTTGCAAGATAGAATGCCAGATAGAATGTCAGAAAAGAATGTCAGAATAGAATGCCAGATAGAATGTCAGAATAGATGCCAGGTAGAATGCCAGATAGAATGTCAAAGTAGATGCCAGGTAGAATGGCAGATAGAATGTCAGAGTAGATGCCAGGTAGAATGTCAGAGTAGATGCCAGGTAGAATGCCATATTGAATGCCAGAGTAGATGCCAGATAGAATGCCAGATAGCCAGAATAGATGCCGGATATATAGAGTGCCAGATAGGATGTCAGAATAGATGCCAGATACGATGTCAGATAGAATGTCAGAGTAGATGCCAGGTAGAATGCCAGATAGAATGCCAGAATAAATGCCAGGTACAATGCCAGATAGAATGTCAGAGTAGATGCCAGGCAGAATGCCAGATGGAATGTCAGAATAGATGCCCGATAGAAAGCCAGATAGAATGTCAGAATAGGTGGCAGGTAAAATGCCAGATAGAATGTCAGAAAAGATGCCAGATAGAATGCCAGATAGAATGTGAGAATAGATGCCAGATAGAATGCCTGAATAGATGCCAGATAGAATGCCAGATAGGGTGTCAGAATAGATGCCAGATAGAATTCCGGATAGAATGTCAGATAGAATGTCACAATAGATGCCAGGTAGAATGTCAGAGTAGGTGCCAGATAGAATGCCCAATAGATTTCAGAAATGATGCCAGATAGAAAGCCAGGTAGAATGTCAGAAAAGATGCTAGAAAGAATCCCAGAATGTCAGAATAGATGCCAGATACAGTGCCAGATAGAATGTCAGAATAGATGCCAGATAGAATGTTAGATAGAATGCCAGAATAGATGCCAGGTAGAATGCCAGATAGAATGTGCAGATGCCAGATATATAGACTGCCAGAATAGATGCCAGGTAGATGCCAGATAGAATGTCAGATAGAATGCCAGATAGAATGCCAGCAAGAATGTCAGAAACGATGCCAGGTAGAATGCAAGGTAGAATGTCAGAAAAGATGCCAGATAGAATGCCAGATAGAATGTCAGATAGAATGTCAGAGTAGATGCCAGGTAGAATGCCAGATCGGCTGCCAGAAAAGATGCCAGATAGAAAGCCAGATAGATTGTCAGAATAGGTCCCCCAGAAAGAATGTCAGACAAGATGCCAGACAGAATGCCAGATAGAATGTCAGAGTAGATGCCAGGTAGTATGCCAGATAATTTCAGAATAAATGCAAGGCAGAATGCAAGATAGAAGGTCAGAATGAACGCCAGATAGAATGTGAGACTAGATGCCAGATTGAATGTCAGATAGAATGTCAGAGCGGATGCCAAGTAGAATGCCAGAAAGAATGCGAGAATATATGCCAGAGTAGATGCCAGATAGAATGCAAGATATAGTGTCAGAATAGATGCCGAATAGAATGCCAGATAGAATGTCAGAATAGATGCCAGATAGAATGTCAGAATAGATGGCGGGTAAAATGTCAGATAGAAGAATGTTCGAATAGATGACAGAAGATAGAATTTGCCAGATAGAAGTCAGGAGTAGATGCAGATAAAATGCCACAGAGAATGTCAGAGTAGATGCCAGCTAGAAGCCAGAAGCATGTCAGAGTAGCTGTTAGATAGAATGCCAGATAGAATGTCAGAGTAGATGCTAGATAGAATGCCAGAAAGAATGTCAGAAAAGATGCCAGATAGAATGCCAGATAGAATGTCAGAGTAGATGCCAGGTAGAATGCCAAATAGAATGTCAGAATAGATGCCAGATAGATTGCCAGATAGAATGTGAGAATAGATGCCAGAAAGAATGTCAGATAAAGTGCCAAAATAGACGCCAGATAGAAAATGCCAGATAAAGTGCCAAAATAGATGCCAGATAGAAAATGCCAGATAGAATGCCAGAATAGATGCCAGATAGAATGCCAGATAGAATGCCAGAATCGATGCCAGATGGAATGCCAGATAGAATGCCAGAATGGATGCCAAATAGAATGCCAGATAGAATGTCAGACTAGATGCCAGAACGAATGTCAGAATAGATGCCAGATAGACTGCCAGATAGATTGTGAGAATAGATGCCAGAAAGAATGCCAGATAAACTGCCAGAATAGATGCCAGATAGAAAATGCCAGGTAAAATGCCAGAATAGATGCCAGATAGAATGCCAGAATAGATGCCAGAATAGATGCCAGATGGAACGCCAGATAGAATGCCAGAAAAGATGCCAGATAGAATGCCAGAATAGATGCCAGATAGAATGGCAGAGTAGATTGCAGATAGAATGCCAGATAGCATGTCAGATAGAATGCGAGAGTGAATGCCAGAAAGTCAAAATAGATGCCAGATATAAAAAAATGCCAGAATAGAGTCCCAAAAACTGATGGCAGACAGAATGCCAGATAGAATGTCAGAATAGATGCCAGGCAGAATGCCGCATAGAATGTCAGAGTAGATGCCAGATAGAATGCCAGATAGAGTGTCAGAAAAGATGCCAGGTAGAATGCAAGATAGAATGTCAGAATAGATGACAGATAGAATGCCAGATAGAATGCCTGAATAGATGCCAGGTAGAATGTGAGACTAGATGCCAGGTAGAATGTCAGATAGAATGTCAGAATAGATGCCAGATAAAATGCCAGATAGTCAGAACAGATGCCAGGTAGAATGGCAGATAGGACGTCAGAATAGATGTCAGGTAGATGCCAGATAGAATGTCAGATTGAATGCCAGAATAGATGCCGGGAAGAATGTCACAATAGATGCCAGATAGTATACCAGATAGAATGTCAGAATAGATGCCAGATAAAATGCCAAATAGTCAGCATAGATGCCGGATATTTTTTGAATTCCAGATAGAATGTCAGAATAGTTGCAAGATAGAATGCTAGATAGAATGTCAGAATAGAATGCCAGATAGAATGTCAGAAAAGAATGTCAGAATAGAATGCCAGATAGAATGTCAGAATAGATGCCAGGTAGAATGCCAGATAGAATGTCAAAGTAGATGCCAGGTAGAATGCCAGATAGAATGTCAGAGTAGATGCCAGGTAGAATGTCAGAGTAGATGCCAGATAGAATGCCAGATAGCCAGAATAGATGCCGGATATATAGAGTGCCAGATTTGATGTCAGAATAGATGCCAGATAGGATGTCAGATAGAATGTCAGAGTAGATGCCAGGTAGAATGCCAGATAGAATGCCAGAATAAATGCCAGGTACAATGCCAGATAGAATGTCAGAGTAGATGCCAGGCAGAATGCCAGATGGAATGTCAGAATAGATGCCCGATAGAATGCCAGATAGAATGTCAGAATAGGTGGCAGGTAGAATGCCGGGTAGAATGTCAGAAAAGATGCCAGATAGAATGCCAGATAGAGTGTGAGAATAGATGCCAGATAGAATGCCTGACTAGATGCCAGATAGAATGCCAGATAGGGTGTCAGAATGGATGCCAGATAGAATTCCGGATAGAATGTCGGATAGAATGTCAGATAGAATGTCACAATAGATGCCAGGTAGAATGTCAGAGTCGGTGCCAGATAGAATGCCCAATAGATTTCAGAAATGATGCCAGATAGAAAGCCAGGTAGAATGTCAGAAAAGATGCTAGAAACAATCCCAGAATGTCAGAATAGATGCCAGATACAGTGCCAGATAGAATGTCAGAATAGATGCCAGATAGAATGTCAGATAGAATGCCAGAATAGATGACAGGTAGAATGCCAGATAGAATGTGCAGATGCCAGATATATAGACTGCCAGATAGAATGTCAGAGTAGATGCCAGATAAAATGCCACAGAGAATGTCAGAGTAGATGCCAGATAGAATGCCAGAAAGAATGTCAGAGTAGATGCCAGGTAGAATGCCAGGCAGAATGTCAGAATAGATGCCAGATAGAATGCCAGATAGAATGTCAGATAGAATGTCAGAGTAGATGCCAGGTAGAATGCCAGATCGGCTGTCAGAAAAGATGCCAGATAGAAAGCCAGATAGATTGTCAGAATAGATGCCCCAGAAAGAATGTCAGACAAGATGCCAGACAGAATGCCAGATAGAATGTCAGAGTAGATGCCAGATAGTATGCCAGATAGAATTTCAGAATAAATGCAAGGTAGAATGCAAGATAGAAGGTCAGAATGAACGCCAGATAGAATGTGAGACTAGATGCCAGATTGAATGTCAGATAGAATGTCAGAGCGGATGCCAAGTAGAATGCCAGAAAGAATGCGAGAATATATGCCAGAGTAGATGCCAGATAGAATGCAAGATATAGTGTCAGAATAGATGCCGAATAGAATGCCAGATAGAATGTCAGAATAGATGCCAGATAGAATGTCAGAATAGATGGCGGGTAAAATGCCAGATAGAATGTCAGAATAGATGCCAGATAGAATGCCAAATAGAATGTCAGAGTTGATGCCAGGTAGAATGTCAGATAGAATGTCAGAGTAGATGCCAGATAGAATGCCAGATAGAATGTCGGAAAAGATGCCAGATAGAGTTCCAGATAGAATGTCAGAAAAGATGCCAGATAGAATGCCAGAAAGAATGTCAGAGTAGATGCCAGATAAAATGCCACAGAGAATGTCAGAGTAGATGCCAGATAGAATGTCAGAGTAGATGCTAGATAGAATGCCAGATAGAATGTCAGAGTAGATGCTAGATAGAATGCCAGAAAGAATGTCAGAAAAGATGCCAGATAGAATGCCAGATAGAATGTCAGAGTAGATGCCAGGTAGAATGCCAAATAGAATGTCAGAATAGATGCCAGATAGAATGCCACATAGTCAGAATAGATGCCAGATAGATTGCCAGATAGAATGTCAGAATAGATGCCAGATAGAATGCCAGATAAACTGTCAGAATATATGCCAGATAGAATGTCAGAATAGATGCCAGATAGAATGCCAGATGCAATGTATAGATGCGAGATATTTAAAATGTCAGATAGAATGTCAGAATAGAATGCCAGATAGGATGTCAGAATAGATGCCAGAATAGATTCCAGAATAGAATGCCAGATAGGATGCCAGAATAGATGGCAGGGAGAATGCCAGATAGAATGTCAGATTAGATGTCAGGGAGACTGCAAGATAGAATGTGAGAAAGAATGCCAGATAGAGTGTCAGAATAGATGCCAGATAGAATGTCAGAATAGATGCCAGGTAGATGCCAGATAGAATGTCAGATAGAATGCCAGATAGAATGCCAGGTAGAATGTCAGAATAGATGCCAGATAGAATGCCGGACAGAATGTCAGAATAGATACCAGGTAGAATGAGATAGAATGTATAGATGCCAGATATATAGAATGCCAGATAGAATGTATAGATGCCAGATATATAGAATGCCAGATAGAATGTCAGAATAGATGACAGATAGAATGCCAGGTAGAATGTCAGCGAAGATGCCAGATATGTCAGATAAGATGCCAGACAGAATGCCGGACCAAATGCCAGAAAGAATGCCGATTAAAATGTCAGGATTGTGTCAGACAGAATGCCAATATGCATGCTCGAATATTTTTTGTGAGAGTGCTGCGTAGGTGAGTCAGATATAATGTAATATATGTCAGATAGACTGCCAATCAGATAGAATGGCAGGAGAAACGTCAGAAAATATGTCAAGTAGAATGTCTGAATATATGCCAGACAGAATGGGGATTGCCCGAAAAAAGTAACTCTATTTTCCTGTGAAATCTGTTTGGGTACTCTCCCGGGCTTCGAAGATTTGGTAGGAACTGGTGTTCCTGCCAGGATTGGGAAATCTAGTGGGAAATATTGGACGTATTTCTCCCCAACAGCATGAACTTGGGCCTTGAGGGTTCCAACACAGACAATCTTCAGTGCTGGTGGGTGCTTTAGGGTCGTGGGAAGGGTTCCAGGAAAGTCCTGGCGTGGGTGGTTCCAGAGGTTCCGCGGTGCAGTTCCGGAGTTTTTGGTGGGGTTGCAGGGTAATTTTGTTCAGCGTTCCGATGTAGGTTCCGTGGTTGAAATTAGATGTTCACTGCTTGGTGCTACGCTTTCCTACCACCTTTGCTGTGACACCACCTGGGTTTATTTTTTTCTGGCGCCTGTGCAAGTTCAAGAAAACCAAGGAAAACAAAGCAGACAGTTGAAGGCGTGACAACCGCATCCACGTATCCCAACAGTCAAACGTCCAGCAGTGTCGATGTTCGCACGAGCAAGGAGCCACCGGATGTGATTGCGAGATTCAAAAAATAAACAGCAACCAGCAAACAGGTCTTGTTTGGGAAAGGTGCGGTTCCATTTAATCTTGGGCAATATTGAGATATACCAACATAACTCTTTTTGAATCTGCTTTGCTGGAATTGTTGGAAACTTCTGTTTCCACCTTAGATGGAAACGGTTGGGTTTCGGCGGCTTACTTTTTTGAACATGCCGCAACCTTTAGCATGATTTATCCCATTCACTGTATAGCAAAGCCGCGTCGAAAATCTGAAGAAAATCAGATAAACATAGACGGTTACGCAACTTCTCTTGGCACAAGGTGATGACCCCAACTCTATTTGTCGGTTACCGTTTAAGTTGGTCTGTAAACCAATCTAACGACGTACTCATATATCATGAAACCCCTCGTCAGCCGATTGTCTGACTTAAACCGACCTAGCCAATCTTCATCATGAAATGTCACTTCACATACTTCACGCCGCTAGTGCCCTGTTAGGACCACTTAGATGGCACTTGCGAAGCTTGTGTGTTTTTTCGTTCGAAACATGGATGTGCTCGGAGTGACCAGTGCCGATATTGCCACTTCGAACATCCAACATCCTCAGCGCCACGGCCACGTAAACAGACAAGGGACAAGATCAAGGAGCCTCTGGTGGTAATGGTGAAATATGGTGAAACATTTGTTTTGAACATCATTTTTCTTTTGTTTGTTTGTTTTTTTTTTTCTTGCCGTTGGTGAAACCATGTCCAGGTTTGTGGACTATTACTAGTTCGTGGTTTAAATCGTTGTATTATCAAAATATATGAACAACATTTGTACATATGTACATATATATATATAATCATTATTCAGTTATTTATTGAATATGTATTTATGTATTTACTTCTTTATTTTTTTTATTTTTTGTTATATTTATTTTTATCTATTTATTTATTTATTTATTTATTCTATTTATTTTTATTTTTTTTTTTTTTTATAATTTTTTTATTCTATTTTATTCATATATATTTCTTTATTTATTTATTTATTATGTTTATTATATTTATTATATTTATTGTATTTATTGTATTTATTATATTTATTATATTTATTATATTTATTATATTTATTATATTTATTATATTTATTATATTTATTATATTTATTATATTTATTATATTTATTGTATTTATTATATTTATTATATTTATTATATTTATTATATTTATTTAGTTTTTTTTGTTTAAATGTATTCCCCCTGATTTCCCTGACTGGGATTATGACCCCAGTTGACTTTGATTTTTTTTGGGACGGGTTGAAGCCACCAAAGTTTTTTTTGTCAAACACGAGATTGTAACCATTAGACTTGGGGTCAAACATCACTTGAAATGCTAGTCAAATAGTGGTTTACTACTGTAGATAGTGTCCAAGAATGTATCAACATGTGATATTTGTAAAGGAAATTTATAAGGGAACAGACCAGGTTCAATAATCCCAGAAAACAATTTTTCGTAGATTCACCATACTCCACCCGGGTTTTTGGATATTTCCATCACCAGCAGCAACCGTAGTTCTCCCTTTAGTTCCGCAGGAAGTCTGAAAAACCATTGGATCCAAGATATACCTGGGGAAACTAAGAGTTTTTACACCGCTGTCAATCAGTTACCCTCTGGTAAACAAACATAGCGAACTGGAAAATCAATGAACATCACCATTTTAACAGGTAAATCATCTATTTCTATGGGTGATTTTCCATCGCCATGTTAGTTTACTGGAGGGTTTCCAGTGAGATAGACATCCACGTTTTTGAAATTGCCAGAAGGGTGTTGAAAACACCTCGGGATTTAGTCAGCCAACTATGGGGATACTAAAGGAACATGATGACATGAAACTAGATTTGTAGCAAACAACTGGTTGTGAAGGTTATTCATGCCTGCTTGGGTGCTTGGGCCTTTTATGCGGTCCTTGCGGATCATTGTAGGTGATGATAGGTTCAAAGTGATGCCGCCAGGAGCGGGTCCTGCACTTGTTCCGGGAGAACTCAGCGGAACTTCACGAAGAACTGCAGGAAGAAGCTCGAAGCCATCCATATGCATGTCGCATTATACAGGGCTATTTAGATGATGACATTCCTTTGACCTTTGAAGCAGAAGATCCAGAAGATCAAGATCTTCAAGCCCATTGGGATCCCCATTTAGGCTTTGTATTCTCCTTGTAAATTTCTGCTTTAGCCAAGAAGCTGCTTTGCAGTGTGGCTGTGTACTGATGTCATCAGGGCTTAAACAAAATCTTTTAAGCACATCATTCCACTTACCCTCCGGCAATCTGAGCGATGAAACAAATCACTCTGAATTTCAGAATATAAACTTCATCTTCAAATGTCTGATTCTTCATGGAACAAGCCCCCGTAAAATCGTTGGTTGTGGGTTCCTTTATGGCTCTTGGTTCTATCAGGATGATGAACAAGATTACCCTCTAGCCAACATAGATATGGAAGCTTGCCACCATTTGTGGATCATTCCAATAGACAATGATGGATACACTCTGGTAAACTAACATAGCTATTGAAAATCACCATTTTTAATAGGTAAATCCACTATTTCTATGGTCATTTTAAATAGCTTTTTGTATGTTTACCAGGGGGTATTTTCCATCTCTTGAGTTATCTTACCTCAGGCTAGCTTTCAGCGGTTTTTTTTGGTACCCCGCTGAAAGATAAAATTTGGTATAGAAGCGTGTTTTGCAACTATTTTAGTATGGATCAATACCTATTAATACCATTTTTAGGGGAATGAACATCCATTTACCAGCTATTTTGATGTTCACCAGGGGTACAAGATTTTGACACACTGCCATTTTAGTATATAGGATGTTACCAAATTTAGATCCTTTTTTAGGGTTGCTATGGCGTATGATGAAGTTTACGAAAGTGAATGGTCATATCCATACGGAAATAGTTCGTAGAAATACTGGCCCAAAAGATCACGTCTTAATCGACCAAACCCTGTAAATAGTGGTTCATGAAGGTAACTCCCCAAGAAAAATCTGGAAATTAATACAGCAATTTTCCAAGAATGATGGTTCATTGTGGTACTGTTTGAGAGTTTAAAGATTACTATTTCGGTTCATTTCCACTCTGGAAAATCCCATCCCCCAGGTATGTTTGTTGGTTCGTTCACCCAGAACTAGTTCGATATATCTACCATAAACTGCCGCTCAAATCGGTGAACGGGACACAGCCAGAATGCCAAATGCTGTAGAGTGGGCCTCGGCCAAGGTGACTTGTGTTCTACAGTACTAGTTTAGCTGGTACACCGGCGAGTGGTGCTTTCATTGTTGTGAACATTCTGCCATATGTATATATATATATATACATGCATTTTTTTAATCACACACACATACATAGATATAATAGGTATATATACTATAATATAGTATATATCTATGTACATATCCACATGTATATATGTATGTATGTATAAAGACATGCAGTCACAAACATGTATGCACTTGAATTTCGTGTCTGTTCCTTTGCGGAAAATTCCAAGTTGAGTCATGAGCACTCTCGTCTGTGAGTAAGTTGACTAATGATCACACCTGTCTCACAATTGTGGTTCAAAAACTGGTGCCGTGCCATTCAAGCGGCCAAACTGGCCAGCAATTGGACTATGGTTCCGGTGAAATGTGGAGAAGGCACCAACCGGATGATGTTGTGTTCTTCAGCTGTCATGTTTTGTTACCCCCAATCGGTGCAGGTTGCGTTCTTTTTGTTGTTTGAAATACCCGGTGTGTCAAGCAGGCAGGAGAGAGGCAATCCTTTCTCCAGACATCCAGAAGCCTTGGCCTTGCGGCTCGATGCAAAAACAACAGCAGTGATCTTTCGGCTCGGAGACAGCTTGAAGCAGTATCATCTCAGGTACTTTGAGTGGTCAATTAAAAAAAACCGTGGGTAGTATGTAAGTCCCTTACCGGTCTTCACCCATTTGCCATCCCCCAACTAACATAGATCCTGCCAACAGTTGGGGGTTGGAAGACTACCCTCCAAAAAGTAGTGATTCTCAGCCTGTAGCTTAGTTGGGGGGAAATGGTATCATTGTTTTCTAAAATCCTCTTTGTTGAAGCAGCTTGCGCTGAGTAGCATGATCGGATTCCAGAAAACTCAGAGCACGGTTCTTGTGAGGAAATGCCACGAGAGCGAAAGAAATGGAGGAGTATGACAAGGACTTTGGGTCTGTACCACTGGGCACCCATGGCGTATCCCTTAAACAATTTTTGGCCCACGTTTCAATGGTGAAACCTATGGCTTGTAGACCGGAATTTGGAGTAGCCTAGTTTCAGGCAGAGCCAAAAGGTGAAGAGCGGGTTTTCCAAGGTTCAATGATTGTCTTTTAAAACAATGATGGAGGAAATCATCCCTTGTCCACTTATAGTTATTTTTCCTTGTTTATCTGTTTTCGCACTTGGGCTGCTTTTGTGGCTTGTGGCTTCTTGGCTTTTTGGCTTTCCAGCTTCTTGACTTTGTGGTTTCTTGAATTCCAAAAAGGTTTCTTTAGCAGTTGTGGTTTCTTTGCAATATGCTGCAGCTCTTGAGCAGACAACAAGGGAAATATCCGAAAGGAAAACATCCCACAGCAAAACAGATCAGAAAGCTTAGCTACCCTCTGGTTATTTAACATAGCCATGGGAAATGGCCCATAGAAATAGATGGTTTACCTATTAAAAATGGTGGATCTTTCCATGGCCAACTGTTAAATCACCAGATGGTATATATATATATATTTCAGCACCAATATATGTAGTATCTACTTTTTCCAGAGATTCACCTTGATTCAACATTCAATATTCTGCAAGCATTGCGCAAGCAACAAGGACAAATGAAAAATAATGCCAAGAAAAGCACCATCCAGCAACAGCAAAAACAAGAAGAACGCAATGCCAACAACAGAACTCATGCCTCCCTCCACCGCGAAATCATAGTATTTCGAAACCAAGCTGCTCACCTACAAGCACTGAAATGGGAGATTCAATGTCCAAGATGCTGTGCATGGAAATGAGGCTGCGAAAATGATGCTGGCTTCTTGGCTTCTTCGCTTCACATGTTTTTTTCTTGGGAGCTTTACTGTGGCACCATTGCACGGCAATGGTGGCAACAAGCACTGCCATTTTTTCCCCACCTGCGAGGTGAGGGTTGTTAGATTTTATCACAGTTGTTCTCCTCCTCCTCCTCCGCCCCCTCCTCCTCCTCCCCATCCTCCACCTCCTCCTCCTCCTCCCTCTCCTCCAGCTTCTCCTCCACCACCTTTGCATCCACTCCCATGTTCACTTTCGCCTTGTCAACTCTTCGCCAAGCTCTTCGCCAACTTCCGCACGCAGTGGGCACTGCTGGACCTCAACTGCAAGGGTCTGAGCGCACTGGGCACCGCTGGACCTCAACCTGGGGCCTTCCGAGCTCAGTGAACACCGCTGGACCTCAACCTGGGACCGGCCGAGCTCAGTGAGCACTGCTGGACCTCAACGGCCAGATAGAATGCCAGAAGATATTCCAGATAGAATGTCAGATAGAATGTCAGAAGATATGCCAGAAGATATGCCAGATAGAGTGCCAGAAGACATGCCAGAACATATTGCAGAAGATATGCCAGGTAGAATGCCAGAAGATATGCCAGATAGAATGCCAGAAGATTTGCCAGTAACAAAACGTATAGATGTCATGGTGGGGATAACTCGAAGTAAAGTAATTGTCATGATTTCATAGGAGAAAACATCCAACCGTTACCATTTTGGCTCAAGCACTTGGGAGCGGATTTTGTTGCCCAGTTTTTCCCTTTCTTCCAAACCAATCCATTCTTTTCGCTCGCTCCCGGTTGAGTTTTGTCTTCGATCGAACGCCATGGACACCCCCATCAAATCACCAGCTCAGAAGAAGATGAAGGCATACGGAGAAGAAGAAGAAATGGAAGAAACAGATGATGTTCAGGTAGTTGATGTTCGTAGAAATGGAGACCAACAATTGCCCCATGAAGTCACCCTGCAAGCAATCGCCAGCCTCCTTGATCAGAAGTTAGACCCTGTGCACAAACTGGCAAAAGAACTCAGCGATGACCTAAGCAGATTCAAAACCTCAGTCAGGGAAGAATTCCGAAGCATGGGCCTCAGAGTTTCCAACATAGAGGGGGTAATTATAAGGTAGAGACTTGTTCCAAAATTGCCGAGCTTGAAAGGAAGTCGCCAACATCAGGCTCTCCGCCAGCACCAGTGGCAGCACCCCACCACCAAACCCAACCCAATTGACAATCACAGCAACATCGTGGTAGGTAACATCCCTGGAGAAGCAACGTTTGAGACAGCAAAAGCGTGGCTGACCAAGCATTGCCAGAGTTATCGAATCGCACCTCCATATGCAGGCTTGATCTTTGCAAAATGTGTCAGTCCAACCCAGCGGGACTCCATCCTGTCATCCATTAGGACTTTGCACAGCTCAGCCCACCCTGACTTCATGGCCGACTGAAGCGGCCAAACACCATAAATGATGGTAAGGATCAGGGAATTCAGGAACATTTTACTGCAAAATTGCTGATTTCCAGTTTGGTTTATATACTCTGAGTTGCCCAGATGTTCGAACTCAAAGGAAGGCCGGGCTTGTACTACCAGGCATTCTTTGGATTTTTGGTGACTCGAAATCAGCATACTTTGGCCTGTCGCAGGTGGAATCCACACTCAAGTGCTGGCCGATTCTCAAGATTTTCGCGAAATCAAATGGGCCCACGTCCATTGCCGGCATCAAATCCATCTGTTTGTGCCGGAAAAAACCATGACTTTTACATTGAATCATTGTGGCGTCTTGGTAGGAGCAGTTCATGCTGATGCAGCAGCGGCACAAGCTGCAGAAAGACACGCAACTGGAGGCGCGACATGGCGCGACTGACTGATGGCTTGATGGTCCATCATTGTATACACAAGCTTGTACAAATGCTGGGATTGTCCATATAAAGGGTACTGGAGTACAAACTCATCCCTAGTCATATGAAGGCTTGCCATGGGACATGGGGCTGTCATCGGATGTCCCCATTCGATTGCAATCTTCGAAATCCCTGCAGCAACTTAATTTTCGTATAGCCGTTGAAGCGGGGAAGCTTGGCCGAGGGTTGGACTTTTGTTATTTTGCCAATTTTTGATGGATGTTTAAGCGCCACATAGGGAGTTCATTCACTAAAATAGCTACTTGGCCATACTTGGCCAATAGAAACTGGGCCAAAACAATTAGTGAATGGCTGACAAGAATTGGCTTAGACGGGGCGGGTGTTGGGCCTGGTGGTCGTCAACGAAACTAAAACTCATTATAGCAAAATGTTGTTTCAAACATTTGCCCATGTATATATAGTATATAATATTTGTTGCACAATCCATGATATTGGATTATGATATATATATGTATATATATATATACATAGTCTATAATGTCACATGGTCGCTTTCCTATTTTTTCCAGCCCTTTTTGGGATGAACATATTTTCGTTCGGGAGTTGTTTCAGCAGGCAGTTCCCAGCAGTGATTTTTTGGGGAAGATCTCCCAATTTGATGCTTTATCATCATGGAAATCCCATGAAAATTCATGGATTTAGCAGATTTATCATCATTTTCCCTATGAACATTTCCATCTTTATGGTTTTTAAAACTCCAACCTGAGCCTCTGTGCTGGCAGAAGCGGTGCAAGAATGATCAGAACATTGCCATTTTTCTTATGTACCCCGTTTTCAGGCAGACCCCCAAAAAGTATAATGAAGGGACCCCTGGGATCATCATGAAGCAGACTGTCCGTTGGCTGAAAAAAATCAGCCCAATGTTTTTTGGGGTCAAATGCACTGCTTTTTTTTTCTCTAGAATGCAGAATAATGGTGATAAAAACAGGTATCGAACATATAAACCACAATGATATTGGGGTATGACAGAATTATATAAATCCCTGAATACACCAGAAACCCGATTTATTTGTCCAACAAGCACAGCCAAAACGAGGTGAGAAATACCAAGTACAACATGAGCAGGTCGTGTGGTCAGCTGGGGATGAGCTTGGGCCACCAATTCCCAGAAGTTTCTCTTACAATTGGTTGAAGGGAACACATTGCTGGTTTCAGCCCCTAGTTCTTGGTATTTGTTCGGTTTTTTGTTTTTTTCCCAGCATAATCATTCAATGGATCACGCGCTTGCAGTCCTGTGATCATGGCTGAGGATGTAAAAGCCAGGTGTGCCAAATTCCACACTGTTTTTTTCGTTGGGTGTACTGTACCCCGTCTAGAAGACAAGCAAAAGAACATGATAGGTGCATGATAGTGATAATTCCAGTACAGTGAATGGTCCACGGAATTTTACGAAAATCTACAGGATGGTGCCCCAAGTTGGTTTATAAACCCCATTAACTGTAGTTATCTATAGTTATATCTACTATAAACCTATATATACATATATATATATATATCTCTCTCTCTCTCTCTCTTTCTCTCTCTCTCTCTCACTCTCTCTCTCTCTCTCTCTCCCTCTCTCTTAGTTTTCCTTGATTTTGAGTCTCGAAAGTTGTGAGTTCCACGAAAAAAACTTTCCAGGATCCAAGAGAGCTGGCTCAAGATCATGCGCTCTGCCAAGACGAAACAGTTGAAAAAGCAGGTGTGGCTCCGGGGGAGAACTTCTGAAATGATGTTTTTGTTTTTTTGAAACCAGGAAGATCTGTACATCGTGGACTTGCAATTTTCCATTGCCATGGTTGATTACTAGCAATGCATCGTTAAATGCAACAAAATCAGCTAGTTGATCTGTGGTTCCATTAACCTCTACTTACTGGTGCTTAGTAGGAATGGATGAGAATGGGGGAATGGGATGATTATTAATAGTTATTGTGGATCATTCCCTCATTCCCTACTAAGCACAAGTAAGTCTAAGTTTGACTCATCCCCGTGTAGTTGGGTAGCGGAGGAATTGACCAAGAAATACTGTGGATGTTTACCATGTTTACCAACTGAAAAGGGGTGCTCTCAGAATGAGGAACCACATTCCCCCTCCATATTTTCCTGTAGATACAGATGGTTAAACACTATGGAATTTGGAATTTCAATCGAATCCACCCTTTGAAGGGACAGTTCCGAGCCCCTACAACCGCCCCAAATCAGTGTAGGCTTAGGGTCAAAATGCGCCAGGCACCAGGTAAGCAGCGATGTTCACTAATCTCAGGGTCTCTAGGTCTTCAAATCTCGTAGACATAGCAAGAATCATCCAAAAAATTAACTGAATATTTTACTTGGGTATTTTCCAGTTGCCAGGCTGGCCAGGGTTCAAAAATCGACCGCCAGCACGGCGCTTTTTAAAAAGGGCCAGCAGAGCCCAGGTGGAAATCATTTCTCAGAACCACGAGCGAGATGTAGACCGTGAGAAACTCAGCAGTGCCTGCGTGAAAAACAACCTAATGGTATGATGATTTATTGGGGTTATGCCAGTTATGCCACCCAATATTTTGGGGATTGTCATGCTCATTCATGCTCCATGGAGTTGCTACTTGGGGGAATCTGTCATGTTTACTTCCCCTCCTACCACAACATGATTGTTGCCCTCCGGTACAGCACTCAAACATGGCAATGAACAATCCCCCATATATAGTCATGGCTGATTTTCCAAATACACCCCCAAATTTAAAGGAATTTTGACATTTACATGCCTCTTTAGTTCGGGATTTCCCAGCGGCAGCTAGCCACGTTTGATGACACCGAAGCCTAGGGTGCAACTTTCCAAGGCCAAGATAGCCATCGTCAGCTGAACGCTGTGTCAAAATCTGCTGATTTGTTGTCTGCCTGCGTTACCTCTTTTTAAAGGCGAAGTCAAGAAAGCATATGTTTATTCTCCCCATGTTCTAATTTTTTCCATATCAGTCATAAGAGGTCCTACATATGTATAATTCATTGTTTAAGATATTATTCATGGTTGCTATCTCCACTATCTCCACTTTCTCACAGATTGGGGCCCCCTCCCCGAGTCTTCGGACTTTTGCCACAGTCTCCCACATATTGGTGAAATATGTAAGACATATCCAATTCCATACCCTCATATCAGGTTTGTTTTTGGAACCCTTTTCTATCCCAGTACGACCCATTTGATGTAGGGGTATGTATATATATATAATATGATATATATAATATGATATATATATAATATGATATATATATATAGTATTATATATATAATATGATATATATAATATGATATATATATATTATATGATATATATATATATTATATGATATATATATATATAATATGATATATATATATAATATGATATATATATATATGCATTTATCCATTTAATATTTTTATTTCCTTTTGTTTTTATCTCTCTCTACATATATATATATACACATCATAATTTCATGTAATTTCTCTTTCTCTGTCTTTCTCTCTCTCTCTCTGTGTACATGTATATATATATACATACGTACATATACATTCATATAATCTCTATGACTTGTATCCCTGGTAAAAAACAAACAAACAAACAAACAAACAAACTGACAAACTGACAAACTGACAAACTGACAAACTGACAAACTGACAAACTGTAGGCTGATCTCTCCCTGAGGCAAGGATGCGATCCTCCAAATGTTAGATCGAGATCTGGATGAAGCGGAGGTGCCACAAAGGGTCTGAAAACGGACCAGGACCCTTTTGGGAAATTCGCAGGCATATATTTAGGGGTAAAAAAACATGGTTTCCTCTAAATGTTTTGGAGAAAATTGATGATCAAAAAGTGGAATTGCTAGCCATTTTGATTGCGTTCGTCTTGAAATCGGGCACCCCAAACTCTACTGGTACGACATCATGGATCCCCAATCACATGGCACCTTTTTGGTATTCCCAGTTAGACACGCCTGTTTTGAATATAGCTGTGACTCAACATTTTGGGTGCCTCCAAAATTACCCGGTTGATCATGATGGTCCCCATCAAAAAAAAACAAGTTCTTCGGGTAGACCCTATTTCATTTTGGTTCATTGTTCTTGATTACCCTCTGGTTATTTAACGTGGCCATGGAAAATGGCCCATTTATAGATGGTTTACCTATTAAAGATGGTGATTTTCCATGGCTATGTTAAATAACCAGATGGTACCAGTTTTGGTTGGCACTATGAACCCCCATGACACCCCAATATATATATATATATATATGTAAATCCAATAATAAACCATCCCATTGACCTTATCCCTACTCATAACATATATATATATATACATATCCCATTATGGCATTGGCTTTATCACATTATTCTGGTTACATACCCATACTAATACTATTACCATGTTTATTCTTATGGTTATATACCCTATCGCAGTTATCCTACTATTGGTTTACTTGTATTATACACCCAAGTTTGGTAAACACATATATACATATACATAGCCAACTTGGCCAGGAGCAGCATCAAGTAGCTGTGCGGAGTCATCTGCTGAATGTGGACCGCTTGCACGAGATCCAGCAGAGTAGGCCGATGGGCCGATGGCCAATCCATCCCCATGTGAGCCGATGGCTTTGGCAAACAGGGGATGTTTGGAGCCCAATTTGAACAGCCCTTAAATGTATGCATGCATACATATTGCATATATATATATATAACTATATATATATACATATGTATATAAATATTGCATATATATATATACATATGTATATATATATACACACACACACGTATTTCTATGTTATGTGTATATATATAATTGTCTTATATATATATATACACACACCATCTGAATAGATGTAATACTTCTGCATTTAGCAGGGGGCCGCTGGGGAACATTGCAGTCAGCGGCCAACGAAGACGCTGTGAGAACGTACCTGCTTCATTATATACATATAGTCCTGCCCCTGGGCGCATATAAGACGCAGCTGGGACGTTTACTTAATCGCTCTTGGTTTATACTGTCATTGTCTCCTATGATTTTTAACATATATATATATAATATATATAATTTATATCTAATATATCTAATATATCTAATATACCGTGTGTTTTTTGTTCTTGGCGTTCCAATTGCACTTCACAATTGGAGATCCGCAGTCTTGGCGTTCCAGTTCGATCCTCCACCGGTCCGGCCCAGGGGGTTCTTAAAATTGGGGATCTCCAATAGCTGGATGGAAAACAGCATGGAAAACCCTATCAACATTGGCTGTTTTAGAAAATGGTACCCCCATTTTAGGAAACCTTCATATGTATATATATATATGTACAGAAATCGACATGTCTTTGCATATGCAAGTATCTGTAAAGGTGTGTGATTGAATATGTGTACATCGTTGCCTTGCATTACGTTGAATTTCGTTGCTCACATTGGATGGCATTGCAGTATGCTCCATGGTAGCAGATGAACATGGAGGTGTATATACACAACATAATTACATGTAGATATTTAAACACTGTGAATATGCGGTACTCTTAGGTATGAATGGGCGCGGTGCCAAATATATCCACAATTATATATACACATACACACATACGCACCCATATAGACTCAGATACCTCTACCTAGACATATACAGATACCTATACGTGTACATATACATGGACATATTTTTACATGTGCATATACATAGACATACACGTACATCTTTTTACATATGGGCCCACATGTAAAGAAAAAACATAACGAAAAAGTCCGTGCATATATACATATGTAAATATATTATTTACATATTTATACGTATACATATATATGTATATATACATATTTACATATATACATATATACATATATACATATATACATATATACATACATACATATATACATATATACATATATGTATGTATAAATATATATATATATACATACATATACATATACATATATGTATGTATAAACATATATATATATATACATATTGCTACATACACATATATACATATATATATACACATAAATATCCCGCCGGGGCGGGAATGGAACGTGTAGGCGTTAGCAATTCACTTCTCGGCACATTTGAGCAACACTGGGATTTACCAGTGATTTTGTCTCTGGCGATGATGAAAAATGTCTAATTCTGGTTAAGTTTTCTGTTTTTTGTGTGTTTTACCTCAGCGACAAGCAATTTTTGTCAAAATGCCGTGACCTCCACGGATGCATCTCTAGGATCCGATGTGCCTATTTCCACAGCCGCGTGCGTTTTTTACTCGCTGACTTGTCTTGCCTACAACTTGGCCACTTGAGTGCCACACAGTTGAAACAATGTAGTGCCACACACTTGAATGCCACACAGCATGAAGTGCAAGTGAAGATCATGTAGCGTAGCATGACGTATGTGTGGAAGTGCAAGAGAACGTGCAGCAGCGTAGCATGACGTATGTGTGGAAGTGCAAGAGAACATAAGAGAACGTACTATGTGGTTGCAGTCGCAATGAACGTTAACATCCCACCCCACCCCACCCCACCCCCAAGTGATGCAAGTGAAGATCATGTAGCGTAGCATGAAGTACAAGTGAAGATCATGTAGCGTAGCATGACGTATGTGTGGAAGTGCAAGAGAACGTGCAGCAGCGTAGCATGACGTTTGTGTGGAAGTGCAAGAGAACATAAGAGAACGTACTATGTGGTTGCAGTCGCAATGAACGTTAACATCCCACCCCACCCCCCCACCCCCAGCCAAGTGAAGATCATGTAGCGTCCACCGTAGCCCCCATGCAATAAAGATGATGAAAGATGCAAGTGAAGATCATGTAGCGTAGCATGAAGTGCAAGTGAAGATCATGTAGCGTAGCATGACGTATGTGTGGAAGTGCAAGAGAACGTGCAGCAGCGTAGCATGACGTATGTGTGGAAGTGCAAGAGAACATAAGAGAACGTACTATGTGGTTGCAGTCGCAATGAACGTTAACATCCCACCCCACCCCACCCCACCCCCAAGTGATGCAAGTGAAGATCATGTAGCGTAGCATGAAGTACAAGTGAAGATCATGTAGCGTAGCATGACGTATGCGTGGAAGTGCAAGAGAACGTGCAGCAGCGTAGCATGACGTATGTGTGGAAGTGCAAGAGAACATAAGAGAACGTACTATGTGGTTGCAGTCGCAATGAACGTTAACATCCCACCCCACCCCACCCCACCCCACCCCCAACTTTCTCAAATGAGCACGACTACACGTACGGTTTCTGACCCGGTGGCATAAATATGTATATATATATATATACATATAAATCAATACATATGTGTATATATATATACATATACATACATACATACATATATATATACACCTACGTACATATATACATACATGCTTGCTTGCATGCATGCATGCATACATCCATACATACATCCATACATACATACATACCTACCTACCTACCTACATACATACACACACATACATACATACATACCTACATACCTACATACATACATACATAGATACATACACACATACACACACATACACACATACACACATACACACATAAACACATAAACACATACACACATACATACATGTATACATGTACACATGCATATAGATATCCGCTAGCATATACATGTACATATACATATAGACGTGCCTGTAGATATGCACGTACCAGTAGATATACACATGCAGATGCATATACACGACATTCATACATACATGCATGCAATATTTTTCTTTTTACATACTGTATATTTTCTCATCAATCTGTCTATCGATCTGTTTACCTCTTTGTCTATCCGGGTATATCCATATCTATATCTGCATATCCATACACCCGCATGGATCCTTCAAAACCATTCAAATCCTCTGCTTGAGGATCGTTTTTGTTAGTAAGAGGTTATCCTGGCTAATAAACCTTCTCGGTTATCCCATGTATAATTGGGATATAACGCCACAATCATCAACCTGTTCCTAAATGGTATAAATCTCCAAACCAAGTTGACTGTATATCCCATCATATCCTCAGTATGTCATTATTAAAGGGCTACGCCCTCTGCCGCCGACCCCTGGACACTGGAGGGTCATGCCTGCCTCTGTGTCGTAAGCATGAAATGAACTCTAAAGAAACCAGAAACTGACTTAAACAAACCATTTGTATGAAAGTTGAAATCAAAGAACCTACAAGAAAACTAGCTGTCTGAGCTGTCTTCCTGCCGCCAAAAGCCTCACAAACGGCGCCTTCACCACACCAAAACAGCAGGGCCCTGAGGGACGGACCGGGCCTGCGGGCCACGGCTCTCACTGCCTAACGTTGCTTTCGGAACCTACAAGAAAACTAGCTCTCTGAGCTGTCTTCCAGCCGCCTGCCTAACGTTGCTTTCTGAATCGACAAGAAAACTAGCTCTCTGACCTGTCTTCCAGCCTAGTGCCTAACGTTGCTGTCTGAAACCAGAAGATCTCCTGGAAAGCGCCCGGCAGGTCGCCAAAGGACACGCTGCTGGGCCGCCAAGGGCGCCGGGAGACGTTTCGGTGCAGCCGAGTGCCTAACGTTGCTTTCTGAAACCAGAAGAAAATCTCCTGGAAAGCGCCCGGCAGGTCGCCAAAGGACACGCTGCTGGGCCGCCAAGGGTGCCGGGACACGTTTCGGTGCAGCCTAGTGCCTAACGTTGCTGTCTGAAACCAGAAGAAAATCTGCTGGAAAGCGCCCGGCAGGTCGCCAAAGGACACGCTGCTGGGCCGCCAAGGGCGGCGGGAGACGTTTCGGTGCAGCCTAGTGCCTAACGTTGCTTTCTGAAACCAGAAGAGAATCTCCTGGAAAGCGCCCGGCAGGTCGCCAAAGAACACGCTGCTGGGCCGCCAAGGGCGCCCAAACACGTTTTGGTGCAGCCTAGTGCCTAACGTTGCTTTCTGAAACCAGAAGAAAATCTCCAGGAAAGCGCCCGGCAGGTGGCCAAAAGACACGCTGCTGGGCCGCCAAGGGCCCCGGGACACGTTTCGGTGCAACCTAGTGCCTAACGTTGCTTTCTGAAACCAGAAGAAGGGTCTCCTGAAAAGCGCCCGGCAGGTGGCCAAAAGACACGCTGCTGGGCCGCCAAGGGCGCCGGGACACGTTTCGGTGCAACCTAGTGCCTAACGTTGCTTTCTGAAACCAGAAGAAAATAGAGAAAATCTCCAGGACAGCGATCGGCAGGTGGCCAAAAGACACGCTGCTGGGCCGTAAGGGCGCCCGGGAGACGTTTCGGTGCAGCCTAGTGCCTAACGTTGCTTTCTGAAACCAGAAGAACATCTCCAGGAAAGCGCCCGGCAGGTGGCCAAAAGACACGCTGCTGGGCCGCCAAGGGCGCCGGGACACGTTTCGGTGCAACCTAGTGCCTAACGTTGCTTTCTGAAATCAGAAGAAAATCTCCAGGAAAGCGCCCGGCAGGTGGCCAAAAGACACGCTGCTGGGCCGCCAAGGGCCCCGGGACACGTTTCGGTGCAACCTAGTGCCTAACGTTGCTGTCTGAAACCAGAAGAAAATCTCCAGGAAAGCGCCCGGCAGGTGGCCAAAAGACACGCTGCTGGGCCGCCAAGGGCGCCGGGACACGTTTCGGTGCAGCCGAGTGCCTAACGTTGCTTTCTGAAACCAGAAGAAAATCTCCAGGACAGCGATCGGCAGGTGGCCAAAAGACACGCTGCTGGGCCGCCAAGGGCCCCGGGACACGTTTCGGTGCAACCTGGTGCCTAACGTTGCTTTCTGAAACCAGAAGAAAATCTCCAGGAAAGCGCCCGGCAGGTGGCCAAAAGACACGCTGCTGGGCCGCCAAGGGCGCCGGGACACGTTTCGGCGCAACCTAGTGCGTAACGTTGCTTTCTGAAACCAGAAGAAAATCTCCAGGACAGCGATCGGCAGGTGGCCAAAAGACACGCTGCTGGGCCGCCAAGGGCCCCGGGACACGTTTCGGTGCAACCTAGTGCCTAACGTTGCTTTCTGAAGCCAGAAGAAAATCTCCAGGACAGCGATCGGCAGGTGGCCATGCTGGGCCGCCAAGGGCCCCGGGACACGTTTCGGTGCAACCTAGTGCCTAACGTTGCTTTCTGAAACCAGAAGAAAATCTCCAGGAAAGCGCCCGGCAGGTGGCCAAAAGACACGCTGCTGGGCCGCCAAGGGCCCCGGGACACGTTTCGGTGCAACCTAGTGCCTAACGTTGCTGTCTGAAACCAGAAGAAAATCTCCAGGAAAGCGCCCGGCAGGTGGCCAAAAGACACGCTGCTGGGCCGCCAAGGGCGCCGGGACACGTTTCGGTGCAACCTAGTGCCTAACGTTGCTTTCTGAAACCAGAAGAAAATATAGAAAATCTCCAGGTTTCGGTGCAGCCTAGTGCCTAATACGTTGCTTTCTGAAACCAGAAGAAAATCTCCTGGAAAGCGCCCGGCAGGTCGCCAAAGAACACGCTGCTGGGCCGCCAAGGGCGCCGGGACACGTTTCGGTGCAACCTAGTGCCTAACGTTGCTTTCTGAAACCAGAAGCAAATCTCCAGGAAAGCGCCCGGCAGGTGGCCAAGGGCGCGGGGAGACGTTTAGGGGCAGCCTAGTGCCTAACGTTGCTTTCTGAAACCAGAAGAAAATCTCCAGGAAAGCGCCCGGCAGGTGGCCAAGGGCGCCAAGGGCGCGGGAGACGTTTAGGGGCAGCCTAGTGCCTAACGTTGCTTTCTGAAACCAGAAGAAAATCTCCAGGAAAGCGTGGCAAGGGCGCCGCGAGGCCTTTGGAGGCAGGCTAGTGCCTAACGTTGCTTTCTGAAGCCACTAGAAAAGCTCTTGGAAAGCGCCCAGAATCCTGGAAAAGCTTTTTCTCGGGCGCGCTCCCCCTGCAGATTGCTGGGGTCGGCGGATTAAACCCCCAATCCATTCAAATTCCTTGTAAATCCACTGGTTAATCATTATTTTCCTGGAAAAACACTGCAGTTTTGGTGTCATATCCAACATTTTCAGATTCAAATCCCCAGAACATCACCAAAACCCTAGTAATTTCATAGTTTGCCTGGAAAATCAGGATTTTTGCTCATTTTCAATAGGTAACTCAACCAATTTATGGATATTTCTCGGCCATCCCGTTGCCAGACTCTTGGCCTTGGACGAGAAGTTCAAACACGACGTCGCCACTCTGCAGGAGGCGAGGTCGAGCGAAAAACATGAGGGGAACATGGTGGAGAAACGTGGAAACAACCTGAAGAAAGATTGGAGTTTTGCATGACAGAGACATAATATATATATATACATGTATATATATATTATAATTCAATATGTATGTATATATATATACATATGTATATAGCAGGACTTGGATTTGGATTTTTTTCTATGTGACTTTTGGGGATTTACGTCCAAGACTTGACAGATGGCTGCCGTCGGAGATTCCATAGACTGGCTAAGTCTCAAAGGGTAAATCCGAAAAAACACATCCCATTATTAATCACTAGTTTATAGATATTAGATGAACATGGTTAAATAATTATCAATAAATGGATATTAATCACAATTAGATGGATATTAATTATTTATATCATCCCATTGTTAATCACTGTAGATAGACATTCTTATTAATCACTAAAACATATCTATGATGTGGGTAAAACAGTGAAACAGAAACCATCCCCCAGTGATCACCATTTTTATAGGCTGGTATGTTTTTATCATTTTTAACCCTTCCCAGTCATGGCTTGTTTATGATTGTTTTACCCACATTACCCTCTGGTAAACTAACGTAACTATGGAAAATCACAATTTTTAATGGGAAAACACTAAAAATGGCCATTTTCAATAGCTACGTTAAATTACCAGAGGGTACCCACATTACTTATATACAAGTGTTCAAGATTTGTCAACTTATGGAAACTTTGTCGAGCCACATCCGGGCGCCAGGAGTTCAGAATTGAACGCGAGCACATCCAGGTGGAATTCAGTGCATTTCCGATTCAAACAATGGGCGAAACCATGGGGTAGATGGGAAGGCCCCTTTTGACACAGCTTTTTGTTGGTTTGTTGAATCCAGATTCCAAGACGGCCGTCCATTTGGCCAGAAACTCTTCCAGTTTTCATCTTGAAGCATGTGGGGGATGCCTAAAATGAGGATACCTCAATAGCTGGATGGTTTATTTCATGGAAAATCCTATAAAAAAATGGATGATTTGGACCACAGATTTTGGTCCAGTTTTTCCCATGCTGAAACCCATGGGAAGATGATCTATGTTTGATCGTTACATCCTATTTTTAATAGTTGAATCCTATGTTCGGCGGTTAAATCATGTTAATTTCATATTTTTTGGTGCTTGGCGGTAAATCAAGTTAACCCCCAATAACATGGCTCTAAAAAGACTTACGTTGCTTTTTTAAAGGCCCCGCGACACTTTTTTTGCAACAGGAGCGACACGCTTTAGAGAAGCGAGAACTCGCCTTGATCGTGGAACAAGTAGAGTGGCCTGGCTGGCATCCCAGTCACCATCCCCAATGACCCATTTTTGTGGCTGATTTTTATACATTTCTATACCACAACATGGGTGGTTTATCGTAAAGCTTTACGAACACGACGATATTATACGATATACCTTAGGCTTCCAAAACCTGGAAAAAACCAGGACTTGAAGTAAGAACCTGCAAATTTATCAAGATGGCGAAATAACCTGCATATCAACACAAAAAGTTGGATATCCTACTTTTCCTTCCTGAAGGATGATTTGCATTGCAATCCACTGCCTTAATCCCATCCGTTCCCGCTCAAGTCTCACACATGAGACTATTTTTTCTTTGGCGGCATGTCCCGCCCCTGATCCATGCCACGTTGGGACACTCAGTTCTCAGTGGATCCTGGCAAAGCGGGGCGATGTTGAAACCAATGCACTCATGTATGATCTCAGCGAGACAACCTTCATGTTTTATAGGTGTTTGGGCTCAGCTGATTTGGAAAGGGTTGAGCGAAAGCCATGGGGGATGCCTTCGATTTGACCGACTTATCAAAGGCTTGGGATGAGGTGGAATCAATTCGTGATGGCCTTCGAAAAGGCAACACGTTGCTAAAGGTGTCCAAGAATGGGTGTGACTCATCAATCCAGGAATGCAAACAGAACTTCGAAGTTCTGACACCGCTTCTGCACAGGTTCTTTGCTTGCAGGCTTAAGCTGCCCGAGATCCGACCCCTTAGAGTTGAGATTGAAGATACTTACACCAAGGCGAACCGGGATGTGGCAGAAAGCCAAGTAGATGACGATGCATGGGACCTTAGGACTATGTTGAGATTCATCAAACGCAAGGCAAACCGATCTGATGTTTCAAAAGATTCTCAGCATTTAGATCAGCAAAGGTTTGGTTTTTTAATGTTTGGGTCTACTTCCCGAAAGTTAGGGTGTACGGTACAATAGAAAGCAATTTACTTTATCGAAGTTGCGGCTTCCAAGGACCATGACTTCCAAGACATGGTTTTAATCCTCAGACCAGAACTTGAGGCTGGGCTGCAAAATTTGTAGTGGTACAATTCGATTTTTCAACATTTTGAAGAAGATCAGTAAGCAAACAAGTCACCTCAAAAAAACCAATGGCCTTGCAGGCAGAGGTGCTTGAGATTCGTCGCAAAGAAGAGAAGAAGCAATCAGTGGAATCACTTGAGGACCCAAATTCATTTTTTTCTGGTCTAGAAAGCTTTCCCACAACCATGATTCAGAATTTCTTTCTGGTCTGGACTTTCTTCCATATGAACGGAGATACGCTAAAACAAATTTCATTACAGTAAGTTACTTACAATTTTCATTACATGCGTGACAGCTTTGCAATTCATGCTGATATCAATGGTACCAATGTTGAAGAAGTTTCCTTTTATTCTCTGACAGTCGTGGGCCCAATCTCCAGGACACCGACGAAGATGTTTCCGATTCTGAGGCAGAACCGGCGCCCCTTGAAAATGTTGAGCCTGCCCCACTACCATCTTCGGGGTCGCAACCAGTTGTTCCAACAGGATCCAAGGGTGATCATTCCTGTGCCCCTCCAACAGCCACTGAACCCACTCCGGGTCCTGCACCAGCAGCCGATCCACCGGCGAAGCCATCTGTGGCGGGAGAACCTGCCACAGAACCGGGTGCTGAGGCGAAGGTGGACAAGGAAACACGTGCCTAGATAATAGATTAATATGGTTTCTATTGGTGATACTTGCTAGCTTTGGTTTGGGGATGTTTGGCAACACTGACTCCAAGACCCCCGGTTTATTTTAATTTATTAATATTAGATTTCAAAAACTCTACAACTTAGGTGCTGGTCAAAAAGCATTTGCTCGTAAAGTTCTTCTCGAGAAGCTGCACAAGATGAAGGAACAACTTGCAGAGACACTAGACGACATATTGCACATATTTTGTGATCTGATCGCTCTGTTCAAAATCCAATTTCACCAGGTTCAACGAGATGTACTTAGTCCGTAAACATGCAAGCATGCCCAACGAACCATGGTTCATTCATTACATACAGTGCCCCTTGGCTGCCCAAGGATCCATGCAAAGAAAGTTGCTCCGAAAGCAGGTCGTGGGGATCATGTGGCCAAGGATTTGGGTCCAGACTTTGACAAGGCAATGAAGATTCCAGGAAAGGGTTTGGGTCTTCATATAACATGTGTTTTCCCCGGAAAGATCATCGAAATAATATGGTAGAATACGTATGTTATAATATGTTTTAATTTTTGGCCCTTGACGTCATGGGTAAACAGAATAGCTCCACAACATACGACTGCCATGTGCAATAGGAGACACGTCATCACCATCATCTTTACCAACCATTGCTACCGACAATGTGGATACACAGCCCGTGGATGTGATGGAGCTTCCCGTTCCTGCTGCTACTCCATCAAAACCTGTTTCCTCCGATGATGTGACCCGTAAGAGGCGAAAGTACCAGAACCTTGAAACTGTTTCAAAGTTGGGGACTACGTTGATTTTGGGTGAGGGCAACAAGAACAGCCCTGAATCTAGTGAGTCAACACACACCCCATCATCTACCAGTGCCCAGAAGAGTATCACCACTACTTCTGGTGGAAGACCTGCTGATGAAGTTACCCCAGATGCCAATGATTCTGCAATTCCCAAACCCAGACGTCGTCGGGTGAACAAATCCAAAGAGCCACCACCAGTCCCAGAGGGTTGGTGGGACGACAATTGCGAAGATGACCCAGAGCCAGCAGAGTCCGAGCCTTGTGAAGTTGCCGATGCCGATGATGAAGCAGCTAGCAAGGTCCTGCATTCAGAAAGTAAACACACACCAGCTTTCTTTCAGAACGTAAACACACCCTATGTTTTGCTCCTATATTGTTCGTGTTTATAAACGATAGGGATGCCGGGATGCCTAAGCAATCAATGGCCTTCTCATAGATCCTATCCCTGCACAGGTTGTGACACGCAGAGATCAACTCAGCTTGAAGAGGCCGCCCCAGAGTGCCCGTGGCAAAGGACGTGGCAAAGGACGTAGCAAAGGACGTGGCCGTGGGAAGGGTGTGAGTGGTTCCAAGCCGAAGGGCCCCAAGCGCAAAGTCACCAAATCCAAGGCTGTGAAGAGAAAACGTGATGTTGAGGATGAAGAGGTTTCAGACATTGACATGGAGGAAAACTATGATGATGGTAAGGATGAAGAGGGTAGTGAGATGAATGAGCATGCCCCCCCTCCACGTCGCCGTGCTGGAAAGGCCGAAGGAAAGACCAAGAACATCCAGAAGCATCAGAAGAAGGCCGCTCCGAAGGCCAAGGTGGACAAAGCTGCCAAACCCCGCAAAGGTGCTAGCAAACCCAAGAAATCCAAGAAGGCCCCATCTACGATGAAGGAGCCTGCAGTTCCCAAGAAGTCAAAGGCTTCAAAGGCATGTGGTTTGTATGTGATCAGAGATGATACTCCCATCCCTGAGCAAATGATGCAGTTCACCCAGATGATTGACACAACTCTTGACCTTGATTCTTTCAAGGAAGCTGTCCGTACTACCACTGGGAATTTGGGTCGGGGGAGCTTGAATGTCTATTGGTCCAAAAATACATGCGGGCTCAAGTGGCAGTTTGGCCGTGATAGCCGTGATATCACCACCTTTGCATTCCATCGTGCTTGCCCTGGTGAACCCCGTGTCAAACTGTTGATTGCAGTGGCTGCTGCGATTCACCTTGTAGCTTGACTGGGCTGCTGGATATATTTTCTAAATAGTTGTCTGTAGATTTTAAGACACCAAAAATTCTTAATGAAGTATCGAATTACAAACCCCTTTCGAATCCCTATTCATTCCTGACTTGAAGGCCCACATGATGACCGAGAAGCTGCCGAACTTAACAGAAGCGATGATCTCCGAAATGACTGAGGATCTAAAGGTACATGGCCGTCATGCGTTGATCCGACTCGCCAATGATGTTGATTGAGACACCTTTTTGAGTGTGCGAACTTGTGAATCCAGGATTCACTTGTGGTACAAATTTCAAAGAAGAAATGGTATTACGGGAAATCATCAATCAAAGCTTGTGTGGAGCCCCGCGCTTGAAACCTCAAGTGGGTAAACAGCCAGTAAAAAGCCAGAAACAATATTTAGTAATCATTAATATTAACCATTTGAATACCATTTGAATATTCCCATGGTAATCTATCAAAACTCTGGTTTATTTTCTTGATGTTCATTAGTGGTGCTACGTGGCATTGCTGCTGGCTGTGTGGGGTACTTGGGGAAGCGCCTAGCCTGTGTCAACCTGCACAAGGCCATAAGCTTCAATGCCGGGCCGTGGTGAAAAAAAGATGCATCGACATGAAGACTGTTGTATCTCAAGCATTGGCCTTTTAAAATCCACCATACCATCAAAATATGATCCTCTCCAAACATTCCTGAGAGTATTCACCCTGATCCCAAAAGTCCCAATCAGCCATCTCTCCAGCCCCGAGGCGCTCCTCATGTGTCACGCGCTCGCCGTGTGCGGAGGCGGATTTCCAAAAGCCGCAGTCGTCCTGCCATGTTTTTGGATGCCATGGGAAGTGAGGATTTCGCATTTTTTGATACCACTTTGGATGATATGTTACAAACACCTTTTTAGTTGGAGTTTTGTGGCTCAATCAAAGAAGGTGCTAGTTCCTGAAAACCAATGGAGACCAATTTGGATTGCCTTCTGTGGGCCCTTAGCCGCCTGGGTGTTTGCAGAGAATCTCAACTGCAATCTGCAATCGGTACAGCAATTTTGCCATTCTGTTTACATGTGTGTCCTTTGGGGTGTGGCACCACGAAGATAAAAATAATCAGGAATTCCTGTTCATCGTGGTCTTGATTTATTTCACGAAGGGCCTGTACACACTGGAAGAGGCAGGCTATGCAACATAGATGCAGTGTCTTTTGAATACAAATGAATCTAAAAACTTCCCAACTAAGACTGTTCCCCTTGCCTGTGCTACAGGAGTTCGAGTGGTTGGAATACTATGCCGGAAGGGCGGCATGCACCACCGCTATGCGGAGGGCTGGACATGTTGCTGCGAAATTTGATTTGCTCTACTTTGACCGTGCCAAGACCAAAAAATGTGGTAAAAATTCCAATTACTATGATCTGCTGACCCCCGCTGGGTTTGCGTTACTCGGATAAAATTTGGATTTCCTCACTGCTTGAAGGTGCCTAGATACTAGCACATCCGTAAAAGTATTTGGTACTGCCTATGTTTTTGTTTTGCCCAGAGTGCCCCACAACTTTCCACCGCTCCTTCTGCCAGGCTTGGCGTGGTCTACGCCATGAAGGGCCGTGCAGGGAATTTCCTGTCCTGGTTTGGCATCAAGTGTTCGACTTGGGTGAGCATTAATTGTGGGACCTCCAAAAGATCGGCATGCAGCAGTATAGGCGATGTTTCAAAGACGGCTACGAAATTTGGCAACATGATGCTTGAAAGGATTGGGGTGGTTCAAAGTCACAAGCCCCAACAATATCCATGTTTATATATGTTATACAATAATGATAATGATTCATCTGGCTTCATATTGTATGCATGGGGGATGGTTCCAACTGTATATTTGTTCCCTTGATCAGAAATTGGAGGACAATTTGCCTATTGGCCGTGGTAACAGCTTGCCACGGAGTATGGTGCCTGGAGCAGCCTGGGAGTTCAGTGATGGAATTCTATCCAACATGGCTCCACTTTATGAATGCCATGTACGAATTCTATGGTGAGTTTGCAGCTACCTATCTAAATTTTAAGTTCAAAGTATGCTTAATTCGACCGGTCTTCTTTGCAAGTATAACTTTATCTGGTATAATATAAAAGAAATCAGTCATTAGCCAAGGTTCGCCGAGTTGGATGGTGGATGTGTATGTATGGTGCTGGGAGCCCGAAGCGCCAATACGCATGGAGCAACGGGACGGCCATCACTAAACTTGACGTTGGTTGGAAGCGAATGAAAGCCACATTCGAGACAGCCCGCAAATACAGGGATAGTAAGGGAGTACTACGATACCATGGGACGAAGTCACTTCGTTCCACTGAGAATCTTGATCTCCAATTACTACTTGCACAATTATGTTTTTTCTTGGTCGACCCCCCTTTAGTTTTTTTGAAGGTTGTGAAACCAGCTTGATATGCAAATGATGCAAAACTAAGGCATTATCCAATGAAGTTTGGAGAGGCAATTGTGAAGCACCGCGGTGACTTGATAAACTCCCGTGTCCACCACTCATACCCATCGCCCGTTCCACCAGGTCCTGAAACAGTTTTGTCCACAAAGATGGATGAAGGCCTGTTCGCAGAGGCCGACTTTGGACCGGTGATTGATTACTTACGGTGTGGGAAGGGGTTGGAACTCCCTGATTACTGGGCGGCTGTTCTCCCGCCACCTTCTTCCGTATTTAGTCGCTGAAAGTGACTTCAAATTGCCGAAACTCTGGTGGAATCCTGCAATCTTCCTAGAATGGTCGAATCTCGAACTAGGCAATATACCGTATTCCCGGACGACATTGGGATCGGGCAGTTTTTAACTTATTTTGATGGTTCAAAAGTTGGGATATCCCATATTCTTCCCGGCAAATCCCATATTCTTCCCATCTGAACCCATATTTTACCCGTTCAAACCCCGTAAAAATCCCGACAATTCCAAAAACCAGGTTTTTGGCAACCCGTAATCAACCCATAAACATCCCATAATTTCCCATAAACATCCCGTAAAACCCCGTAATCAAAAGTTGGGATATTTATATGTGAGATTTGCAGGGATTTGCAAGGCACCGAGTCGACTTTTGTCGATCATTGGTATGCTTTTGGTGACCATTACCATTAGTCGAAATTCATTTGGCCGTGGTGTGCCCCACGGAACTGCTGACTTAAAGTCTACAGACTCGCATGTGGGGAAAAAAAACATGGCTCGGTGCCAACGCTGTGATTTATACACACTTCAAGTTTCTTGTTGGGCCATTGGATGACGCAAAGTGAAAAATTCAGTTGGAAGACACTCTGCCCAAGCGCCCCTGTGCTGATCAGTGCGGAGACATGTCTAAGCGTTGGTCTTGTGGTACTCTTGAAGAGGGGTACCAGCATGTGATGGCGGATGCCATGGCTGATATTGAGGATGACATCATGAAGCAAATACAGGATTCCAACCCGTGATAACATATGCAATTTTATTGTATGCATGGATGATATGCTGTCTGAAGCCACCTGTACTGCCCACAAGCCACAGGAGCTTCAGTTGGAGATCAATGAGCTGGATTCCGATGATGAAACGACTCCGGAAATCCTTGCCCAACCCGTCTGAATCTTAAACTCCACAGTTCGATGAAGTATGAAATAGCAACCAGTTTTGTAAAGAAAATATGTTGGATTTCTATCAACCCCCTTCAGCCCTTGTGGCATCGCCCGCTGGCCCCAGGCCTCTACTCCAGCGTCTGCACCTGATGGAACTTCCACGGAGGAACCCGACACACCAACTGGACCAGAGTTATCCAGTGGTTCTGAAGGTTTAGACCGAGTTCATGCCTCAAGATGGTGATGCTAAAGTGAACTTTTTTCACAAACGGAGTGGTATCTGAACATTATTCTCCCCTTTAATTGAATTTCCAGTATGCCACATCGGTCCCAGGTGGACACAGAGCTTCTTGAAGATCAACCCTGCAAGACCGATGGCTACATGCCGTGTACGGAAGGTGCAGATGTGGCTGCCTGAGAAACATTGCAATCTAACACCGGCGGACACATAACTTCCGTTTTGAATTTTGAATCGAAATAAGATGAACCAAGGGGTTGTACTTTGATGACTCATACTAAGGTGCTGGTGGATGATCTTTCTGTTCAACTTGCGCTGGCACTGGGGCCCGAGATCAAAACTGAGCAAATGGAACCTGACAGCCCTGCCAACAAAAAGTCTGATGATGGTAATGATGAGATGGCGCCCCCTGTTGAGAATGATGGTGACAAAGCATCAAATGGAAAGAAGAAGCGAGTTCTTACCCGACGAGATTCTTAAGTTGCAAAAAGCTAGAAAGTTTAAACGTGCTGAAACAGTTAGCTAGACATGTTACAACAGGCCACCTACCAGCAGACCCCAAACTCTATCAGCCGCAGCAACCGGCAGCTCAGGAACTTCTCATGAACGCTGCCAAGGCACGGATCCGAAGGATGGTGGCTCCAAAGTCCAAAAGAACTGACCTGTCGGTACCAGCATGGGTTGGCACGGAGTGGAACAAAGGAACCAAGGAAAAGGAGCAAATGGCCATTACCCTCCAAGAGGTGAACTTCGACAAGGTGGGGCCAAAATCAAAACCCAATTTCAATAACAAACTCGGCTGAATATGTTCAATTATAATCTACAGGATCTATTTTTAGTATATACTCTGTAAGCAGTGTCGCACACTAACACAAGATGAAGTTGCAGTGGTGTCTTATACTGTTATAGATCATTAAAACCCCTTCTTGCTCCCAGTTGAAGTTTGTGGATGAGATGCAGCGCATCATCACATCCCGGAAGAAGGTAAGCGTCAAGAAAGACCAGGGATGGTATAGTGAATCTGAGATGAAAACTGACCTCAAATGGCCTGCGTCCCTAGGCTCACATAAAACACATGGATGGGACACACAAATGTTGACACTGGTTTGGTACTTACAACATTATTCAACCTTGTTGCCTAGGACCCGCATCACTGCAGCAAAGACCTACTGCGGCGATTCTACTCGTGCTGAAACACATGTGAGGACACAGAGTTTGGGTGCTCAGGAACCCATGGTTAGGTTTCAACAAATTACCCCCGGGAATTGTAATTTTTTAGAGCTTGCAACAGATCATCATATATGTTATTGACAAATGCAAATGCATGCAAACAAATTATATCTATATAGATATGCTCGACCGCAGGAAGAACATGTATGACGGCATCACTGAGTACTGGGTGACGGTGCGTGAACGTGGGAGCTACGAGGAGGAGCACGAAATGTCCGAGATGCACAAGTCAACAAGCAAGGCTTGCTTCAAACGATAATTGTCGCTTTTCACTGGTTGAAGCTCAGTGTAATGGTAACTCCTTCTTTGGTAAGAATGGTAAGCAATGGTAATCATTTCAAGCTACAACTTGTTCTTGAGGCTGCTGGTCCGGTGAACTTGGAAGAGGGATGCTTTGATAAAATCAAAGCAGCCATGCCCTGTCAGCAGCCCGCCATTGCTGCTGACTCGAATGGTCAGAAGAAACCAGCAGAGTCCGAGGCAGCCACCGCCGATCAGGACTGCGGGGTTGGATTCAATATTTTATACAATTTCATTCGCCCTTTGACCATAACCCGGTCTCCCTCCAAGCTGGCCTCCAGAACCGGCAACATGTGAAGCGCTTCATGGATTCACTCCTGCGGCTTTCGACCAAATTGAAAAGCCTTCGTCGGGATATCCGGGACAACTACAAGGTTGAATCGACAGATCAGCCCTAGTCTTATACCACTTAACATGCATATGAAAGGCATCTTGAAACCCTGATATCGACGTTCAAGAATTCCGACCAATCTTGTTTACTATGCCTAGGTCACTGAAGATCTTGCAAGATCACATCACGCAAGTGGAGAGCCAGTACGATCTTCTCAACGAGGAGATGGCCAAGGGCGAAAACGCTGGATATGGGAAGGAGTCCATGTCTCAGACCAGTGGTCGTCTGTCAGGAATATATTTACTTCCCCAAACGATATCGGGCCCAAGTGTTTTTCTCTTGATGTCAGGTGGTGGAAATCAGCGCACCAGAAGATGAACGCAGCCACTTTTGTGTCTGAAACTCAGTAAATTGGATTTGATCTTTACTGGCTGAAATTGAAGCAAAGAAAAAAACACAGTGGACCCACAAATTAGAATGCTTTATTCTTGACTATTTCAAACATGCTATCCCATGTCAGCCCTACTCAACTCCAAGACATGGGCCCGTTTGAGGTCCTCTCGTGCCACTGCTGCAGAGCAGAAGGTGAAGCACTGGCCTCAGGTTCCGAGGAGATTGGAATGATCTTTTGAACAGCCAGTTCACCAATTCATTCAAGAATCGTTTCAACAGATTTCATGGTTTATGCTATCAGGAAATCGAAGCAGTTTTTCGACAAGAAGGAAGCTGGCAAAAACTCTGATAGCAAGAAACCTGATGCTTCCGATGCTACCAAGCCCGCCCGCAGAGTCCGCAGTGAGAACAAAAAACATAAGAAGAAATGAACATGTTTTCCAATGTTTTGGCAGAATGCCATGCCGTCTCTTCGAACTTCAGCCCTTGAAGGATGTGTTGGGCCAGTGTTTTGATTATTTTTGATTAAGAAACTATAGGATTTATGATGTCATAGGTTATGTGAATTTGACTTATATAATGCTTTCATTTTGTTTGGCCACCATTCCTTCAAATTCAAGTGAAGCGATCAGGCAGCCAAGTCCGGGTAGCCATGCCCATATCCAAGCTCTGCGCACTGCACTGCACTTTTGGCTTGGGACCTCATTCAACAGCCACACTGATACCAATCAAAACCGATGCAGTGTCAGAGCTTCAGCTGACTCTAACCACATACCATGTGTGGTCCTACTCAATATGTTTGGAAATTCCAAGCTCGAACATCCTTGGGGACCTGGGTGTTCGGAAAAAAAAGGATTGGTTGCAGTCTGCTTTCCCCAATCTTATCTCTACCCACAAGACTTGTCAGCTTAAAACCCGTGCACTTGCCAGGTGCCGGACGAGGATTGAAGAGCTTCGTCCAAGAAATAGGCCATGGTGTCCACAACTCAGCGCAGGGGCGGCACCGCCACAAACGAATGTCTTTCTTGACTGGGATTAGTTGACATATGCTAACACCTGACATGCACTTTCAATCCAATATTTCCATCAGAAAATCTTACGAAGTTAGTTTGGAGTAACCTGGATGTGATTGGACCAAGCCAACAACGTCTATTTAATTCTATTTATATCATAAATTTCTATATCAACCCCACTGGCCCACTGTTTTTATCATGTTTTATCTGTGTTTGTTTTTACAAGAAACCCTCTGGCCCTAAGGTGCCATGTGCTGTGGCAATCCGGACTGCAAAGGCCGTCGCGGAAGAGGTCCCAGAGGTTTCAAAGTCTAGTTTGGGGAGGCTAGCTGAAATGGGAGAAAAAAATTCAGAACGTGATGTACATAGATTGACCAAAAAATTCAAGCTCACCTTGCCGGTGCAGATGTCAACCTTTAAAGTTGGCCGGGAACAGATTCACTACATCAAAATGACTGCATGGGCACAATTCCTGCTCAGCCGAAACCTATGGCACCACCTTGCTGGACTTGATTCACCTGACATGGACAAATGTCAACAAACTTGGACTCTATTCTGGGAACGATTCAAAAAGATGAGACCCAGCCACGAAGTCTTTGGTCGCCCTGGTTTTGACTTTTCAAGATGCTGTGGATTGCTCTTGCACGGTGATGAAGGCCGTGGACTTCGCAAGTCAGCAGTGCTTGTGTTGGCAGCTCACAGCATTTTGGGATACGGAATACGGACAAGCCGAAAAAGCAACAAGGATGATGTTCACAAACTGAACTACTTGAAATCCACTTGGGTTACACGTTTCCTGCTGGGAATTTTGCCAAAGTCCATGTATTCCATGGATGAAAATGCTGGTCAAGATGATGAATGTGATGATGGTGGCTTCCAATCTGATGTTTATGAAGGTCTCCTGAATGTTGTTGCCAAAGACTTGCGACATCTTTTTGAACATGGCATTGTCAACCCGTTGGATGGGCAAAGGTATTTTTTCTGCATCGTGAACGTGATGGGCGATTGGCCCTTTATTCAACGTGCTGGGCATTTGGCCCGATCGTTTTACAATGCAGCCAAGCATGCTAGAGCCTCACAGACAACAATCCCCAAAGGGATTTGCCACAGGTGCTTGGCAGACCGTCCAGGATGTGTTTGGGAAGATTTTGAAAGCATTCCGCCACCATGGGAACCTTCCATGAACACTGAGTCGCCTTTCATTACTGAACCATGCTTGCTGCAATTGCCACATATGAGAAATGATCCTGCAGAGTTGTTCTCATGGGATTTATTCCACACATGGCACATTGGTTGTGGAAAGACATTCCTGGGTACAGCAATTATTGTTCTTGCTACAAGCTGCATTTTTGCAGGTGGTGTCGACAAACGACTGGAACTATTGACAGAACGCTTCCAGATTTGGCGTGACAGAATGAGACTGAAACCTCACATACGAAAACTTAGCAAGGAGAACCTCAGCTGGCCAACTACGACAAGCTACCCTTCAGGGGTTTGGTCAAAGGGGCACACAACACGTGTGTTGAACAAATGGTTCATTGCTGAGTGCAATGCGTATGCGGAGGAAGTTCGTTCAGACAGACTTTTGACCATTGCCTACCGATGCTCTGTTTCGATTGAAAAAATTTTGAAAGGGCTGTGCAGCTATGAGCTGTGGATACCGTCCGCAGCTGCCCTGGAAATCGCTGACTATGGACTAAATTTTTTGATGTGGTACGGGAGAGGGGCGAGAGAAGCCTTCCAAAACTCCAGGAGACTTTTTTTCATGATGCCAAACCTACACAGGCTGCACCACATTGCATGGGATCTGAAAGATGCTGCCAAAAAATTAGATTTTGTACCAAATCCTCTGGCTTGGTCGACCCAACCGTCAGAGGATTATATTGGAAGACCAAGCCGGATAAGCCGTAGGGTCAGTCCAAGGCTCCAAGTGCTTCGGACACTTCAACGTAGTTTGATTGCTGCACGTGCAGCTTATAGAAACATGGGTCTCATTTTGGATTGAGATATATAATCTTAAAAAACAGTGGCCAGTTGCTATCACATGTGTATAACCCAGGTTGTTTTGACTGAGAGCCCAGCTATTCGAATGTTGCTCAGCTCGAAGGGCATGTTGATCACCGCGAAAAGATTGAAAAGGCCACGGGGAGGAAATGATGGTGGTTTGGGAGGTGTATAGATGAGTATACCCCTTAGTACCCCTTTATTATAGTTTGCTGATATCTCAAATCATCAAAAACCTGCATTTCACTCCAATAACCGGGTTATTTTTAAGATCCTACTTTTTCTTGGGGTATGGAGGATAAAGGTAAACATATTTAACATGAAATGGAAGCCATTTCTGACATACCAAAACAGTTTCTGATCCATTGCCATTCCACACATCATGAAACTTGGGATATTCCACACATCACTGAGATGGGAATTTCCCCAATGATCTCCATGGCCCGAGATGGGAATTGCAAGGCGAACAATACTGCAATTTCTTCATTAGAAAAAAACGGGACATTAATTGGGAATTGCAATTGTGCTAACTATGATGTAAGTTTTATTGTTATTAGTATGATAGAAGTACAATTAAATTATAATTAACTACAATTGGAATTACAATGATAGTAACTATCATGTAACTACTATATATATATACCATTGGTTTATACCATTATTATCATTATTTACTGTAGCTACTACTGTAACTACTATTGTAACTACTATTCTGCTCAGAATAGCCTTGGATAGCTTTGTTCCGGGGTGTTTTAGGGGACATAGACAAATTCCAAGAAAATATCCTCAGTTGCAATGCGGGAAGCTGGGTTTTCTTTTCAACGAAAATGGGGTAGAACCTAGATCATGATTATTATTGATGAATATTATTGATCATGATTTATTATTGATGATTATTGATGAGTTTACTCCAATTCTAGAACATTTTGCCGGCAATCGTGAGGATTCAGCCAATTGGCATTGGGAGACAACATGACATTTGTTTACCACACACCGTGGAGAATTGAGATAGGTCAAAACCACTTGCACCCCAAAATCTGTAGGAGCTTTTGATCCCAGGATACCAGCTGTTTGACCATTACATTTGACCCACAAAAGGGGCACGCAGTGATGGGTAGTGAAGGACTTTCACGCTTGTCGCATCGGAGGCTAGACCCCATTTTCATCCATTTCGCGGTAATGTAATGTCCGGGGTATCTGTTCTGATTTGCGACGGGTAAATGTCAGAGCAAGATGTATGGGCACTAACGGGTGTTTCAATTTCAAAAGATGAAACACCACATGTATATACATACATATTTATACACATACACAATATGTATATACATACACATATATACATATATACATATAAATATATACATATTATATATATATACATATTATGTATATATATATATACACATACATACATATATACATATTATATATATCTATACATTATATATATATATATTATACATATATACATATATATACATACAAATACACATACATATACAAATATGCATGCACATACACGTACATATATACATACATGCATGCATGCATGCAATACACATACACATACACATATACGTACATATATACATACATGCATGCATGCATGCATGCAATACACATACACATACACATACACATATACGTACATATATACATGCATGCATACATCCATACATACATACATACCTACGTACGTACGTACGTACGTACATACATACATACACATGCATGCATGCATGCATCCATCCATCCATCCATACATACATACACATGCATGCATGCATGCATGCATGCATGCATGCATGCATGCATGCATCCATACATACATACATACATACATACATACATACACACATGCATGGATGCATGCATGCATGCATGCATGCATGCATGCATGCATGCACATATATATATATATATACGTATTAGCAGAAAATCATGGGGATATCGTTGATATCAACAGTCTGAAAAGATAAGATGTTAGATTTTCATGTTGGATGCATACTGCTTGTGTGTCGGCGACAAAAGAAACGATGTTTTGCAGTCAATCCCTGACTTTCTTGGGCATAACATCCGCATATCTTTTGATGAATTTATTTCTTCTTTGTTTAATCGAATCGAATTCCACCCACATGCCACCAATTCCAAAGTGCACCAAGGAGAGAGGAGAAGAATAGAGAGATGGTCTGGAACCTCAGAGAACGTGGGATGAACAGCAAGAACGTCACTTTTCAATGTGAGTTTTCGGGGATGTTTGACTCCCATATTTATAAACAAAAGGGAGGGACAGTTCAGTTGGTTCATTTTTGTTCAGCCCGCTCCAGTATTCTGGTTGCTTCGCGACGACAACCGCCCGCACCGCAGTGTTAGCTCTGAAGGTCCCATATGTTCTATGTTGGGCCTTTGTAGGACTCATGTTGGGGCCCATGTTGGGTCATGTTGGGCCTATGTTGGCTATGTTGCGCCCATGTTAGGCCTATATTGGCGGTGAGGCATGTGAAGCCATGTTGGCCTATGTTGGGCCAAGTTGGGCCCATGTTGGGCATATGTTGGGCCATGTTGAGCCCAAACTTGGCAACTTGGTCGGTTTTAGGTCCCTGTAAAAACGTGGAAAAACACAGGGTTCTACAGCAATAAAGGCCCCCCCAAGCCAAAGCTTCATAGCTATTGCAATTGCTTCCGGATCACGCGAGCCCACAAAAATCGCATCGGCACCTTCGGTGCGGATTTCGTACATCCCCCTAGGTCGGCAGGCTAGGAGTGGCATCAAGCAAAGGTGACATGTGCTCCCTCAGCAGATTTCAGCCATGAAAACACGTGTTTTCCACACATGTTGGGGTGTGTTCAAAATTAGGTATACGCACATTGCAATTGGATTAGGGAAAATGCAAAGGGTCCCCGTTTTGAGACGAACCCCCATTTTCATGCATTTTCACCAACCACAGACCAATTTGCATGTGAGTCGGCTTGCCTTCCTGATGCCCGCAATTTTTGCAGACCACAGTGGCTCTCTTTTGGGACCGGCCGAAACCCCACGGCCATGGCGTGGCTTCTTCTTTTATTGCTTGGTGTGTCGCTCGCGGACGAGGTGCTTCAGCCGGTCAGCCCATGATGGTTCCATGTCGCTCAGGGTTCATGATTGTATACACCCATAAAAAGATGCTGAAAGAATTGGCTGGCGATTAAAACGTAATGGTTGGTTCTGGATGTTCTGGTGTTCTGGGTCAAACTCGGAAACTAATATATATATATATATTATTATATGTATATTATTTTATATATTATATGTATATTATATATTATATGTATATTATATATATATATTATGTATATACATATATTATATATATTATAATATGTATGCATATATTATATTATATATATATGTTATATATAATAATAATAATAACAATAAAATAATAATTATAATAATAATAACAATAATAAGAACAATAATGATAATAATAAAAACAATAATAATAGTAATAATAATAATAGTAATAATAATAGTAGTAATAATAATAATAGTAATAATAATAACAATAATAATAATAATAACAATAATAATAATAATAATATATGTATTTATTCACATATATATATATATATACCTGTAGATGCACACATAAATTCTGGTTAAAGTAGGTAGAGTAAAACTAACATATCCAGGGAGCAAGAAGATCTTGTTGCCCACCCCATGGCCCAAGCAGACACGATTTTGACCGACGCATCTGTCAACGATATCCCCAGCCGCTCTAGGCGCAGCAGAGCTGCCACCTGCTGCAGACCAACAGTCAGTGGCGCAAGAAAGGCCAGCGAGGCCAACGCGCCGACCTCGGGGCCGTGGAGCAAGCGACAAATCTCAGCGAACCCGTCGCGGACAAGAGCAAAGGCATTTGCGTCCCCAAGCTCAGCGAGGAGGAACACCAGTTGGGCGCAGTCAATGATGGGTTGATCTGAAAATGGGAGATGACCACCATGTAACTGGCGAGTTTCATGGGGAAAATGGCGAGATAAAGCATGGATTTTGGGGTCATGTATTGATAAAGCCACCGAATCGTGGATGATCTCATTGATGCGGATTGGCTAGTCTTCAAGTGATATCTCCAGTGCGTTTCATCTCATTGACCCATTTTTGTGGTTCAGCTACTCATACAGACTTATACCCTTCCTGAAACTAGCACAGACATGCACAGACCCGGAAGATAGCCCATTTTCACTGGACAACAATCTTCAACCCCCGTACTGTAGGCAGGGTCTGTGTTAATCCGGGGGATGGTAATCATCGCTGAAGGAGATCAAGGCGCCGATCGAAGAAGTCGTTGCCAGCAGCTTGGGCGTCTGTGCGGTTTAGGGCACTGTCATGGATGTGACACAGCCCAAAAAAATGGGGCTCCGAGAAAAAACTACCCTCTGGTAAACATACAAAAAGCTATTGAACATGACCATTTATAGTGGATTTTCCCATTAATCATGGTGATTTTCCATAGTTATGTTAAATTACCAGAGGGTATCTACAATAATAGTACAATATGAATGTGTGTCATTCTTGTGATAGTTACTACATTTTGAGTGTGTTAAACACGCGCTTGCCTTGGCTGCAGCGCAAAGACAGAGGGTACAGCCGGAAGGAACGGGCATCCTGAAGTGCCCTTCGCACGTTTGGGGTATCCAATTGAGCCATAGCCATGTAGATAACTACTGATTCATTGGATGGGTTTAAGGGCGAATTTAATGGACCCCAGAATATTCCGGAAAACTATGGTTTCCTCGAGATTTTCCCTTAACCAAACCAGTGACTGATGAAGCAACACCCCCAAGTTCCTGGTATAACCCCACTTAGATAGGGGCATTAAGAGCCCCACTTGATGTCACAGATTATCAGCACCCCGTGCCCCGTGCTGCTGAATTGGGGGGGGTACAAACTGAAGCGGATTCTCATTATTTCGGGCTACCCCAAAATTAATTTGGCTTCCAATTGATCAACCAAGGCTTATTAATCAACCAGGGCTTCTTAATCCGGGATTGACCTGACACCATGGATGGTACAGTACCCAATCCTTGCCAGGCTACGGTGAAGATGGTTGGTGCACCTACGGTTTCCTGGGTGGCTGGGCCAGCGAATGTGCTCTGGGCCGCAGAAACCGCGAGGCGAAGAGCTTCGCGAAGGAGTTGCCAGGCAGATTTTATTGAAGAACAATATCAAACAATGGTCCAGTGTTCCTGTCAAGTAGAGTGTTTTTTCCTCCAAACAACTATGGGTTTCCTATTAATTGTGATTTTTGATGCATGTTTGATCATTTTACAGCTCCAATATGGGAGATTTGACCGCAGCAATGGTCTTTGTTTTTTTCGGCCGCCTTTTGTTCAGGATTTGCTCAAGGGATGTTGACAGATAAAATGGGGACTGGACCATGAACATGTTGTCTTTAGCTGCCTCATGCTGCCTCTAAACATGGGGATTTGAGTATAGACATCTGGCTTTTCGCGCGAGGATTGAGTACTGGAAATATCGATATCGACTGGGGATGGTCCGAAATATGGGGACTTGAGCAGGACTTTGGCCAAAAAACATCAGGATTTGACAGAAATATGATCCCCCAAATTTGATGGTTGACGATCATTTTCCATATCAAAATGGAAATTTGGGAATATATATATACACATGTATATGTATTTATGTATATGTTATACATATGTATATGTATTAATGTATATTATATATTGCACATATATGTATATATATGCTTTATACAATACGGCAAAACCCTGAGGTTTGCCCGGACTCGCAACATGCGTCCGGGCAAGCCAAGATGACGATGACGATGATGACGACGACGACGACGACGACGATGATGATGATGATGATGGCGATGATGGCGATGATGATGATTTTGATATCTTCTGGAAACCCTATAAGAAACCCCAATGACTGTATGGTTAGTGCCACATGATATGTAGAACTAACATGTTCTGGTTTATGATATGTAGAAGCAACATGTTCTGGTGAACACCCTAGCAACATAATTGAACATAAAATCCTTCCTGTTGTTTGACGTTGTACAGAATTCCCCGGTTTTTACGCTATTCTGGGCTGGGGCAAACCTCAGGGTCTGTGTGTAATATTATATATATAATATTATATATATAATATTGCAATATATATATATGTTATACGTTATATATATATGTATATGTAATTATACATATACATAGATAAATCTACACACACATCATATATATATATATAATAGACATACACATCCCATTTTCGGACAATCCTTATTGATTCTATGGAAATCTGGTTTAAAACGCGTGCACACATGTTCAAAAATGACCTTAAAATAAGGACCTTTTTCAACGTAAAAAACCTCTTGATGACTCAGGTTTGAACCCATGTACCAGAAATATTTACCGGACGGGCCCAAGCCAAAGACCGAAGTCACGCTGAAATTTCTGGAGAATCAAAGCTTGACGATCCGCGATCACCTCTATCCACTCGATGACCTCTATTGCTACGTGGCTCGGCCGACTCGGCCTATGACGCGATGTTTTTGAGTGGGAACTCATCTCACCTTTCGGGGCCTAGATGTTTGAAATTGAAAAAAAATGGTTCAAACTTGCCAAACATCGCCAGGTGAATGGCTGGTATTCTTTGGACCGAGATCAGCTTGTGAACAATTTCACCTACCTGGAGGAAATGTCAGAGAAATCCTGCAACCACTTGGAAACGACCATGCCGCACTATCACAAAGTCTCGATGCAAACGATGCTGATGGACTCTGGGCACATAAACTCAACGAGTTTTTAGATGGTTTTTACGTATCTTTATGTTAGGAGAGATATCTTGTTCACATTTCTTCACTAAGTTTATTCTTAAAAAGTATCATGTTCAATGTTCCATCATGTTCCATCATGTTCCACTGGGAGGCCCCAGGTCTCAGTTCTAAGGAGTCGGCTGTGGATGGAGGCGTGCTGTTTGAGATCATGAACGGCCCCACGTCAGGGCAGGTTCCGGACCACATTGTGCACGGCATGTATGTCCATGCGGCCGCCAAATGCCTGTTGCGAGGACGCCGTTACCATGGTGGCCGTGGCCATAAACTGAACGACAGGTTGCCTGTATGCATGTGGATATGCATAGTATAGAATCGAATATACTATTACACATATACATGCAGATCGTGTTTACATGCCCATGTATATATATATATATATGTTCATATGCATATGCACACACACACACATGTATATATATATATATGTATGCATGTGTATGCATATTCATATATATTATAAATAAATAAATAAATAAATAAATAAGTAAATAAGTAAATAAATAAATAAATACATAAATACATAAATAAATAAATAAATATATATTATATACACGTGCATACGCATGCGTGCATATGCATGCATATATACGGGATCCAGCTCTTTAAATGTACTCATTTACATTTGTGTAAACACACACACACATATATATATATATACATATATATTATACACATATACATACAATATTATATACACAATATTATATTATATACACATATATATATACATCCAGATATTATATAATATATATTTATGTTATTATATATATGCATCCACATAAATATATATATATATACACAATATTATATTATATACACATGTACATACATCATACATACTTGATCTAAATTTCGCAGATCTCCAGTCCCCAATTTGGACCTCTAGGAGGAGGCCGTGGAGCCGTGTGTGACATTGCCAACTGCGCTGCACGCGGCTGCTTGCGTGGGAAGGAACTCCTCTATACTCAACGCGGAGAATGCCAGAAACTCACGTAGACAAATGCCAGAAAAGTGCCGCATTGGTCAATGGGAATTCCAGGATCCTAAAATGGAGGTACGTTAGTACCATATTGTTAGCCATATTTTGTTGGGATATCCCCTTACATAGGCCTTACATAGGCCTTATATATGCTAGGTACCTCCAATTTAGGATCCTGAAATGGCCATTGAATTGGTGTGGTGGCATGCAGGTGATGTGGTCTGGAAAGCAAACATGGTAGGAGGACTTTTTCACTCAGAATCCTGACCCGATGATTTTCCCAGATGATTTTCCCCAGGTTGGATTTCTTCACGGGTAAGGTGTGCTTGACCACGGAACATGTCAACTTCTTGGGGTCAAAAAATGAACAGCTGGATGGGTCATTTTTTCAACATCAACCATCCTAAACTGCCAATGACCTGACAGAATTTTTGGCATTTTTTTCTGCCACAATCGGTTTTCAAATGGCTGACTGACAGTCTCTGGGTCGGAGTCCTGGGGAAACCAAACTGAGCGTCCAATTACTGCCATGGACTTACACCGAAAAAGTCTTGTTGATCGCCTCAAGGCCCAAAAACTCCCTCTGAGGCGGATATCACAGACCACCAGGGTCAGTTTGAGCTCATTCGCTCCTTGGCAAGTGTGGTCGGGGCCGTGTCCTGAAAAATGAGCAGTGCCCCCAAAGCCAAGGTAGATCATTGTAGAGGGTTATACTGGCTGGTTCCCCCACCAAAAGCAATCCCAGTGGCGAATTGGCTCAGCACCCCAACAAGATGTGACAGCCCAGAGCGCCAGAGCGCAGCGAGTTGGATTGAGGCAATCGAAATATTGAAGAAGATCATCAAATGCGCAGTGGCTTAGAGGAACAGATCGAGGAAACCCGTGCCAGGTGGGGGGGATGCGTTTGGCAGTTTTGGGACTGGACCTGATGGTTGCTTCAATGGTGCAATGTTCGAAGGATGAGGGAATTCTGCGAGTCAAGGTCAACTTTATTGACTGGAAAAAGATGCAGGATGCAGAAACAGAGGGTACTTTTACCACAGATTTTGACCCGTCTGTGGCTGCCAAGACCCGTTGAATTCATTGAATCCCCCACTGGTAGCTGAGCGAAATTCAAATCATCCACCACCGAGTTACTGAAAAGTCTTCTTTGTGTTTGCTGAAAATGATCCATGGATCGCCTAGTTGCAGTATAAATGAATGTTATGGTATGGTTTAGTTGGATAAATTACCCATTCCAACTGCACATGGGTTGCTTGGGAGCTTCAGTCATCATTTGGGTGTCAGAAAATGGGGATTGAACCCCGGCCATCAAATCATAGGAGCAGCTCAGCCAGGTGTCGGGACAAGTTGCTGACCTATGAGAGGTCCACCGAAGCCAGCACGGCAGACTACAAGGAGGGTGCGTCCGTGTTTTCTGTTTTTGGGTGGTTTTGGGGGGTCAGAAATGTGAGTAGTGGTTTAACGGAATTTATATGGGATTTAACCATCAAATATAAGAGTTTTCTGGTATATGGGGATATGATGATTAGTTCGGGGATTTTACTACCCTTTATATTTTATATATTGGGAATTGAAATCATCCAGAACGGGAAATGCCGTTCTCAACCAATTTAATGGAATGACAGAGGAATTTTGAGCACTGCTCGTGTGGAGAATGGATGGAATTGAGGCTTTTGGAATTGATGTTGAGCTGATGGTTGAGGCCTGATGATAGATGTATTGGATCATATTTACCCTCTGGTAAACGTTTACTGAACTATGGAAAATCACCATTTTTGATGACTAAATCAACTATAAATGGCCATTTTCAATAGCTATGTTAGTTTACCAGAGGGGAGTCTACTTTGATCTCTACATCTATTGGCGGTGTCACAAGATGCGGCACCGCCGTCATTCAGAAGGACCAGATCCCATGGTCCGTGGGTTTCCAATGACTTCCCAAGGACCAAGAGGAATAAGAACTGGCAAATAGTAGCTGGTGCTAAACGCAGGGAATCAGGAAATAATCCACTGGCTAACTATCAATAATCATCCCAGCAACCCCCAGTCCCATCCATTCCCTACTAAGCACCAGTAAGAAAATAATTATGGGTTCTAAAAACCTGTAACATCTACTGTTGGATATGCCCGATGCTAGTATCACCGTCACATTTGAGTGGTCACATCAGCTATATCCCACATGTTGTTGATGATACGGTTGCTATTTGTGTCCCAACTCTGGCTGCTTGCACAATGTTGTAGGCCTTCATTAGGAAACACCAGACAAATTTGATGTACCATCCGGTAATCAAACATAGAAATCGCTAGCAAATCGCACATTTCTGAGATGATTTTCCCAGTCCTCTAGTCCTCCATTTTGATTGAGGATTTCCCAGCCACGTTACCGGAGGGTTTTGATAAGGGTCGCCACTTGTGTCAGCTTGAAGCTCAGGGATGAAGCCGGACCATACTCTTTGGTTTGATAGAGATTGGCATGATCCAAGATGGAAAGGGAAAAAATATGGGAAACAACTACGAGGACACTGCTTTTTTTTTCCTTCATCAGCAGAATCAGTCCACAAAAAGTGTTTGAACATTCTGCATAGATTGCATTTTCGTAGCGACATGGGAACGGACTGGAACTTGAGGAAGCCATCCTTTTTGGCGGCATGGTTCAGACTTGCCAATTGCTGAGTTTGGTTGCCTCATCTCTAGTTGTTTTTCCTTGGCAAAGACTCCTTTTTTGACCCCAACTCCTTCCATGGATTTTCCAGCCGCGCATGGTGCCATCCCTGTGACTGCTGTGGCCCCGTGCCCTCGCCGCAAGTGCCGACCTGGGTCGGTGGCGGATCGTCGCGTTCTCAAGGCGGCGATGGACTCAGTTTCATGATATTTCATGCATTTTCGCTAATTACCCTCTGGTAAACAAACATAGCTATTGAAAATGGCCATAGAAATAGTTGATTTACCCATTAAACATGGTGATTTTCCATAGTTATGTAAACGTTTGCCAGAGGGTACTTAGATTGTTATTCTGGGAGTAAGCTCCCAATTTGCAGACACCCAAAAAGGGGTTTCAAAGATGTTTGATGATCCTCAAGTGACACCATTTTTCCCAGGAAAATCCACGGAACTCGCTCCATTTTTGGGTAACTTAGTACATCGATGTACGTTGTAGGGCTGACAAGCCAACAATCTTTGGTGGAGACTTGCTTCACCGCTGACAGGAGCATGCTCGATCCGCGCTTCCGGCGCATTCAGTTCCCTCCTTTTCAGCGGGACTGGTGGTGGGCTTAACGACTGCAGCGCTGATGAAGATACACCGAGTCTGGCGGAAAAAGAAGAAGGAGGAGCCAAGTGAACCCTGCACTTTGGTAAACCCAGTAGTAGAGACCACCTTATTTTCCTTTGATCAGATCTTGGGGGTACTTTTTTGGAAGTTTTTGGCCAATCCTGGTCTTGAACACCCAAAATGCTAGGGCAAATGGGGAATCTGATTGGGTCGAGCTGTGGCTATGACTCTCCAACAACCTTGGAAAGGCAAGGAATATCATCCGCAAAATGGCTTATTGATGCCGATTGTGAGTTTGTGATGCTTAGTATATATAGTTTGTTCATGTTTGTTCCCAGGTCAGAGGTTTCAAGTCCATTTAGTTTAGAGGCTTCGTTTTTATTAAACATCTGGGCCTTGTGAATTAGTGAACGGTGACCACTGGTGACTGAATTCATCCCCGCCACTGGACCACCTGGAAAATGCCATCATTTTCCCATGAAAATGACGTTTCGGCATCCCGAAGAGTTGTTGAATAGTTGTTGAAGCATCATCTATCATCTTCTAATCTTTCTTTTTTCACCACTGCAGGTTGTCTCCCTGTTTTTTCATGCTTAGATTCCCATTTGGACAAATGCATACTTAAATGCCATCAGTATCGACAAAGCCCATTGAAGAATTCCTCCATGGTCTACCCTGATCTTTCGGGTAAGAATTAGTAGACAATCCATTGTGAGGGATTAGCTGCCAAAGTCAAATCCCCGTATCATGATATGCCAGATATGCATTGATATGCCCAATTTTTCAAGATCAATATCATTCCACCATCTTGGATCCACTTTTAACATGATTTGTTAAAATATGGGTATGGATCAATACCTATTAATACCATTTTAAGGGGGTTATTCACATCCATAAATCCCAGCTATTTTGATGTGAACTACAGGGGTACTATTGGTTTTGACACACTGCCATATCACCATATCTGGATAATATCCAATGCTATATGACCATTACTATTGGAATCCTATATTACTATTACATACTATTACTATTACTATTACTATATATCCATTACTTATATATCTGGATAAGTTCATATAAGTTCCAGCGACCTCACTGAGACCTCACGGGAACGATCTTGGTTCAGGTTGGTGAATCATTCAAAAAATGACCAGGGTGATATTCACGTGGGTAATATGTTGATTACCATATAAGATGATGAAATTATTGATTATATGACTATCATAACTACTGTAGAATTATCATCATTACTATCAAACTATAATATCAACTATTATCATTATATGATTACCCATGTTCTCAACATGATAATATCATATAATATCATAGAATAACATCAACTATGATCATGAATTAGCTATAAACCCCCTAGCGCCACTAACTCTCCAAGTTGTCTACCCCCAATTAACTATACCCAATATCAAATTAGACAGTATATCATAGAATAGTATCATGAAATACTATCATAGAATAATATAATGGAATGACATATCAACTATGGTCATCCATCACCTGTATGAATAGGTTAAACCATTCAAGCAGAAATTGATAGGAATATCCTATTATTATCCAATTATACTATCCCAATAATCCCCATCAAACAATGAGCTCTCCCATGGTTCACTAGGCCGAAACAAGACGATCCCTAATAGCTAATGACCAGTAAACTATGATCATCCATTGACTAAATCAATAGGTATATCTCAATCATATTCAATAATACTATCACAATGATCAAATGCTATGTTAAATAACCAGAGTGTAACCTCCAGTACTCTTAACATAGCTGTGGAAAATGGCAAACAAAACTAGAAATCAATGATTTACCTAAAGTAGTGATTTTCCATAGCTATGTTAGTTTACCAGAGCGTATATCCCAATCAACATGATCATAGATCATAGAATAATATTATTAACCATGATCATCCATTAAATTTGATATTGCCAGTTATTATTTGCTATGTTTAAAATCCCAGTGAACTCTCCCAAAGACCCAAAACTTAGCTATGTTAAGTAACCAGAGAAATCCCATGATATCCCAATATCTCCGGGTGTACCCATTTGATTTTGATTAGAAATCCCTGTCAATCCCAAACAAAGAACTAAATCCCTAGAACTCCCTAGAAATCCTTATAAATCTTTAGAACTCCCTAGAAATCCCTCTAAATCCCTAGAGCTCCATAGAACCCCTAGAAATCCTCGAAATTCCCTTAAAAACGGGACCCCAAAAGACAGCCCTCCAGGACCTTCCGCAGGCGCTGGACACCACGCTAAGCGCCTTGGACCCTAAGGCCATGGCGGCTTCGACCAAAATCAGCCAAGCTGTGGAGGAGGGGATGAAGGAATTCTCTGCCAGCCACTTGGCGTTGGGATCCACCGTTGTGGTTTTTGGGAAGATGGGTGTAGTTCATAGATTCATAGGGTTTAATAAAACTTAATAGGGTTTAGTTTAATGGTGTTTAATGGTGTTTCATGGTGTTTAATGGTGTTTAATGGGGTTTAGGGTTCAATGTGGGTTTTCATGATGGGTTTAAGGGAGGTTTCATGGGCTTTTAGGTGTCATCAAACGCGGCGTGCAATTTACCACAGGGTACACCTATTTGGAGATCCCAAAAGGGTGATCCAATGGTGATTGAACCAAAACATGGTATTTGGTACCACTTAATATGATTACCAGAGGTTGTTTGTTTTTCATCTACAACCACTACAACTATATCATATATTATATATCATATTTCATATATCATATATCATATATCATGTGTACATATATATATATATATACACATACACATTATACGGATAGTCTATCCATGGCATGCTCCCCCAGGCGGGGACTACGCCGCCGTGGGCCGCGGCGTGGCTCTGCTGCGGCGCCGCTTGGTGCAGCGAGCGACGGAGGAGATACGCCAGGGCCATGTGGAGCTGCGGCTGATTGCGGAGCTGCTGGTGGATGCCGTTCTAAACCGTGCCTTCCGTGGTGGTAACTCGGTGGGGGAACTCTGGTGGTTTTCCCAAAATGGGATAACTGGGATAAACCAATTGGGGACTTACTAACCGGGGTTACAAAACCAGTTACTAATTTGGATGATCAAGGGGATTTCCATGGGTTTGGGATGGGGTTAAGTAAGTTGGGGATGTCTTGTTTGGAAGAAAATCAGGGGAACTACTTGTAGTGGGCTGCTACGAAGAGTTACTGATGATTGTTGGAATGGGATGATACTATGGTGGAATTATTGTTTATTAACTCAGCCATTATCATAACTTTTGGAGGGCAATAAAAGATAAGATAATCTATTGGAGTAGTCTAATACAACTGATTCTTTTGCATTCATGGAGATGTTCCATTGCCAGTGAAGATTCCCGGAGGGAACAAGGTGAGTAACTGGGGGATATACCTGTTATGATAAACCTCGGACCTCGGATCAGAGTGTACCAATCGACATACCACTGGTTGGTGGTTTGGAACATTTGGATTCTTTTTCCATAATCTATGGGAATTTTATGATCCCAACTGACTTTCACTAACTCATATTTTTTCAGAGGGGTAGGTCAACCACCAACCAGATAGATTAACCATAGATTAACCATAGATTAACCATAGATCTGCACAACATTTTGAGAATCCGTATTGATTGGGTGCTTGTGGACTGGGGAACTGGGGAAACCCACTCAGTGATGGAAGGTTGATGCAGCAAGAATTTGGGAACTGTTGGGTACTTTCGGCCACCCAAGATTTCAGCAATCAGACAAGGGAATTTCATCACTAAAAACTGAGAAAACACAGCCGTTTAGTTATGGATGTTATGGTTGGTGACCAAGAGCGCTGTGTTTTGAAATTTTGATGGAGCAGAATCTATTCCCAGCCCATTTGCTTCGTAGGGTAACGATCCAAGGTTATGATTAGTTGGTTGGTTTTGGCAAGGAAACTGGTTTGGTTGTGACTTTGTACTCTACAGTATATACTGTAACTCTCCTGGTTTTGTTGATGTTCAATGATGTTCAATAACAATACAACTAATAGAATTTGGAAACCTCACATTCTATTCATTTTATTCTTAGCTTTGGAGTTGACTTGAAAACTAGAGAAAACTGTCGCCTATTGGGCCTATTGAAATGACACTTCATAGCTTCACCACGGTCCAGCGTCAGGCGAGAAGAGCTTCTACTCCGAGCTGTGGCTTCTGGATGATGGGCGCGCCAGCGTGCAGAACATCCACACCGAAAAGATGGCCGATGACCTGAATCAACCGGAGTCTCGGACCCAGCAAAAGCAGAATCGAAACCGCAGGTTGATGCTTCTCCAAGTATCAAAACACACCAACTAAACGTGGGGATCTTCGCAAAAGGAGGGTTTCCACACAGCAAATCGGGGAGCAACGAGAGCTGGATATCAGCAACAGGATCACCTTAAGATGGCCTTGTTTGTCGCCAGGATGGTAATGTGACCATCAGCGACGTCGTGGTGGATGAGCGCGTGCGGGAGAAAAGTGCTGGAGGCTACAGTGGCTACAGGCCTTTGTTCGTGCAGGTGCAGCCCTATCTCTTCACACGGCCCACCTTTTTGGCCCTGCTGGAGGTGTTTCTTGAGCGATAAGATGTGTCAATGTCTTGAACATATAACCCCCTAAGGCCCTGTCCGATTGGCCATTGGCGATGTGGTCGATTCTTGTGGCAGGGCCCCTTTGGATCCTTTTGTTGGTGGGGTTTTGGGTCCCTCAATTTCGACAATTTGCGTTTTAGGAGGGCGGATTGGCTTCTCAATTATCTTGTTTGGTGATGTTGCTTCCAGAACGGTACCATGATCCCAATGACTGCTATCTTTCTGTGTCTTTTCTCCACATTTTGACGTGAGGAAGCTACCCCCTTCTCTCTCTCTCTCTCTCTCAGTCGGCCGCCAGACAGATCTCCCAAAGACGGCGTTTCAATTTGCTGAGCAATCCACAAACTGGAAATGGCCTAATATATGATCAGTTGTTCTGCCATGTTCGCCAAGTTTGGTGAACCGTTTGAAAGGCCATACTTGAAACCTTGATTTACTGTATTTGGAAATGCGCACAACGACGTTCCCCATATCAAATCACCAGTTTGGTCCATTTTACCATAAGATACCATAAGTAAGACCTCCAGTTTCTGTTGGTCGAAATCGGTTCAATCATTTCAAATCATTAATCCCATATTTTTTTCGATTTCCACTTAAGAGACACATAGCCACATAGCCATTCTTTGGGGTCTCCTCTTGGCCTAAAACCGAGGTTCGAGGTCTTTCACCGCAGCTGTCAGGGTCCGGAGGACTACGAGCCGCAGGACCGGCAGAGCATCGAGCGATTTCTGGACGTGGTGGATCTGACTCCGGTGATGCGCCGCGCACGCGAGGAGGCGGATTAGGGGCCAGGCACTAGGCAGTTGAGATGGGTATGGGTCAATACCTATAGATACCATTTTAGTGGGATGAACATCCATTTGCCAGCTATTTTGGAGTTCACTAGGTACCAGGGTTTTGACCCATCCCCAGATCAGTTTTTTTGATAAGACGGTGGCAATTGTTGGACCTTTGCTTCTGATGTTGAATCATGGCATGAATGGAAATTCAGGACTTGTGGTGAATTACTGAGCGAATGGGACGGTGGAACATGGGGCACTGAAGGTGTTGTTGAGCATTCAGGAATTTTGGTTGGGCATTTGGGGTGGTTGGCTCATTTGGGTAAACAGAGCACACCTGGATGGATGTAGCACTGTAGAGATCGATTTGTTTGACATGGATTTGGTGTTGCAACAGTGTTGCACAGACTTCCCACAAAAACTTTGTGGTATAATGTGATATATAATCGTATGTATATACAGTATATATAATCGTATGTGTATATATAACTATAGTTGTATATATGTATATATATATATATGTGCACGTTGGTATACATATTTAATTGATTTTAATTGTTTGTACATATATGCAAGGCTTCGACTGCTTCACCAGTGCACAGGTGGAAAAATACGAAGCAGGCTTGACTGATCAGCAATGGCGCGAACACCTGTGGCACATCTGGTTCCAACGGCATCCCTCAAGCGCAAAGTGTGGCTTCGAACATGTCTTTATTGGGGAGGCCACAGAGGATTCTTTGTCCGACTCAGATCCAGAAACTTTTCCCTTCCACCCGCCAATGGCCATCCATTGTGGGGAGATGAATTGATCTCGAGTTGGTAGTTTGAAGCCTTTTCTATTTTCTGAACTTATTATTTGCATGACCATGATAAGTCCCAATTCTGACATTTTTTTTTGGGCTGGGCACGCCTGGACCCGAACTGCCAGATAGAATGTCAGATAGATTATTAGAGTGTATGCCAGAAAGAATGTCAGATAGAAGTAAGGTCAGAATATTCATGCTGCGTATACTTCCAGATGATATGTCAGAAACTATGTCAGAATTCTCAGGTGTCAGGGTGGGGAGCACTCGAAGTTTTTTTTTTCCCCGCTTGGTTTGACACGATTTGAACGCAGCGATTTTAGCCCAGTTGGTGCGCCCATTTTCTCAGGATTTGAACGGCCGAGAACTGGTGGGTGGCTTGCACAACTGGGTGAAGTTCTACCTGGAAGAACGTCGCGGTGCTGCGCGCTACTTGGGACCACGCTACAAGGGAACTGGCAAGCACGACGCAGCACTGAACCCATACTTTGTCAGTGGAAAATTCACCTGGGATCTCGATGGCAAGCATTTGGCCACTTGCTTCACGTCGATGTTTAAGCGGAGTTTTATTTATAAACAAAGCGCTGTAAAAAAATGTAAAGGGAGCGCTTTGGTAGCAGATGACTACTTTTTTGGGGGTACCCCCTGAAATTCATCAACTAGGTTTTAAGAATCCGGAGTTGACCTTACGGATAAAATTAGTCAAAGATATGGGAAAATCGCATGTGTAGTGGGAAGCTCATCTATCAATGGGGAGACCTTCCGTTGCCAGGTCATCTATCAACCTATCTTCCCCATTCTTCGCCAGTCTCTGCCTTGGCACTGCGCACACACACACATTTTATATAGTATGCACTGCAGGCCACTGATGAATTGGATCCCTCCATCCCCCTCCATCCCTCATCCCATCTCAAGGCCGAAGCACTTTTTCTTTGGCAATTACTGTTTATCACCACTGTAGCTACCCACATTTGGACTATTTTGCCAATGCCAGGTGAGCAGTTTGAAAGCACCCCTGTGAATCAATTATATATTGGGTCCTACTCACGGGTTGAATCGGGAATATTGTGAACCATGCTGTGAAACCCCTATCAACAAAGCAGTAGAACTAATCCACAAATATCCACAATAGGTTTTCGAAACATCAAACATACATCTTATATCCCACGCATATTCCCATCAATCATGGTTGTTTGTTTTCTTCCATCATTATTGGCAACCCCGCTCCAAAATCATGCTTTATCTCTCATTTCCTGAGCAGTTTTGATGCTCAAAGCACATCAAAGCACCACTTTAGCTGGTTTGATGCTTAAAACCCAGATGTTTCATGGATTTTCATGGTAAAATCACCCATTTTTGAGATATCTCAACTCCAGCCTTAAAATCTTCATAACTCTCCCATCTAGGTGAAGGATCGGGGCGGATTCTTCGTTGGTGTCTCTCCGGAGTGGCAGCTGGCCATCGCCACCGTGGCCTTCTTCGAGACGCGGTCCACGGAGCGCGCGACGGCGCGGAAGTGGAGCCGCGACTTCCTGTCGCGGGACGTGGGCTACGTGCGGGCCGCGAGGTTGGGAGATCAGGTGTAGCTTGGTGAATTGGAGGTGAAGTATGACAAAAACTCAACGATAGCTACAATTCTGGTAACCTGACTTTTACAATTTTTACCCCTCTGGTGTCAACCGTGGCTGGCTTTTGAAATCAGAGATTAACTAAGAAACATAGGGAAACAAAGCCAAACTGGTACCTTGGTTTCAGGTTTGGGGGATCAGAAGTAACATGGCAGGTGATTTTTCACCATCAGACATACCGACATAGCGGGATATAAGATGATCTGGATTTGGCCCTGAAATACGGGGGCAATTACAAAGCCATGCATTATATGCGGATATTTTGTGAGAGATGAAATCAACAAAACCCACAATTCAACAAATATGGTTGGCAAGGGAAAGAAATGCCACATAGTGACATAGTATCCCAAAAGTGGTGTGTTTCAAGCCTGCGGGATCAGGTGCAGCTTGGTTGCGTGAGTTTTTGGTGATGGGTGGGCGTACACGGGTGTTCTTGGAGCCATTTGGATGAAGTCCAGCGGAAAATTCACCAATCATGACTCATCTGGCAGACCTAAGGGGAGTCATCTCCAAAAATGGCTAAACAAATCACGTCAAAATATCCCGATTTTCTCGGCTTGGTTGGAACAGGCGGTGAGAGGTGGTGAGTTTGGGGTCGTGAGGCCCCCCATTTTCACTTGGCGCCTAGGTACAAGCTCTGTATCCGCCGCAATGAACAAGGACTGTGCAAGTGGGAATGGGTCAAGAAGTTCCATCATCCACTTCATCACATGATTCTCAGCCGTCTCTCAGATTACTAGCCCCATTGGTTCAAGCATGTTCAAGCCATCAATGTTAGAATTACCCTCTGGTAATTTAACATAGCTATTGAACATGGCCATTTATAGTGGATTTTCCCATTAAAAATTGTGATTTTCCATAGCTATGTTAAATTACCAGAGGGTATCCTTCAGCAATTTCATCCTGCAATGGACAATCACCTATTTATGTCGATGATTATCCCATATTATCCGACTAAATGTTGGCATTTTCCACCCAGCCATGTTAAATTTCAAGGAGGGAGGTACCCTACAAATTAGGCCCTACAAAAATTCATATCTCCCAACAATGAACAAAAGCCCATCAAGGCAGTCTGAGCAAAAGGGACAATAAACTATCATGATTTATCATCACACTTCAAACATATGGGTCTGTCTGAAAGTGGGGGATACCCATAAATGGTAGGTTTTTATAGGGAAACAAAGGAACTGATGATCAAGCATCAATTTTTGGGGTACCCTATATTCAGACAAACCCATGTGATACTCGGAATCTGAGTAATTATTATATATCTATATATAATCGAAGGAAGTTTAGAAGTCAAACTTCCGACAATGTGGACAGATGGAAAAGCAGAGGTGGGAAGCAGAGAAGAGAAAGAGTCAGAAAAAAGAAGATGCAGGCGCGCGAAAAGGTGGCAAAGTCGCGATTCACCGTGTTTTTCCAATGATTTGTGGCTCCGGAGGGTCGAAAAGTAGGGTGCGGAGCCATGTGGCCAGATGCGAGATGAAAAATTGCTCGACAATCCAAGTTCTCCTCTATAATATTAGTTTCTATTTTTTTAAATCAATGTGGACCTTCCATCAAATCCCCATGTTTTGGTGAATTTTTCAAAGTTACGGCCAACATCTCCAAATTTTGCTATGGCTTTACCTCGCTGTTTTCGGGTTTCCCAAGGCCCAGAAGGGTTACCAGCCCGCAGGCAATTTGACCACCTTCTTCGCAGATCAGTTAGGCACCTGGGACGCCCATGCGCGGAGAAAGCTGGATGAAGTGCTGCCGCAGGAGGTCCTGGAGGAACGTATGAAGGGGCTGATGGGGCTGGACGGTTGTTTTTTTTCTCATATGAATTATATTATATATACATGACCATTGTGTGTTTCAAAAATAACATATATGACCCTATAGTAATAGTAATTTAGCGGTTTGCGAACTGGAAACTCACTATGGTTGATAGGTAAAACTTTCATGTTTATCATCTAGCCATTGGTCATAGCTATGTAATACATGACTAACAAATGTGGGAAACCCAATAACAAACCTACTTTTGGGGATTATTTATTATTGGGTTTACCACATTATATATATATATGTATTATGTACAATTTGAATATTTAGAAACCTCAAAAAAAATGCCGAAAATACTTCGGGAACCTGGAAAATATGTGGGCACATCACCTGCTCTGTTTCTGTTTTTGGCGTCCTTCTTTCCGCGCCGAAACGGGAACAGCAGCCTGAACCTCTGGAGCCCTGGGACCTGCCGTTGGGTTTCAAAACTAGGTTAACACATAGATACTATACACATATACATACACATATGATATAGCTATAGAAAATATAGTTATTATATATATATACACATGTGATGGTGTGATGTATATGTATATGCATGGAGTATTTGGACAATAACCAGTTCGAAGTTCAGTAGATAGAATTGGTATAGTATTATCTCCTTCTTTAGCATATATAACAGAACAAGACACATCTTTAGGATATAGCTGCTTACACCCTTGTAGAACTGAATTAGAACTGGATGAACTAGCTTATGACCGAACTTATGACCCACATGGGGTTATACTACACCAGTTTGTTGGGTATTATGACAATTGTGCAAACACCTATCAACCAAGCAGGAAAAAGGGATGACAGTTTTAGACAATGCTCATTTGAGGGTTCGAACATGCCAACAATCTCTGTGTCTGTTCGTTACTATCACCAATAGTCCCCATCTTGCTGATCCTCAAACAACCACGGCTTTTGATGCGGTGTTTATTATCCATACAGATCTGTTTTCAAATAAAAGAGAACACATCATTGTATCAATGATTACTATGAACCATGAATGATATTGAATGATCACTTTTTGAGAACATGATCCCCACCATTTGCTCATTAAGAACTCCATCCCTGGTCAACAGGAGCGTCTGCAGCCCATGCTCGTTCTCCACGGCTTTGCGGACGACGAAGAACTGCTGAAGAGCGCTGCCAACGTGGCGGCGGCGGGGGCCTCCAATCTGCGAGATGCGCTGCGGCACTTGCACTCGGAGATACGCTTTCGATTTGAAGAGATGGAGGGACATCTGCCAGGCCAGCTTTGGCGAAATCATCGAAAGATGGTGGATCTTCCAGCCATGTAGGGCATTGTAGGGTAAATAGTTTCAACAGAGAGTTGGGATTTACGGACTTATGAATACTTATGACATTTACATACATTTACCACATTTACCAACACGATTTATGGAACATTACGAGCAATATCCGGCAATTTTGATGTGGATTTTTCAGCAGCCAAGAATGTGGTGGAACACCATTTCTCATAAATCTCCGATTGGGGATGGGCAGTTTGAGATAGGGAAAAACATTAAATGATACCCTGCTCAAATCGAAATGAACATAGCAGGTTTCATCGGTCTTTTCCATACTTTTCCACTTTTTTCTGCCAGTGTTTCTTGGGGTATGATAGCTGTTTACTTGTTTTTCACTGAACATATCTTCCCACTGGTATCCAAAGACCGCATATCCAAAATATCCAAAGATTGGCCCAGAGCTTACCCTCTGGTAAACGTTTACATAGCTGTTGAAAATCACCATTTTGAGTGGCGAAATCAACAATTTCTATGGCCATTTTCAATAGCAAACTGTAACAAATTACCAGAGGCTATTAAACAATGAGAACATGATGATCCATGAGATTTTGGGAAATCATCAATTTTTATGGGAACATCAACTATAAATGGCCATTTTCAATAGCTATGTAACAAATTACCAGAGCTTAGTTGGACCCTGGCTTCGCTCCAGATGAACTGCCCCTGGTGGTATCAGAGTTGTTAAAGCTCCACGATGCGGGGCGCACCTGGGCGGCGGCTTACAGGGGGCCTGTCGAAATCCCGACCTGCTGTGTTTGGCATACTATGCTCATATGGGGGTTTCCTAAATTGGGGGTACCCAAAAATAGATGGTTTATAATTTATAATGGAAAATCCATCTTTTTTAATGGATGATAACTGGGTGTACCCCCAATTTTAGGAAACCTCCATATAGATATACCATATCAAACTTAGAATGCATGGGGATGTCTTAATCTCGAATACTGCGTTCCAAGTTGCTACCGGGTAGAAGGTCTTCAAACATCGGCGGTATATGTTTTTTCCCGAAATGGACATTTGTGGAACTTGGGGTCTTCGTCTGATGGGTTTGCCATGGTTTGCCTGAACACTTTAGAACAGAAAACATCAAAAAAACATCAAAACATTCATGGTCCATCACATTTTTTCCATGAAACATGGGACAAATCTCCACTTTTTCATCTTTTTGACAGGTCTCCCATCTCCATCCAGGCCTCAAAAACTGCCGCTGGGGTGAGCTGGCGTCAGAGTTGACGCAAAGGACGGGGCTCAAAGGAAAGAAGCTGCTGCTGCCGCTGCGTTTAGCCCTCACAGGTGGGGTATGGTGGGGTCAGGGGGGCAGCTACGGGGGGCCATGAACTATGGGGGATCCTCCATAAACACGCATATACATACATAGATAAATCATGTATAAATACAATATATGTTTATCTAATGGGTATGTATATATGTTTTTATTTGACATGTATACAATATAGATGAATCATGTATAAATACAATAAAGTTGACACCAACTTAAATGGGTTTAATGAAAAGGAAGAAGACAGCGTCTTCCAAAGTCATTTTTTCGTCCATGTTTCCGAGTTGATTTGATGGGTTCCAGGTCAAAATATCATTAAATGATGAACACCCAGACTTCTGTGATGTGGGGTAGCAAACAAATAACCAAATCTGTGTTTCTGAAGCTGTTGGGAGCAATGGGTGGGTGGGTGAACATGATGCTGTGGCCAAGCTGCCAAGCTTACAGGACAGCAGAAGGGACATTCTTTGTCGGAACCTTGACAAAAGAGTTTTGGAGGCTGCTGATTTAAGACGCTTCTTGTTTGTTGTGCAGCACAGCCATCTATACTATACTTTGTATAGTTTAGTCATATATCCCGCAGAAAAAACATTCCTATCACTTGACATCCCATTAAAACATCGAATCATGTTGGTTTTTATGTTGCATTACCATTCTTGAAGCCAAAGCTAATCACTATTCGGCCATCCCAATGATAGATGGTGAAGCCACCACTATGTGTTTTTTAGGGGAAAAAAACCCGAGAATTCGACCCTTTGAAAGTTCCTGGAACTTGGAACATCCCACTTTTTGTGTATGTAAAACAAGGTCATTTTTACCACCCATGACTTCATAAATGGTTTAGAATACCTATAAAAATGGTTTTCCTGGGGGGTAAAGTTTACAGTATTTTTTTGTTTTACCCACATCGAAAAAACAAAAATCTTCATTTGATGTCCTCATATCACCGCAGCGCTTCGTTCTGCGGACTCCCAGGAACTGCTGGAACTTTTTGAACTCATGGAGCAAGGCGCGCCTTGGAGTTCCGAGATCCTTCCGCTCGACGGGCGCATGGCGTCGCTGCGCCGCTGGCTGTCGGCGGAAGTTCGGCCGCGGGAACCGGCCAAAGTGCTGGCGCTGGCCGTCGAATGTGGAAGTCCACCAGAAAAAGGTGGGAGTAAGGTGAGGATGTCTCTGAACATGGGAAGGATGATATACATCATAAGAAAAAACAAGAATTCATCTAAATTGATATGGGGATGTAGTGGATTTCGTGGGGATATCATGGGACATACAACAAACATGATGTGATTTTTGGACGTGAACGAGGGGTATACCCTCCAGTAAACTAACATAGCTATGGAAATCCATGCGTTCCCCCCGGACATGATCTAGAAACAGTGGATTTTCCTCATTTACACTGCAGGGTAGCCCCGAAAATGGCATTTTAATAGATGAACCGCCAACAAGAAACCCATCAAACTTTCACAGGGGCCACAAAAGTTGGGCTGTATGAGGTAGAAACATGTAGAAACATCATCTTGGAAACCACGTGTTTACCGATTGTTCAGTTTCCATGTGAAATTTGGTATATCACCTGCAAACAATTGGGGCAGATATGATTTGATCCACTGAGTGGATTGAACGCATGTTGGCCTCCTGTAACTAGCTCTTGAGCGGAGGATGGTAGTGGGCGAGCGGAGGATGGATCCTGCGTCTATGAGAAACCCATTTGCTGATGCTTATGTGTACACCATTGGTGATTGCATGGGTTCCATACCACAAACTCGCCAGAAAGCTAGGATGAGTTTCTCTTCATTGTAAGTCCGTATTCCTAGAGACTTCCTTAGATCCAGGTACATCAATTCGATGAAAAATCACCACTTTGATTGGTGAATTCCGTGTCATTTCTGATGATGAACTCCAGACTTTTTCCCCACCGTCCTTTTTTGGTGACCAGGAGTACCTGAAGCGAGACGCCTACCTCAGTGACCAGGCGCACGGAGAACATCCCAACCCGGGGGATTAGTGGGGTGAAAGTTCAGACGCCAGCTGCTCCATATCCAGAAAAATCATGAAGTAAATCATCCATCATCATCCCGTGGGAGAGTATTTTGCAGCTTGGACTATGGATCTATGCTCTAAAGACCCTCAAAATGGATCCATATTTGTCCACCCGGGATGGTGAGAATTGACGGACTTTTTACGGATTCATCCCGTAAAATTCGGGTAACGATTGGACCACCAAAAATGGGGAATTGACCAAAAAAAATATGGGGGACCTCCAACTGAGAATGCCATCAAGAAATGAGATCATTGCATAAGATTCTCCGAGGGTAATGACGAAGCTATCACTGTTTACCATTTCCATGCCCTCATGAGGGCCTTTGCTTCTTTGGGGTACACTCATTTGTTCTATCGTCATCCTCTCGTTGCATTGGCAATGTACCATCTTTTATGGGTCTTGAATATGGGGATTTCCCTTGCTAGGTGAGATTTTCTTCTTGGCAAGATTATAGATTATAGATGATATATATATAATTATATATATAATATTATACATCTATATCGGCGGCGCCACAATTGCATGTTTAAGGACAGCATGCGTGAAATATTCACCAAACAAAGCAACGGCATGTTGACTAACCAAATGGTGACTTAGTCAGAATAGATGGGGCAATTGCCCCTTTAGAGCAATTACGTTGTTTTCAGTGGATGCATACAGCTGTATGTTTGGGAAACCAACAAACAGATCACCAATTTAACTTGATGAAATCACATTGTTGCTGGGTAAAGCACAAATTTTTTGGCTGGCTTGTTTTACCATTTTGCATGGTAAAACAACACATGTTCATGGTAAAACCAGAAATTTGGCAGTAAAAACCACCATTTGGACGGTCGAAAGCCACAGCTGAAGTCGTGCCAGGTTGAGAAGCGGCTGCGGCAAGTGGAGCGCATGCAGGCGAGTTCGCGTTTTCGCGTTTTGGGGTTTTGGGGGATAGGATGGGATAAGGGGGAAAGGTTGGTAAATATCTGGGATCCCCCAAAAGTATAGGGATATCCTCTCCTATTTAGGATATTTTAGGGATATTTTTCACATCACTCCAAGTACTGTATCTGTTGGAGATGAAATATCCACCAGTTGGGTGATGTGAAAAATGGTTGGACATTTACCAAGCCTTGTAGGAACCCACCAAAAAGATGCTGAGAATAGCTGCAGTAATCTTGTATTTGAAGGGATTTAGGAAGAACTTTTTGGATCACTGGGGGGTAAGTATCTCCCGATGTTAAAGAAAGAATGATGCCAGCCACGATATGTTGATGGTTTAAACTGTTTACTGTATACTGTTTATACTGTTTATACCAGCCATTATGCTAAATTGGGGGATGGTTTACTACTGCTTTGCTAACAGTATGCCAAATCCGTTGATTAATCATCATATTTCCTTTTTGATGGCCATTTTTGGGCAAATATGTTACAATGAACGTGAAGAGAGATGGAATTCCGTTGAAATGTATATATAGGTACATAGAGATGATGTCCCTTTTTTGACCTCCAAATTGAAATGCCATTTGAAACACTATTTGGGACTCACGAAAATTGGGTCTGCGCATCATTTGGTTTCAGATTCGGATGGGGAATTGTTTGCCATGATCCACTCCCTCAGTACTTGTTACTTGTGACGACCATTTCCCGTGCTTTTACCTGGCGGTTTACATCCAGGATGTGTCCGTATATTTCGTTTCAGACTGTTTTGTACCAACAAAGTCAATCAAAGTCAATCAAAGTCATAGGTTTTGAGATTCAACAAAACTCGGCTTTTAGTAGAGTGCCACATACAGTTTTTCGGGATTTGGGGGAATAAACATTTTAAACATCCATAAGCCAGCCATTTTTGGGGTACCATCCAGCCACCAGGGTGGTTCCTCCGAGCTCCTCCCCAACAAGTTGGGTCACAAAAAATACGGGACTTCTGAGGAAATTTTTGGCAACCCCAAGCTCGCTGGATGGTTTATCATGGAAAATCCATTTAAATGGATGATTTAAACTGGCGCAGCCATGACTTAGGAAAGCTCCATTTCTATCCATTTCTGACAAACATACCTCGGCGATTGATGATATTGATGCCATCGTTTATGGCGCAAGCCCGATGGACCCAGCGACCCCTGGGACCCGACCCGTTCCCAGCACCTTTTTCCATTCCCAGGCGGCGATCCAGCATTGGAAGCAGAAGATTGCGCAGAATCGCCAAGAATGCGAGGTGATGGGATTGGGATCAACCAGGATGGGATTTGAAGATCTGAAAGATCTCAAAGAATATCTGAAAGATCAAGCTGTGAACAAAATGAGCAAGACATGAAGTTTGAGATTCTAGCTGTGAGATTTTTCGCATGGACATGATTTTGGCCAGAAATCAGATCCACCGGAGACTTCATAGTGAGCCCCGCTCGAACTCGAACTCGAACTGGAACCCCCCCCCCCGGAAAAAAAAACCAAGCTTTCTGAGTCCGGACTCGCGGTCCACATGCTCGAACTCGAGTTCGAACTGGCGGTGACACAGTTCGAACTCGCGTTCGAACTCGCCCCAGAGCAGTTCGAACTCGATTTTGACCTGGCGGCGTCCGCGTCGAACTCGAACTCGAACTCGAACTCGCACCCCCCCCCCCGGGAAAAAAAAAACAAGCTTTCTGAGTCCGGACTCGCGGTCCACATGCTCGAACTCGAGTTCGAACTGGCGGTGACACAGTTCGAACTCGCGTTCGAACTCGCCCCAGAGCAGTTCGAACTCGATTTTGACCTGGCGGCGGCCGCGTCGAACTCGAACTCGAACTCGACCCCCCCCCCGGAGGGGAAAAAAAAACCTTTCCGAGTATGCATTCACGGTCAAGCTCTGAAAGACTGCGAGCTGTCAGATAGCCATCTGGTGATGCAGATTATTTTCCTGGGGGTCCACTACCAAATTAATAATCTTGAAATCACCGATTTGATCCGATTTGCACATGCTAACCCTGCGTCCCTTCGAACCCAGGAAAACAATCTTGGTTCAAAATATGTCAAAAATATTTCAAGATTATTTTGCAAACGTCCGGCCACAGGAAAGTAATGTTCATGGGGGGGGAGTTCACTGGAACATATATGTACGTCAAACCCCAGGAAAAAAATGCCCCATGATTATTTGAGGGGGTATGGTTCTTTACATGACTCTAAAAGGTTGGGAACCAGGATTTAAATCTGTGGAAATGGTGCTAAAATGATTATAATGCTGAATGTGCGTAGGTTAGACATCAGGAACAAATTCCAAAGATACATTTGTCCTTGCAAAGGGGTACATTTGTCTTGAACGCGCGCCCAAATTTGCAAAACACATATTTTTTGCTGAAAATACATTTGTCCTAGCAAAAGGCTGCAACCACATATGTTCAGCTTCACCAACCAAAAAGGTGACTTGAAGAGGGCGAGGCGCAGGTGTCAAAAATAAATTCCAAGGGGCTGGACCTTTTTTGGCTGAATACATGCGGATGATCTTCAAAGGTTGGCCCCACAGGAAAAAAACCAGGCCAACCATCCATAGATAGGAAAGGATGGGACAAATTCAAGAATTTTGTGTCAATGCGCGCTCAAAATGCAAAACACATGTTTTTTTGCTGAAAATAAATTTGTCCTAGCAAAAGGCTACAACCACGTATGTTCAGCTCCACCAACCAAAAAGGTGACTTGAAGAGGCCGAGGCGCAGGTGTCAAAAATAAATTCCAAGGGGCTGGACCTTTTTTGGCTGAATACATGCGGATGATCTTCAAAGGTTGGCCCCACAGGAAAAAAGTCGCATCACCAGGCCAACCACCCATAGATAGTAAAGGATGGGACAAATTCAATAATTTTGTGTCAACGCGCGCCCAAAATTCAAAACACTGTTTTTTTTGAAAATACATGTGTCCTTGAAAAAGTCTACAACCACATATGTTCAGCTTCACCAAGCAAAAAGGTGACTTGAAGAGGGCGAGGCGCAGGTGTCAAAAATAAAATCCAAGGGGCTGGACTTTTTTTTGGCTGAATACATGCGGATGATCTTCAAAGGTTGGCCCCACAGAGGAAAAGTCGCATCACCAGGCCAACCATCCATAGATAGGAAAGGATGGGACAAATTCAAGAATTTTGTGTCAACGCGCGCCCAAAATGCAAAACACATGTTTTTTTGCTGAAAATAAATTTGTCCTAGCAAAAGGCTACAACCACATATGTTCAGCTTCACCAACCAAAAAGGTGACTTGAAGAGGCCGAGGCGCAGGTGTCAAAAATAAATTCCAAGGGGCTGGACCTTTTTTGGCTGAATACATGCGGATGATCTTCAAAGGTTGGCCCCACAGGAAAAAAGTCGCATCACCAGGCCAACCATCCATAGATACGAAATGATGTGACAAATTCAAGAATTTTGTGCCAATGCACGCTCAAAATGCAAAACACATGTTTTTTTGCTGAAAATAAATTTGTCCTAGCAAAAGGCGACAACCACATATGTTCAGCTTCACCAACCAAAAAAGGTGACTTGAAGAGGCCGAGGCGCAGGTGTCAAAAATAAATTCCAAGGGGCTGGACCTTTTTTGGCTGAATACATGCGGATGATCTCCAAAGGTTGGCCCCGCAGGAAAAAAAAGTCGCATCACCAGGCCAACCATCCATAGATACGAAATGATGTGACAAATTCAAGAATTTTGTGTCAACGCGCATTTGTCCATGCGAAAGGGTGCAAACACATATGACATATGTTCAGCTTCGCCAACGCATAAAATGAGCTGGAAACGTTCGGATCCACGATTTAATATGTTCCAGGCGCGGGTTATTTGCTAAAGTTGTGGTCCGTGCAGCCCAGGATATTGTTAACACGTGATTTAATTTGGGTGGTTGTGAAATTGCGGTAAGCCCCAAAGCATCTGATTCTTAATTTTACATACTCCCAAGTAATTGGGAATGTGGTAATTCATTCGATAAACAATTGAGTTTTGGGTTCGTCTTCAGATAGCCCCCACTCGAATCTGTCATGGGCTTCGAAACATTCATATGTAAACCTTGGATCCCAGGAAATAAGTCGGTTAACAGCACGTGTTGAGGGGTTGTTTGTTGAGCATTATATAAGGGTTGGCACTCAGGAATTTAATTGATATTAGAGGGGGAGAAATGCCTTTCTGGAAACCTTAAGCGTCAGGAAATTATTGCCTGCAAGTTTTATTCGTCTGAGACTATAAATTCCGGCAAGTAAGGTCAAGCACCAGGATTTTAATCTTAAAAAGGCCAGGACCCCAAAAATTAATCACGATATTTTCCCAGGACAGGACTCTCCGGAGTGCACCAGATGGATATCTGTCAGCCGGGAAGTCAGGTGCCAGGAATTAATTTTTTTCCGTATCAGATTGAGGGGGGGAGATATGGCATGTTACCAACGCAAGCATCCAGGAAATAATTTTCTTACTTGGCTATCAGAGGGGTAAATTTATTGGATGTTGAAAATCTCCCGACCTAGAACTCGAACTCGAACTCGAACTCCTCCCCCCCCCCTCCCCTCGAACGATGACAGTTCGAACCCTCGAACTCGAACTCGAACCCCCCCCCGCCAAAAAAAAACTCCCGACCTAGGACTCGAACTCGAACTACCCCCCCCCCTGCCCTCGAACGATGACAGTTCGAACTCGAACTCGAACTCGAACTCGAACTCGAACTCTGGAAAAAAAATCTCCCGACCTCGAACTCGAACTCGAACCCCCCCCCCTCCATGGAACATAACAATTCGAACCCTCGACTCCCCTCCGAACGTCCCACCTCGAACTCGAACTCGAACTCGACCCAAACCTCGAACATCGAACTCCCTCGAACTCGAACTTCCCCCCCCCAAAAAAAAATCGACTCGGACTCGAACTCGAACTCGAACTTCCCCCCCCCCATCCCCTCCGAAGCAGACGTACGATGCCAGTTCAAACTGGTATCGAACAGTTCGAACCCCCCCGGGTTAACTCGAACCCTCGAACTCGAACTCGAACCCCCCCCTCCCCTCGGACACCTACTACGGCAGTTCGAACTCGAATCGAACAGTTCGAACCCCCCCGGGGCACACTCTGGGAGACTTTAAGTGGTCATCCGGTCGCGCGGGAGACTGCAGCCCAGTGCCAGGATCGCAATCAACAGCTTAGAACAGAGAAGGATCACATTGCCAAGCACTTCCAGGATCTTGTTTCGGGCTCTGAGTAAACCTTGAGGCTCATTTTTCGGGGGATGCCACACGGGTCAATGCCACATCCCAGGCTTGAGGGTGAACATGGACTACCTGAGAAAGATCGATATCTTTATGTAAATAGCTTAGAAATACCAACAATGAATCGCAAGAATACAAGCAAGGCAAACCAAACCTAATGAAGAAGTCTTCAACACACATCAAAAATTCATGCCATAAATCTTCATTACCAAAGCCCACTCCCTCTGGCAACTCATCGGACCAAATCCGTCACAAATACATCAAACATCCCATGGCGAGGTTAAGTTTTAGGCCTGACAATTTAGATAATTTAGGGTGAAACCCGTAAGATTTGATGGTCTATCAAAAATGCGTATCATTGAATTCCCTGTTTTGCCATGAAAACATCTGAAAAACATCTATTTTTTGAGGTACAATCCCCAATTCTCAGACACATCTGCATTCGCTGAGGAGTTGAAGGCGAAGATGAACCACTTCAGATCTGAAGGCAAGAAACGCCTGGCCGATCTCACCATGAATGCCAGGTGCGGCTGAACCAACACGGAGCTGGGTGAATGGTGGAAACCAACACGGTCCTCGTTTCCAGTGGATTTTGAGGTACCTAAAAATTTGCAGAATTGTTCAGAGCCAATACATTTATCCTCTGGTAAACTAACATAACTATGGAAAACCACCATTTTTAATGGGAAAATCCACTATAAATGGCCATTTTCCATAGCTATGTTAGTTTACCAGAGGGTATCCTACAGGGTTGTGCTGCAATAGTTGATACTCCCCTAAAGTTCTGCGAAGTTCGGGTTTCACTGACGATTGCTTTTCGTATTCTGCACCGAAACCACTGTCCAAAAAACCCCGCGAGGGTGTCATCCTGGGTCATTCCTGCAAAGATAGTCTCCAGGGATAGTGAGGCACCAACTTAGGTGCCTTGACTGAACCTGTTTCTGTAAGATTTAAAGGTTGGGATACCGTGAAACCCCAGCGACAAAGATCCAAACGAGCGACTGGTTTGTCCACAAAATAAGGTACCCCTTTCCTTCCATTGCTGACAGTCATCATTTTCCCTGTGAAAGCCACCATTTCCAGATAGAGCCAAATATCATGTCAAGGTAGATATATCTCATTATATCTCATTAATGAGTCTTCCACTAAGATCCCATTGTATACCCAGCAAGATTCGATGAATATCCCGTTAACATTCCATTAACATTTCATTAAGATCCCATTCAAATTCCATCAATATTCCATATAGACCTTTAAGATCAATATTCCAATGAATATCTCATTAAAAAATCCATCTTGATATTCCATTAAGATCTCATTGATATTCCATATATATATATATAGACCTCTATCTGCCCGCCATTTTTCAACCAGGAACTGCATCAAATCCTTGAAAGATCAGCTGGGTTTAGCCGAGCGGATCCTCAAGACAGCCGAGCTCTGTAGGACACGACCTTGGGACCGCCATGGGATCCTAACGGTGCTGCTATATATGGTGTGCCATGGATCCCATCAACAAAAACCCCCTATGAATGTTAGCATTAATATACCAGCACCATGGATCCTAATTATGGGTAACTAGACCTGTACGAAGCACCTGTACAGAGTTGGATGATCCTCCAGACATGGAGACATCTTCGAAAAAATGGGTCCTTTAAGTTGGGCCATCCGCCGTCCTTTTCCGTTGTCATGGAGGAATGTTTGTAAATCTTGCTGGACATTCGTTTTTTTTTTAATGGGTAGTGAAGAAGAAAAGTGACGCCGCCGCCCACAGGCCACCCGTCACGGCGTAACCTGGGTAGTTTAGGCCGTGAATTGAATGCCCCAGAAAATGGACGGAGCATCTTCTAAGTAAGTAGTGAAAGGGACATTCCAGATTGGCCCCGGAAGAGGGTAGACTTACCAGCATCCTTAACTGTGTTTCCAGCTGCCAGTTTCACAACTGGCCAGGAACTGCCATTTTGATGATTGCATTGCTGTTTACCTTGAAGTGTGTCATCGCGATTCAATTTACAGATGATTTTGACACTCAAATCTCCATTTATAGTGGATTTCCCATATGAGTTCCCGTTGCTTGTATGGGATTTCCCAGCTAGCAGTGTTTGATGACCGGAAAGTAACCAGCCGTGATGGTCAATTGAATTGATAACAAAAAATCCTAGAACAGGGATGGGATTATGTGTATATATATAATAATAATAACAACAATAATAATAAATAAAATAATAATAATAATAACAATAATAATAATAAGCAATAATAATAACAATAATAATCAATAATAATAATAACAATAATAATAATCAATAGTAATAATAATAACAATAATAATAATGATAATAATACATATATATATAGTATCATATATACATATCCCATTGAACTAATTTGAATGTTCCATTAAATCCCATTAAATCCCATAATATGCCACTCGTCTAATATGCCACTGTTGTATCCCATCATTAGAAGCAGACTAGCCGTTGTGAATCAATCGTCATTGACAAGATGATTCTCGCCGGCAGGAAATTTGAGACTGAGCGTGAGAAGGCTGGGATAATACACAGTTATAATAGTTATGGCATAATAACCATATAACTATGGTATCTTTATCCTACTTAGATACTTAGGTTTTATGTAGGTTATGTGGCTGGATTTTTCAGGCAACTAGGCTGAATTTCCAATAAGACTTGGAGTTATAAGTTATGCCTTTGCAGTACTCTAGCACCGAGCAAAAAAATAAAACAAGGTTTTAAACTTTAGACTTACCACTATTTTTGTTTTTTTTTGGAAACAACTTTCACTATTCTATCTTTCTTGGGGTTATTACAAGGGTGAACCACCAAGCAGTAAGCACAACTAAGTAGCCCCAAGTTCCTCAACCCTTCATCATGGAAACCTGGCGACAGGTACTTCCCTTCTACCTCTCGCGTGATATCCTCCAGGAATTTGAGGAAGGTGAGCTTGAATTCGGAGATGAGGCCGGGTTGAGCCGTGAAAAATGACTATGAACCAGTGGATTTGGGGTACGTATCCCTTATGGTATCTTATACTATATATATGTATACGTATATATACATATTTTCACAAACATATAGGATATATAGGTTTTGACTGGACCAGTCTGGGTAGGGAAAAACCCTCTCATTTTTGTCATATCTTTTTACGGAGCTCTTCCAGGACCTCAAAGAGGAGATCCGAAAAGAGCTCACGGACGTCGGCATTGACGAATGGACCTATTTGGACAACTTTTTCAAGCGCTTCAATAAGGCCCGCAATGGGCCCGCTTGCTGCGCTGGCAATGTTGGCGGATGTAAAATTCATCTCAGATGAGATCTTAGAGATTGTATTGTGTATGTTACAATATATGAATAAATAATGTATATATATATATAATTATATATATATATACACAGAAATAATATGTTACAATACAGTATAAGATTGTACATTAAATATACACAGAAGCGCTGCAAAATGCGGGAGTTTTGGGGCCCGGCGAAATCGAAGCATCGGAGGGTTACCATGACATAAAATCTCCCAAGATCTGATAGAAACCACTTACATGAAATATAGGATATGAATGGTATATCAATAGGATATTTAATTATATATACATATATATATATATTATATATATATATAATATACACATGTATGTATATATATATACATATTGGGATTTCTCATCCTGGAATAGTAAATTACTTTACTTCGTGTGATCCCCACCATGACATTTATACATTTTCTTACTGGCAAATCTTCTGGCATTCTATCTGACATATCTTCTGACATTCTATTTGGCATTCTATCTGGCATATCTTCTGGCATATGATCTGGCATATCTTCTGGCATATCTTCTGTCATTCTATCTGGCATCTCTATCTATCTGGCATATCTTCTGGCACTCTATCTGACATATCTTCTGGCATTCAATCTGGCATTCTATCTGGCATATATATCTGACATATCTTCTGGCATTCTATCTGACATATCTTCTGGCATATATTCTGACATATCTTCTGGCATATCTTCTTGGCATATCTTCTGGCATATCATATCTATATCTATCTGGCATATCTTCTGGCATATTTTCTGGCATTCTATCTGGCAAATCTTCTGGCATTCTATCTGGCATTCTATCTGGCATATCTTCTGGCATATTATCTGGCATTCTATCTGGCATATCTTCTGGCATATCTTCTGGCATATCTTCTCATTCTTTCTGACATTCTTTCTAACTTTCTTCTGCACATTCTTTGTCCCATATCTTCCTACATGAGGTCCGGCAGGGAACACTTGGCGTGGATACTCGCGGTTGAGGTCCGGCAGGGAACACTGGGCGTGGATGGTCGTGGTTGAGGTCCGGCAGGGAACACTGGGCGAGGATGGTCGTGGTTGAGGTCCGGCAGGGAACATTGGGCGTGGATGGTCGTGGTTGAGGTCCGGCAGGGAACACTGGGCGTGGATGGTCGTGGTTGAGGTCCGGCAGAGAACATTGTGGATCGCGGGTCGCAGTTGAGCAAGGACGACGAGGACGACGAGGACGACGAGGACGACGAGGAGGACGAGGAGGAGGAGGAGAGGAGGACGAGGCAGGAGGAGGCGGAGGAGGAGGAGAAGGAGGAGAAGGAGGAGGAGGAGGAGGCAACTGACATAAAATCTAACAACCCTCACCTGGCAGGTGGGGAAAAATCACTGGTTACTGTAGACTTCCGATTGCCAGGTCAAGCTTGACACTCACGCAGTGGAGCAGGACTGGCACTGGAGCCTTCGGACCTTGAAACACGATGAATCGCCCCCATTTTTTGACGACCCTCTGGTAATGACTAACATAACTATGGAAAATCACCATAGAAATAGTGACATTTCCCATGAAAAATGGTGGATCTTTCCATAGTTATGTTAGTTTACCAGAGGATACCTCACCTTTGTTGGGTTTGTTGCTGAATCCGTACACATTGGGATTATATCCCCAGTCATACAGACATCGAATGATCGTTAAAAAAGTCAGGCGAATTGAGTGGAACCGAGGTGACCGGACGTCCACGGCTAAAGCCCAGTTTGGTTGGTTGCTTCGGCGTACGTCCATGGAAAATCACCAGTCTTAAGAGGTAAATCATCATGTTCATCTATTTCTATGGGCCATGGCTTCGCAAACTGGTTCACAAATAACCAGAGGGATTTCCATTTCAACATCTATTCTTCATCTAATCATATTCTAAAGAATTCTTCATCTAATCACCAGTTTTAGAGGTAAAACATATTTCAACATCCCAGTCCCATCTCACCACGGCGTCCAGGAGGGAAAGCGTCTCACCAAGGAGAATGTACAGTCGCCTGGCAACGATGAACGATGCCGCCCTAATGGATGTGTGGATCGTAGTTTTTTTTTTTTGTGTGTTGATGTTTGTAATATATAGATAATGAATACACATGTGTATATATGTATATTCATATGCACATGTATAACATTTTGTACATGTGTATATGTATGTATGTATATATATATATGATTATATATATATATGTATATGTATATGTATATGTGTATATATGTATATGTGTATGTGTGTGTATATGTATATACACATATTTACATATAGATCATATGGGGAAGCTCCCCAAGCGGCAAGACGTTGGAAACATGGGGTGAATCTGTGCTGAGGTTACGCTCCATTCTGAAGCAATTCCTGGATGGCGTCAGTGTCAATGAGGCCGATGCCATGTTTTCATTGGCCCTTATGCTTGAGGAAAACCCATTCAAAAAACAATCGGATTTCCATCTTAGGTTTTACATGTTCTATGATACCAATGTATCTTACCCTCTGGTAAACTAACATAGCTATGGAAAATCACCATTTTTAATGGGAAAACTCACTATAAATGGCCATTTTCAATAGCTATGTTAGTTTACCAGAGGGTAGATGCTAAAAAACCATCGGATTTTCCAGTGAACTTCGAACCTCTTCGAACTCGACATCTTGGATCACACGGGCTCGGAAGGATGTGCTGTCCGCGCCCAATCCGCTGTTGGTGGTGAACGGCAAGGCACATGTGTTTGCCGGTTCAACCGCATTCGTGCTGGTTAATGACATCCGACAAAAAATACATCATTGTTGGAAAACCTCGGCAAATTCCACATCCTTGCTCGTGAAATCCACATTCTTGTTTTGGCAAACTCCGCATTTTTTGCGGTAAACACCAGAGTTTTTATTGGTCAAACAACCATCTTTGATGCTTAAACCATTTCCAACAGTTTGACCCCTGGGCAGGTGAATCTCAACCACGTGCCCGTGAAGCGGATGGCCGACAAGACCGCCAGGGGTCCCTGTTGATTCGATGTCTGCTTGCTTTTGCCATGTTTGATTCATTAAGGCCACTGAAGAGTGATAGCCTGCTGCTAAAATGGTATCCCCCCCCATTCAAACAGCCTATGTAGGGGGTGAATAAAGGTCTGGGGTTGACATTGTAGGCAAAGATTGTTTACCATCACCACCAAGTAACAGCTTGAGCCGGAGAATCGCAACCGTCCATTTTTAGGTTGGAAAGACTTGTCCTTTCAACCAATGTTTCGCAGGGTCTTTGTAAGTTGAGGGATTATACAACATGTGTAATCATGTGTATATATATATACAGTATATACATATTGCATGTATCTATTTACCCAGTTACATGATGTTACATGAGATATATCTTTGGCTGGAGAATACAGTCTAATTTATGTTAAAACACTAGTAGAATGCTTCGGTACATCAGGTACATCAGTAGATCACATATGATCCCCGGAGTTGGCGACCACTGACTCAGCTGTCTAGCTGAAGACTCCTCAAAACCATCCAATCATCTGGAACATCATCTATAAAAAGGGAGGGAATTCCCATTTATGAAAAGCTGGAACGGCTGGAACACCATCTCGGAAAACAATTGGACTTGTGTTCCAGAAAAACATCATATCCTAATTTCCGACCGGAATTTTATCTGTTTTTTTCTTCAAGTTTCAGGTTTAGAATATATATATATACATATTCCCCAAAGGGATGTTCCAATAGATATCAATAGATTATATACCCTCTGGTTATTTAACGTAGCTATGGGAAATCACCGGTAAATCCTCATGTTTATCATCTATTTCTATGGGCCATGGCTTACCATAGCAAACTGTAACAAAACACCAGAGGGATTTCCATTTCATCATCTATTGTTCATCATCGAATCATATTCTAAATCTGTTTCATCACCAGTTTTAGTCAATGGGAATTCCAGGATCCTAAAATGGAGGTACGTTAGTACCATATTGTTGGCCATATTCTGTGGGGATATTCCCAAAAACATCCTGAAATGGCCATTGATTTAGAGGTAACACATATTTCAAGGTTCCAATAGATTCATATGGATTTTCATGGACCCATCATCTCTCTTTCTGCGCAGGTCTATGTGGAAGCCGCCCTCCATGCGGGAAACACCGTGGTCAGGCGCCAGAATTCGAAGCATTTCACGAGGCAACACGATCCAAAGATAGCACTTCTATCGGTGGTGAACCAGTGGTTCTTTAGGTGAAATGATGTGATATGTTATCTTCAGCAACTTTTGAATGGGGTGCAGATGGATTACAGTATATATTAGATACATTTAGATAGGATACTAGGACCCAGAATCATAACTATGGCTAGAAAATCTGCTTGAAGCCCCAATTTTGCTGCAGCTTTTCCTCATGGCAGGCACTGATCTGAGCCTACTTTGAGGATCATCCCACGGATCATCACTGGTTGCTTTCAGTGAATGGGGGTATAACTTATAACCCACTTATGAATGGGATAACCCTAGGAATCGGGGACTTACTAACCAGGGTTACTACCCAGTTACTAAGTTGGATAATCCTCCAAGTACTGCATTAATTTCTGCATGAGTGGGGGATGAAGATAGATTTGCAGAGATCACACCCGGATTCCATAGCAAGAGCTCTCAATCACCGGGGGCCCAAGGACATTCAAATTCGTCTTTAGAGACATCATTTGAGACCGAGGGGAACCAGCAACAGGCCTGGATGGTAAAAGCATAGTTTCCTATCAACATTTCCTTGGATATCCAAGCCAGTGATAGTAGGTTCCAATTCCTACAAGGTAATTCCCCCTAGTTGGCTAAGTTTGTCAACATAACTCCAATAAGTCGGATCTATGGTGGATATATCTAACTAGTTGATGGGGGTTATAAAACCGACAATTCCCACGAAATCCCAATTCACAATCCCCATTATTGATGGCAGACATTCCCAATTTTGATACAATTTATTCCATCAAACGAGATATTCCAACATATTGGTTATAATACGTATATATACCCTGTGGTAAGCTAACATGGCTATGGAAAATCACTCTTTTAAATGGGTAAATCCTTTTCCATAGCTATGTTTGTTTACCAGAGGGTATATATGTATAGTATATATTTCAAACCCGGAGGATTTCATTGACAGCAGCGTTTCACCGCCGGACTCCTGGTTCCAGCACCGGTTGTTTGGCTGCACGAGCACGCTGAAAAAGAATTGGACGGGATACTTGGATTGCTTGGACTGGGACAAATCTCATGTCTGTTTGTCATGGTTTACCTGAAAATGGGCTGCTTTTTTTTTTCATGGTGTAACATCATGTTCCCTGTTTAAAAGCATGGTGATCTGGCATCAATTTGGGGGCCCAAATCACCAGAAACAAATCAGATTTAGATCCTAAGTTTGGTTGATCAAGTGGATGGCCCAGTTGGTGCAGCTACGATAACTGGGATATTCCACATGTTTTCTTGGGTACGGTATGCTATGTTTCTTACCCACGTGCGATGTCTAGGATGCACCACCCTTCGTACACTTCGTATGGCAGATTCCTATGTGGCCAAGATAATTCATGATGTTTCGAAGCAGCTGTGCCATGCATAGACAGTGAAAGTATATGAAGATAGGGAAGTCATGGGAAGTCAATAAGAGGGATGCAAACAACTATAATACGGTTGCAGGTTGCAGACAGTGGGTCTTCCTCGATCCAAGCGATCCAAGACCAGAGGATTTCTCCAGTTGGTCGGTTTTGCGGTGTGACACCAGTTGGATCTGATTTTGGGATTGACAAATTTAGGCATTTTGGCGTCTCTGAATATCTCCTGGGTACAAAAACTCCTTGAAAAAATGAGATCCGGGCCGGACATCTTCAGAACCCAAAAATGCTGTGAAACTCTAGCCCCATTTGCAAGGGCTTGTGGCTTCACACCATGACTTCCGTCTTTGGCCAGCTTTTAGATTCAGTTCCATTTCTCATGGTTTTTACAGAAACACGCTTCGGAGAAACCAACACAAGTCAAGGTCACCTTTTTGATTGAATGATGTTTAGCCCCGTTGTTGTGGAACTTCAGCGGTCCATATCTTTTTCTGGCAGAACAGCCATGAATTCCTCGGCAAACATGACTTAATATAGTCAGCTGCCGTTTTTCAGATGGTTCTTCATGGTTTTTCAGTCAACTTAAGTGCAGTTTTGCAGATCGCCACAAAAACTACCAGCTGGTATTCGCTTTTGCCATCGCGCCTGAATGTAAGACGCACATGCCCTAAGCAGTGGCCGAAGGGCTGCGCATAGAGAGGCGCGCATGGTCAGGTCCTCAGAAGGGTGGATTCAGATGGGGCGTTAATTTGATGGGTGGACACAACGAGGATGTAAGTTGCCCGTGCCCCGAAAGCTTTGTTTTTTTTTTTCCCTTTCCTACATCAACCATCAAGTGATGGCTTTTGTGGGGGGCCAGTCTTGGGTTACCCCATTGTACATGTGTGTATATGTAACAATATGTATGTATAAAAACACACTGTATATGAATATATACAATATACATATATATATATGTATATATATAGCGCACAATATACACACAATATGTATATGTATATATATATACACACGCTATATGTATATATGTATATATATATATGTATATATATATATACACACTATATATGTATATATATATACACTATATATATATACACACTATATATATATAAATATATATATATATATTATATGGGTATAACGTATTTCACCGCCCCCATCCAGTGTTTTCAAGTATTCTATATGTGCACGTTTCAGAGATGTTGTGCACGTTTCAGAGATGTTGTGCACGTGTCAGAGATGTTGTGCACGTGTCAGAGATGTTGTGCACGTTTCAGAGATGTTGTGCACGTGTCAGAGATGTTGTGCACGTGTCAGAGATGTTGTGCACGTGTCAGAGATGTTGTGCACGTGTCAGAGATGTTGTGCATGTTTCAGAGATGTTGTGCACGTATCAGAGATGTTGTGCACGTTTCCCAGCAGTTGTCACGTTTCACAGAAGTTGTGCACGTGTCACAGAAGTTGTGCACAAGTCACACGCCCCCCAAGAACGTTCGTGTTCAACTGTATACACACTGAGCGCATTCTAATCAGCGAAAGCATTGGGGCGACCAAACACGTTCTCCCGATATATATATATACATACACTATATACATGTATATTGTACAAGTATGTTCAATGTGTATATGTATATACGTATAATGATAGCTTTGCAGTAATGTACAATAGTAGTAAGATAGTAATGATAAGAATGAGAACAATCAAACACATAATGACAGTAGTAACAATAGCTGATACATATAAACACAACAAAAGACCTATACATATGTATGCACTGCAATGTAATGCAATGTAAGGTAAGGCAAGCTAAGCTAAGGTAAGCGAAGGAAATGCAATGTAGTGCAATGCAATGCAATGCAATGTATTGTATTGTATGTACACGTACATGTACATTGACTTATGCCTGTCATCTTGCGTGTGTAGGACGCAAACATGTACTTTTTAGTGTAATTATATTGAAAAAACATGGTCGAAGCATCTCAGTGCCATAGAAATTTGATCCAATTCTTACCCCAAACCTGGCTCCCAGGCAGTGCCGGTGAAGAAAAAGGTCAAGGTGAAGAAAAAGGTACCAGGGCCCTGGTGGCTGGGTTGGCCCCCCACTTCGCTTACTCAAAAAAATGTGGTTATATAATTCACAAACTGGAATGAGCCACCAAGTGGTTTAAGTTTACTTTTTCCCCACCTGTCAGCTGTCCCGCCTCCTCCTTCTTCTCCTCCGCCGGACCTCAACTGCAAGCGCTAGATCGCAGTGTTCCCGGACCCGAACAGCAAGCTCAGGATCAGAGTGATCCCCGCCGGACCTCAACTGCAAGCACTAGATCGCAGTGTTCTGCCGGACCCGAACAGCAACCTCTGGATCAAAGTGTTCCCCGCCGGACCTCCACCGCAAGCTCCGGATCAGAGTATTCCCCGCCGGACCTCCACCGCAAACTCCGGATCAACGTTTTCCCTCTGGACCTCAACCGCGAGCTCCGGATCAGAGTGTTCCCTGCCAGACCTCAACCACAGAGACTCTCCGAAGATATACCAGATAGAATGCCAGAAAGAATGTCAAAAGATATGCCAGATAGAATGCCAGAAAAAATGTCAGAATATATGTCAGAACAATGGATCAGGGTGGGGATCACTCGAAGAAAGTAATTTTATCTCTACGGAGATAACCTGTTAACGAGATTATATGATATTATGTAGTACCTAGCCAAGAGGCGACTTCTGTTCGCAGGGTATCCAAGACTAGCTATGATTCAATCTGCATCAATAGCGAGGGGCTATGGGAACTGCTTGAAGTGTCAAACTGGCTAGGTCCGTCCCAGATCTGTGCGAATTTTTGTCAGCTCATTGGGTTGAAGAGTCACTGTTTGAAGTGTCGCAAGCATAGCCTCTGAGTGCGGGGAAACAACCAAACAGTTTAGTCTATGGTGGTTATTACAACTATGACCATAGCTATCATAGTTAGGGGGCACGATAATCAAATGCAACTAGGATTTATTGTTTAAACAACTTTTGTTATTGTTGTTGCTCTATAAACGCCCATCAACTATAGATATGTAATGGCATATTGGTATATCTACCATAAACCCTACTTGAAATTATTGGAGTTGTAAACTAACTTAGCTATCTAGGGGGCTTTCCGCCTTGTAGGGTCTATGTCAAACCACATTCCTTATGCTAAAACTATGGCTCAAATTTTCCTGCTCCCCCTCAACTTCGATGGTTAAACAGTACACATCAGGCAAATCTCGCATTAAGAAACCTCATCAACCAGCCTTAAATCCCCCATTTGATCATTAAACATCATTAAACCATATGAAACCCAATTTTGTTGCTGGTCAAATCTCTATCTTCGGATCATCCTTTTTTTTTTTTCAGAAAAACCTTCTTAGAGATCCCATCAATTTTCGGAGAGTGACATCCTCCGAAAAAACCAGGGCCCTGGGGAAATTTCATGGGGAAATTGAAGATGAACCATGGGATTTAGACAGTACCAGGTACCTGGTTTTTAGACACACCAAGTAATATATAATATATATATACCCTCTGGTAATTTAACGTAGCTATTGAAAATGGCCATTAATAGTGGATTTTCCCATTAAAAATGGTGATTTTCCATAGCTATGTTAGTTTACCAGATGGTATATACATAGAACAATCCAATATCCTCATGAAATATCCCGTTTGTCGTGATTCGGGTAGGTTTCAATCCGTTTCAATCCACCATTTCACTACAGAAAAACATCAACGTACAATTCCCCAAATATCCCCATTCATCCATGACTTATATCCCATGATTGATGGTTATATTCCCATGTTCCATGGCTACATCCCCATTAAAACAGATCCTGCTCAAACCCATCCTTAGAATAGGCACAGGCTCAAAGATCCCCAGTACATCCAAGTAGATGACTAGTGTTAGATGATTTTTGGCCTTCGAAACTCATCATTTCTAGATGAATTGCCCCGGTGGGAGGCCGCGGCCCCGGAGAAGACCGTGACGAAGACCCAGGTCGCGGAAACGTCTGAGGCTGGAAATTTTGGGGTGGGGTCCCTTTCCGAAAATGTTTGGAAAACTGATTTAAGCAACAAAAAATAACAAGAATGGGGATTTATAAATGAATAGCTAAGTTAGCTAAGTTCGTTGAACAAACTCGACTGCTGGATGGTAAATCGAACCAGTCGAGGGGGTCAAACCAACTGACATAACTCGGGGCGCACCTTGTCCCTTCAGACTATCCGGGATCATCATGGATCATCAAATCACCATTTTTCCCATAGAACTTGCATGAAGGAAACGCTATTTATATCTATTTATGATGTCTCTGAGATATCTGGATGCGTGGAGTACTTGGCGCGGGAGTGGGACACCCCGCAAAAGATGACGATTTTACCAACGCAGTTTTTGGCGCTGTGGTCGAAAACGGTTCACTGGTCATGTCTTTTTGGCATCAAAGCATGCCGCCATGCCAGTTCCAGGTAACAATTTCTGACTGCCCATTCCCATCTGAGCAGTCAGCAAATCCTATACCTATACCCATATAGTTGAGAATGGATATATAAATTGTATAGCAGTTAGCAGTTTTCCACTTTTTCAAAATCTGATTTGGCTTATTCGAATGATCGTGACCGGTCGGGGACAGAAGGTGTATGTATCAAAAAGTTCCATTTCAGAAAGGCAATAGTTTTATCTAGTTGTTCCCTTCATCAACTTCGGAACCAAAGTTATTACCTCACCCAAAACTCGAGCCAGAGAGCTGTTTTGCAGCCGGGTTGAAGTTTCCTGATGAGGTGGTTGGCTTCTTGGCCATTTGTGGGGCATGAGATTTCTTGGGCGAACCATGGCGACCGCCAGCGTGATTTTGCTTCGAGCATGGCAGGAGACGTACAAGCCAACAGGATTGCACGGAACGATCCCTGAACGTTGTATGCAAAGGTCAGTTTCCCTGCAGTACATGGTAAAGCCAAGAATAACCGTGCTATATTTGGTACGGCTTAGCTTTCTGGTATATGAAATCTAGATATGGTTCATGGTTTGGAGTTTACCGCATTATCAACCATATTTTGGGCCACCTCTGCAAGTCTTGCTGAAATCACCATGATTTTTCTCAACCTCAACCTGCTATGAAATCCAGGAAAGACTATCAAATCCTTTCAAAGAACAGTTCAGGAATATATATAAAAAACACATATAAAAAGTTGTTCGACCAAAATCCACACTCACATTATCCTTATATAATAATGAATTATATCATATAAAACGCATTTAGCAACACATGTTTTTCATTAAAACTTACTGCCTGGCCATATTTTTTTTGGGGTGCCTTCGCACTGGCCAGTGGCCCCCAACATGCCGCGGCGCAATGGATGAGGGTCTGGGAGGTCGCTCATGGCCCTTGCCCATGTCTCACCAGGACCGGCCCCCGGAAACAAGCCCTGGAGATCTGGATATCGATTTCGATTTTTTCAGCATTTTTTTAAAATTCGAACATATACCAAGTAAACAAAAACATAAAATATCACATATTTTTCGCAATTCCATAGGTTATTTTAATATCATTTAGGATGATTATCTATACACAGTATATATATATATGTATATGTATATCATTATAGCATACTTTGTGCCTCCATGTTTCTTCTGATGTTAGTGACCCCCTAGTTTTTGTTGGTTGTATTTGCAGAAGCCTGGGTTTTGATGGTTGTCCGAAGTGTTACTGCTTGAAGCACAGTCTTTCCAGGGTTCACCCATAACTATGAACCTTTTTAGATACATGTATATCATTGGAAGTAAAATCAGCTAACACTGTCTGCAAAACCATGTAAAACCATGTAAAACAATGTAAAACAATGTAAAACAATGTAAAACCATGTAAAACCATGTGTTTTCGGCAAAGTCTCACTCTCTCTCTCTCTCTCTCCCTCCCTCCCTCCCTCCCCAAAAACCACACTTATCTTCAAATCTCATTATAAAACCATATAAAACCCATAGACATCCCCATTTTTCCCGTGCACCCAGCGCCGAAATCGCTCGCACTGGGTGAGTGCCGTACGGCCGTCTTTCAGGACGTGGCACTGCGGCACCGCTGCGCCCGGCTGCTGCAAGCGCTCCTACGCATTGAGGCGTGGCAGAACAGCGAGGCGGGGTGACCGTGGCGGACCTAATGGCGGGATGGTATCATGACGGTCCAATATGACAACAATAGTGTACCCTCTGGTAATGACTAACATAGCGACATAGAAAATGGCACATTTATAGTGGATTTACCCATTGAATGATTAATCCAGTAAATGATTTATGATTGCCAGTAAATGATAAATCCATAATAGTAGTTAATGATAAATGATGATTAATAGTGGTTAATGATGATTAATATTGGTAAATGATTAATGTCAACCCCGGATTAATAAACCATGGTTTATGACAATTAGGGGGTATTCCCCCAATAGTCACAATATGATATTAGAAGTATAATAGTATAATAGTATAATCTTACTAAGAATGTTGGGTATAGTATAATCCCAAGCTTGGGTGGAATATCATTCTGAAATAATTCTGGTTCTTGTGAATATTCTATTATTAGTATTGTTGATGGTGTGCTGTTTGTTATTCATATTCGCACATGTTGATTTATATATATATATGATATTAAAGTATTTCCAAATTGATAATAAATCGCATTGACAATGATCACAACAGGGATAGCAGCATGGCTACTATTATTGTAATCATTACCATTTCTATTGTTGTTGGATGATTTGCATGGTTGAGACGTAAAATTTGGAGGATTGTACAAGATAAATATAAACACTATATATATATATATATTAAGTGAAACAATTGTAATCTTAGTTTTGAGGTTGGGATGTGAATTACGTTTTTGTAACTGGATGACTACATAGCTGGTTTATGCTCGTGATTTTACTAAGCTTTCGCCTTTTCTTCTTTCATAGTGACTAGTCCCCATTTTGTTTGCATGAATTCTAACGACCTCAATGCAATGTCCCGATGATGAGGATGGTTAGGACCGGATAAAAGTAACTATATAGTATTATATAGTTGACTTTTCAGGTGAATTCTGATCAAAGTGACCCAGATGACTACCCCCTGGAAATCATTTCCATAGCAATGGAAAATCCACCACTTTTGGATGACCAGCTCCCAGCTATAAACCACCACCACTGACCGCCACGAGAAAACACCCATTGTATCATGATCCCTCGCCTTGGGTTGGCATCTTCTTAGCATCAACGTTGGGAGCGTCACGTTTGATGGTTAATGGTTCATAATTTCATAGTGATTAATACGTAATGGGATGTGTTGTGTTGGATAGTTTTTTTTGGTTCATAATTTCATAATGACTGATGTAATGGGATATGTTGTGTTGGATATTCAATAGATATGAAAAAAGGGATACGTAATGGAATACCCTCTGGCAATCATTTCCGTGACCAGCTGGAAAGTCCCCCCGAAAAAAGGAGGTTTTATAGCGGGGAAAATCATCTACTCATGGGACAACTTTCAATTGCCACGTTTGATTACCGGTAAACCATAGGAAAACCATAGGAAAACCATAGGAAAACCATGGGAAAACCATGGGAAAATGGAGGTTCAGGTATCATTACGGCCAAACACCTCGATGCGCGTATCATTAACAGATATTGCTAGTATCATTCAACTGGCTGTCCCGATCATTAATATTACAAGCACGAGTTGTCCTTATCCGACCTTGAATGTTTATTGTTCCTATTGTGGCTTATCAATGATGATTGTTTTTGCAGTATTTTTATTATCTCTTTTATAACGTGTGACCATGACTATGCATGTTCTGATCCTGATTTAACAATGGCGACTACAGAGATATACAACTTATATCAGCAACAACTGATTCGTTCATAGATCGACTTGCACTTGGGTCACTTGGAGTACGCACCATTGGCTTCATTAAGATCATGTCACAGTGCAGATAATTGACGTTTTCAAATATTTTGTATTTGCATGTGCAGGAATTGGGTTCACGAATCTTATATCTGGTTGGTGGTTTCAATCATTTTTTATTTTCCATAATATATATGGGATGTCATCCTTCCCATTGACTTTCATATTTTTCATTTTTCAAGATGGTTAAAACCGCCAACCAGTACAATGGTTGACTTTTCTATTCTCTTTGAGATATCCAGGTTAATCCCTCTTTCAGATATGGAACATCCATCGCAGATGATTTTCAAAGTACCAAGGGCTACTGGTGGTCCCCCATAGTTCGGAGTTGGATTCTAATCTCCATGAACTAGTTCAATACATCTAGCAGCTACCATAGAGCATCGTACCCCACTCATTTCAACTTCGGCATCATAAAAAACACTCCGAATTCCCATTGTGAATGATCAAATCCATCAAATCCACCATGTTTCTTCCCATTTTACCCATATATTTCCTTGGCCAAAAAAAGATTTTCGGCCCAGTCCACAGTAAGGGTCTCCATATCACTATTCACCATTATTAACCATGAGATCCCATGGGAATCCCATTTTTCATCACCATTAATCACCATTGGCCGTCGCCAGGCCAAGGACGGTGCGGACCTGGAGACCTTTTCGATGATGACCAAAGGCTGCAGCGAGTTGGAGCTCGAAGGTCTACTGGAGGCGCCCATCTACAGCAACTTGCAGCTGCTCGACTGGATTTTATGGAAAAATATGAGGGAGGTCACGATGTCAGAAAAAACTATGATGAAATATCAACTTATATATATATATTCATGGATTATAGAATGTTAATTTAATTATGGATGACATATCAAATTTATATTAATATATGGATTATATCATGTTAATTGTGGATGTCATATCAAATTATATTATTGGATGATTATATCATATTATCATTAGATTAGAAGCCATGGTCAAAAGTTGCATTATCATGGATGATATTCATCTATACTATACGTATTATATTGGGGGATGGTCATACTTCCATACATTCATGGGAAATTGATGATGGTAATGGTGGGATGATGACAAGCCACATACCATGTTGTTTTGACCATGTCATGGCACATATCTGCCAGCTGGATGTCTTGAGATCCGTTCTTGACCATCTCGACATGGTGATCACATGCCACCCGACTGTGAGAACCCCCACCTTCCAACATGATCATCCTCTTTTTTAATACCCAGGTGATTTTTTCTTCAAAAAAATCAGGGATTTCACATGATTTCCCTCCAATGATCAAAGATCATCAAAGCATTTTTCAAGCACCTTCCAGCAGGATGGCTCCCGAGGATCGAAGCCGCATGGCTCTTCTTGTTCGAAGTGCGGCGGAGGCATTTCAATCGGAGGATGCAGATCCAGGTGCGCCACGTTGCGCAACGGCGCGTTGCGCCATGCCGCAGTGATGCCACAATGCCAGAGTCTCCAGAAAATATTGGTCATCGATAATTTTACCATGTGAAACCCCCAAACACATGATAAACATGCACATTTTTGTTTCAAAAAGGAATTTGGTGGTGAACGGCAGATCCATGATCCAACTCCAATGGAGGACTGCACTCGCATCCTGGGCTCTTCGCACAACTGGTCCATGGTCCTCTTTGGGTCTAAAAAGATCCATGAATCCTTGCGGAACATGCCGCCGGAGGCCAGTGTTGGGGTCAGACTTACAGATTTGTTCAGCAAGTTTGGAGGTTTTATACGGCCTTATGATGTCTTGTATGTTTTTTGGGGTCTTAAAGTAAATGCACTTGCCCCGAGATTTTGAAGGGAAACATGTCATTTTATTATTGCCATTATGAACCCTGAGAGGCTTGCATGGAGATCCTTGAAGACGCCAAGGCCATGGATTTGCAGTCGGTTCTTCAACGGTCGCCGATGCCACAGCTTCCACCTGGGGGGTTCATGCCAGAGCCCAATGGTGGTCCTGGTGGTCCACCAGGTGGTCCACCAGGTGGTCCACCAGGTGGTCCACCAGGTCCAGGGCCAGCGGAGCTCGGTCGGAAGAAGAATCCCTTCGTTTCGGACACCGCTCCCGCCGAGCCGGCCGTGACACCCCCGGCCTGGCCCCAGAGCGACCCCGCGTCAGCGCCGGTGGCGAATGCCGGCTGGCCGGGTGCTGCGGGCGAGCCGGCGGCCCCCCAATGGCCGTCGGCGCCGAGCAATCCCTTCCGAAAGGAAGTGAAGGAGGAGAAGAGCGAAGCTGCTGAGATGCAAGTGACACCTCAAGATATGATACTTGGATCTGCTGAAGGTGTTTTTTTTCCAAGCTTTCCCACTTGTCAATCCACTGTGTGGGGAACCTGGGCATGTACATTTTTTTGGGGCCCGCAAATGCAAGGATGGCCGGTGCGAAGTTTGCTCAAGATTCAGGCGTGAGTGCCAAAGACATGATGACTGGAGCACGCTACGCGCAACAATCTGGCATCACGCCACAGCATGCCCTGGATGGGGCGAGGATGGCACATCAAGCTGGGGTGCGACCGCAACATGTTGTTCAAGGCGCACAAATGGCCCACCAGGCGGGACTCAGACCCCAGCACTTTGTGCAAGGTGCCAAAGCAGACACTTGGCACAAACATCTTGGAGACCTGGTAAGATATACCGATATGGCCCTCAAAGCACCATTGAAATAGGCAAACATCTTCAAATTCACCAAACAATTGGTGCGAATCAGTTTTGATCTCCCAAACGGAGTGGGATGATGGATCCTCCGTCAAATAGGATCCAAATGGGACATATAGATTGCTATGGTTGAATTACTGGGCTTACAGCAAGTCAGTTCCTGTCTCAACTGGGATGATCCCCGTTGACTGGTTGAATCTCGGTGGTCTCGCAGTGAAATCCTATTGTATTTTGGTGCACCCTCCGGCAATCAAAGGTGGCTAGCTGGAAGTCTCAAAAATTTCATTGAATTTTCCATTAGAAAACAAGCCTCCGTTTACCCTCTGGTTATTTAACGTAGCCATGGAAAATGGCCCATTTATAGATGGTTTACCTATTCAAAATGGTGATTTTCCATGGCTATGTTAAATAACCAAATGGTATAGGATTTTAGTTTGGGGATTCTTCAGCCACGTTTGTTTACTGCAGGCATTCTTCAGGATGAAACTAAGTCCTGTTGCAATCTGAAAAGTTGGGCGGGAGCGGAGTCGGAGAGTCTTAGGCACAGCAAGCTGGCGTGACTCCTCAACATGTCCTAGCAGCCGGAAAGGCCTTTGCTGTGACTTGGGTTCAACCATGTTCAACCCCAAAAATTGGGAATCACCCCAAACGTGCAGTTGCAATGTGAAACATGTGAAACACATTGGACCCATTGGACAATGGTTGATCATCCGGGGGAATCCTTGGGATTTTCCAATTTTCCACATACTCCATGAGACAAACCCATCTGGATGTCCTGTTGGGACGGACCTCCGCTGAGAAGCCTGAAGTTTTGTGATACGGCAGTACAATGCATAAACAGGATAGCATGCTATAATATCTATAATCAACATAAAGCACAGTTTACACATTAGCAGTCAACTTAGAAAAGACATATCTTTTCAAGTAGATAAGAACTGTGGAGAAGACTTCTTGGTACTCCCATTTCTAAGTGGGATGCCCAATCTGACTACAAAAAATCACAGAACAATGCCGACGAAGTGGACAGCCGCAAGTACAAAGCCAAGAATTTAAGCGAGCCCTGCAACGGTTAACAACTTTTCCTGTTCAGAGCCCCATTTTGTTAGTGCCTTCAACCAACTTTTTTAGATTCTATCGGACAACCATCGCATTTATTTTTGCTGGCTAAATAGAGTTTCCTGTAATCAAACGTGGCTAGCTTGAAAATCCCCGAACTAAATGGAGGTTTAATGGGAAAACCATATATATCCGTATCCTTTATTTAACGTAGCTATGGGAAATCACCATTTTTAATAGGTAAATCATCACAAATCATCCATAAATGGGCCATTTTCCAGCCACCCGGGGGTGAAACCACCGAAGCCACCAAGGGCCCTCCACGTTGAAGCGGCAGTGTGAGGGCGTTGACCAAGCGCGGCTTTACTACCGCCGTGAAGATGAACACATTGTTTATGTAGTTCAAAGCTTGGGTACCTGCAATTTATCGTTGCTTAATGGGGAACGTGATTTCTCTTGATTTTCGAAACCGCTGGAATTCAGGGTAGCTATTTTGATTTCAAGCTACAATAACCGATGAAAACTTAGGTGTTTTGTCCAAGAAGCGTGAGGCCCTAAACGTACGGAGACGAAGGAAGCCCTTTTTTAAGCCATCATGATCAGCAAATTTTCGGAAGCCTTAAGCCATAGATCATAGACACGCTGCCATCCCAGGCGGCTCAAAGAACAGTAGCATTTTCGGCTGTTTCACCGCAGTCCGGGTAGCCTTCTGCAGCTTACCAAAACAGCGGCGGTGTGTCACCACTCCATAGGGCCTGGCCTTGTATCAGAGGTCGAGGTTTTTGGACCTGGTACATTGGAACGGGCACACTTCTGGGCTTGATCAACCAAGATGGGGACCGGAATGGATCGAAAGGGTTGAAGTGTGCATTATTTCGTTTGTTTCAAATGCGCATTCTGTTTTGGATGCACATCGAAATCCTTCAAGGACAACATCGTTTGGTTCAGCCCTTCATTATGGACTGGATTGTTAGTCTGAAATTCTTACATGGCACTTCTTCAATCCCATTGAATGATTTCAGATTTGTTTCATTATTTCAACCCTCAATGCAGTGCTAAAAGGACTGCATTAAATTCAAGAGTACGTATATTATGTAATGTTATGTTATTTATGTTATGTTATGTTATGTTATGTTATGCTAGGGTATGTCATGTCATGTAATGTCATGTTATGTAATGTTGTGCAGTGTTATGTCATGTTATGTTATGTACACATAGTATGCATAATATGTATATGTAGATGTATAATTACATATACATATATATATATATAAGATGTATATGTTATGTATTTGTATATGTCTTTGTAGATAACATGTATTTGTATTTGTATATGTTTCTGCCTAGGGGTTGAAATTAAAACCGAACGTGCGTTTTGTGCGTTTTTTTGTTGGGTTGGGGTGTGGTGGGCCAATGACGTTCATTTGCACCTGCGCGCATATGTCACGGTACGCTACTGTAGCTTCTTTTGCACTTGCACGCATACGTGACGCTACGCTACTGTAGGTTCTCTTGCACTTGCACAAAATGAACAATCCGGATTGAATGACTTTCTGATTTGGAGATATGTTCGCACATGGCAATGGTGCTGGGAAGCAAATGTTGTTGGATCAGCTCTGTTCACAAGAAGCAGGAGTCTACTTTGCCAAGATCTGAACGTCACCGACAAAACGAAGTGGCGCTGTGGTTTCGGGCACGAGGGCTCGCGAAAAGAGTCATTTTTTGGGATGCATTTCGTTCAGAATACGCAGTAATTCCCACAAGATTGCAAAACACCCTGTAACTGACCCACACAACCATGAAACGCTGCAAAAAACATTGCACAACATGATGAGCATGATACACATTGTTCAAAAATCCTTATTTTACACGTTCAATTTCCAACCTGGCGGGATGTTTCTGTATATGTAAGTACCTTTGTATATACAATATATAGTATGTGATATGTAGTATGTAATATGGAATATGGAATATATAATATGTAACATGTAATTTACAATGTAATAGTATGTATATCTATAATACGCACGTGCAATATGTGTAGAGATACAATGCCTACACATAGCATGTATATATATATATAATTATATACATATGACAATGTGCATATAACATGCCATATATACATATATACACATTATATAATTATATATGTATATCGTATGATATATATATATATACAGTATATATATATATTATATTATATGTAATATATTCTATATGAAATGTACTTGTAGTAGTGTATTAATAACGTGATACGTGGAGTGTGCCGTGATGTGACGATTATGATACATGCCCTTCAGGCGCCAAAGTCTGATGAACCAGCTGAGACCCGGGAAGAGGACAAGGTGCGCGCCATGGTGCGCCGAGACGGGGCTGTTGATTGCAGTATGAATACCCTCTGGTTATTTAACAGTTTGCCATGGAAAATCACCCTTTTTAATAGGTAAACCATCTATAAATGACCCTGGGAAACGTTTACATAACTCTGGAAAATCCCCATATAGCTGGGTAAATCAACTATTTCTATGACCATTTTCAATAGCAAACTGTTAGTTTACCAGAGGGTATATGACAATTCCTTGGTACATGATAAATGCTATATGACCATTACTATTGGAATACTATATTACTATTACATACTATTACTATTACTATATATCAATTGGGAATTACTATTCTCATGATAATTACAATATCCATTTTTGCAAATAATTCTAACAATTATGGTATCCATTGGGAAATACTGTTCTGATAATCTGGACAATAATGTCAGACATTACACCTTACAACAAATAAAAGATATATGTGTTTTTTTTTTTTTTATATCTAACATTTACTATGAGACATGTTTTCTATATTAGTGTATGTATATATAAGGGGATATCCCCAGAAAATATGGCCTTATATGGTACAGTACCTCCATTTTAGGATCCTGAAATTCCCATTGATATCATGCTAAATGGTCCATTGTCCAATGGATATTGTCGGCAGGCCACCTTCGAATCCCTTGGAGTCTGCGAGGAGACGAGCTTCGTTGAGGGACTCCGGTGGCTTAGGCAATCAAACCTGGTAGTGGCTGGCTAATAATGGCTTAAAGAATGGTGAATCATGGCTTAATAGTGGCTTAATGCTGAAAAAAATGGTGAATCATGGGATTTTGGAATGCCCTCTGATAGTCGTTTACGAGCTGGAAGTTTTCTGGGGATTTCCGGTAGCCATGTTTGATTGCCGAAGGGTGCAGGTTTATCTGAAAATAAGGTACTGGAAGTACAATGTTGAGACAAATCGATGTCATCCAATGTCAACATGTGTAGATTTATTTTCGCTGGCAGACCAAGGAATTTTTCAGCAACACACTAATAATAGGGGTTGTAGATTAAGAAAAGCGGGAATTTGAGCAATCAAACTGAGATCAAATCAAGAAAGATGGCGTTCCAACCATGAAAAATCCATGGTATTTGACTCACAAGTACTCTTGGAGTTCAAGAGAAGAGGGAGGTCACCGGTCACCAAGAAAGAACAGGACTGAGTGTTTACCAAGAAACTTTGGGTGATCATGTTGTCTTTCCCATGATTCTTCCGTAATTTCCTTATGGAGTTTATCAGAATCCAGTTTTCCCACGGTAGTGGACATAAAAATCACTAGACATATCCCTGAAATTGGGGCTTTGTGCTTGGTTTTATACAGCTTTTTTTAATTTTTAAATGAGGGTTTTTCACTGCCATTGGCGCTTGAGGGCTAACACTCTGGCTGCTTAGAAGGCTTAGAACAAGGGATCATGGTAGCAGAAGAATGAAGATAGCAATCTCCAATAGCTTCGGTACCCAGTTTCTTTTAAATACGATTATCTGCATGCCAAGAAGATAAAATCGCAAGATATGGGAACATCATCGACAGCTTCGGTGTCCAGCCAGCCCCAATACTCCCCAGGAGCTTTGCCGAGCCGTGAAGCTGATGAAGTGGGCGAAACCCACGAAGACCCGTTTTGGGCGGTTAAAATGGGAGGTCATGGCTAGTGATGGCTTGATTTTTCAGCCAGAAAATCAGGAGGTTTTCTAATGCTTTCTGCAAGATGGGGCTTTTAGTTTAGCTTAGTTGGTTGAAATTCACCAAGCATGGTTCATGGATGCAAAAATGGTACATGGATTTGTCGAACTAGCTCATTTTCGGTGAGACATGGTGAGACTAAACCATACTAAATCGACAAACACAACTGGGTGGCGTCACCTTGTGTGTATGTGTGTTTTCCACCTGGTTTTGGGATGAAACCACTTGAACGTATTGGAGAAGGGTTGACAACAGCTGCAAACAACAGGGAGTTCAACGACAGCAGTACAGCTTGATGAAAGCAACGGTCGGAAGGTCATCAACCATGGAGCAGCATGGCATTTTCCAAAAACCGATTTTTTAAGAGAGCGGTTTTTGGTTTATTTCCGAAACGCTCAAGATTTGCAAATCCTAAGTGCATACAGTTTCAGTTTCAGCATTCAAACATTCAAACCAGTCCTGATCGACTCAATGGGACCCTCGGTCCCAAAAAGGCGGGTTTCTCAGAGGATGCGCCAGCTCCATCATTGCTTTCCCCAAATCAATTGATTGAGTCTATTGCAACCAAGGGTGGCATGCTGGCATGCGCCATGTGGGTATGTCTCGAACTTGGGTAATTTGTGGGTAAGCCGTGAACCATGAACCATGGTTTACTATCGACATTTCCCCAGAATTGTCGGCAGACAATGGCCGTAATTTGCAGGTCAATTCCCACTTCCTATTAAAAAACAATTGGTTGCTTTCAATGTTTTCTCATCAACAATTATCAACATCGGTTTTCAATGTTTTCTCATCAATCATCAACATAGGTAAATTTCATGATCACCAATAAATTCACCATGATAGGTACATATCACCAATAAATTTCCACAGGTAAATCACCAACAAATTCCCATAGGATTCCCATAGGTAATTTTACCAATAGATTTCTATGAATTCATCATTCATCATGTTATTCCCATCAATCATTCAGTTTTTGTCCATCAATTTCCCATCAATCCATCATTCATCATTCATCATATTATTTCCAATTCATCATATTATTCCCACCATTTCAGAAATTACCCTCTGGTAAATAAACATAGACCCTGAAAATCACCATTTTTTAATGGAAACTAGTCTTCCAAGTCCTATTTCCCAGGGTCTATGTTAATTTACCAGAGGGTATTCATCATATTATTCCCATATTATTCCCATGAATTCTTCCCATGGGGATGATGTTTTTATTTTCCCGCCTGATGTGACGAAAAACCGTACGGTGCTTGTATAAATTATCAAAAAAACACATCAATCATTCAGCATAGGTAAATTCCTAGACCGTTTTTTATTCCCATCACATAGGTAAATTTCATCCATTCATCATATTATTCCCATCAATCTATGGGAACATTCCCATCATTACCATATATTTGCCAGTATATAAATTCCACATCATCTATCATCATTCATCATCTATTCCCATCACCAATAAATTCCCCAATGGTAAATCACCAGTAAATTTCCCATAGGTAAATCACCATTCATTCAACATTTCATTCAACATAGAATATTCCCGTCAATCAATCATTAGTTGTAATTTCCCATTTCATTACCATAGAAATATATATATTTCCCAGTAAATTCCCAGTCATATTCCCATCATTACCATAGATTTCCCGTCGTAAAATTCCCATCGACTTTCGGCAGGATTCAGCAAGAAGCCATCCCTTGGGCCTTGCAGGCGATCAGCGGCAGCCCGGACATTCGGGGAATTCAGACAACTCAAGTAACTCAAAGGTCAATTTCAAGAAGATGGACTTCCCAAGAGCTTATGAAGCACCAACAAGCACTACTTGGGGCTGAGATGGGCTGAGTAAATGTACGTATCTGGATGGTGGTTTGGAACATTTGGATGATCTTTCCATATATGGGGAATAATGATCCCAACTGACGAACTCATATTTTCAGAGGGGTTGTTTTACCACCAACCAGGTATTATTGGGAGGCTTTGAGGGATTGGTTGGATTGGTTGACTCCCCCACGTTCAAGATGGACCATGTGCCAATAAACCATCCCAAGTATGCCAAGTTTTTCCCTCATCCCATGATTTTTTTTTCTACAATTATCCTATGATTCCATGTGGGTTTTCCACCATGTTATCCAATAAGTGCCATAAAGAACTCTATAGATCTTCCTACACGATTGGTTTATGGAACAATCATATCCAGTAATTTCCATTGGAACAGTTATTCCTAGTATCAGATTATTGTTCACACACTTTCCCACTTTTCCACTATTTTATCCCATAATCATTCCATGAATTTGTTCAATAGATTTTCCTACCAAAATTCACTTTTTCTATTGGCTTTAACTACGTATAACTATCCCATACTGTTACCTCACAATTCATAATCTTTCCAGAATTATCCCTTGATTATTCCATATCTTCGATATGATTTCGGTAAACTGTCCGATTCCATCATTCCAATTTACATGTTCCACCTTGTTATCCCATCAAATTATCCCATAAAAGTTATATTCCATAAAAGTTACGCCATAGTTTTTTTTTCCCATAAAGGTTGCAGTATTGCATCAATTTTTCTTTATCCATAGGCCATGAAAGTGTGGACTAACTATGGAATAGACATCCCTGGGTAAATTATAGTGACCTCACGTCGTGACCGAAGCCTGGTTTATCATGGGAATGGGATTTCGGGAATCTTCCCCAAACAACGCCGCAAGTTTCATCTTATTTCAGCGTAAAATATACACATTTTACCCAGAATTAATCAAGTTCTCCCTATTTTCCATATCTGGTTGGTGGTTTGGAACATTTTTTACATGTTTCGTTTTTTTTTTTTAAGTTTCATAATCACTGACTAAGTCATATTTTTCAGAGTAGGCTCTTAACCACCAGAAAATTCCCAGCCAGCTTTGTGGCGAGTTTCCTTGGCATCCTATTCGGCTGGATCCCATCGAGTCTCCACGGCAGGGCCGGGACATCATCGGCCTAGCTGAGACGGGCAGTGGCAAGACGGGGGCCTTTGCCCTGCCCATCGTGCAGGTGACTCCAGCAGTTGGGTGGTGTTTTTCAGCAGTTTCTCAAGGTGATTCTATGGGATTCAACAGATTTACCCTCTGGTAAACATACAAAAAACTATGGAAAGATCCACCATTTTGAATGGGTAAATCCACTATTTCTATGGGCCATGTTCTATGTCGCTATGTTAGTTTACCAAAGGGTAACCATGGTTAATGATTCTGTAGGATGATATATGGGATATATAATTGAGAAAAATCCTGATTGGTTGATAATTTAATCACCCAATATGGGATTTAACCATGAAATATATAGGGGTTTTAGGGGTGATTATCTCAATGTTGATGATATGGAATTGGGAATTTAGCCATGAAACTATGGGGATAAAATTGGATACAACTGACAAATGATGATGGTTGGTTGATGATTTCATCACACAATATGGCTTTTAACATTGAATTATAGGGGTTTTATGGGGTATTTGGATATAATTGATCAATGATGGTTGGTTGATGATTACAGTCGTTTTTTTTTTAATTTCCAATATATTTGGGATTATCACAATCCACTAGGGGAATCCCTATCAACCAACCAGTTTTTAGGGGACGACAGAGACTCCGGTTGATATCACCCCCAGACCGTGCGCAGCAAGGGGACAACAGAGGGTTTTGAACACTGCTCACAGTTGTTTTTGTTTTAAAGAATAGATCTAACCTGTCAGATTTTGTTAAAATAAGGAATGTCTTAGCTTAAAATCTAGAGACCCTCACCTGGCAGGTGAGGAAAACGGTTTTTCTTGTGTAAAAGTATGTAAAAAAAGGTTTTAGGCAGCAAAAACTTAGCAGGTTGCACAAGACAGGGGGGGGGCGTAAACAGCAAAGATGAGGTCCAAGCAACTGCCACGCTGGGGAGTCTTGGCCATTTCAGATGGTTAGATTCCTAATGTGGGATCCACAATATTAAACTTAAGGTAATCAGTGGTTTATGAAATTTTGTATACCCATACCAGTAACGGAATGAGTTTATATGCAATTTTGGCAGGTCCCTAGATTATAATCTATAATCTCAGATGGTTTAGGGCCTTGTGGATTCCACATTATATCCACTTATCAAAATCTACAATTGATTGGTGTTGCTGATCTATCATGATTTATGGATAATCTATGTAATTTGTTGTTAAATCCTTCCTTTCAGGGATCAAATCCTAATTTTAGCGAGGTGAATCCTTACTTTCACTGATGAATTCTTGATATTTTGCTCAAATCCCAATTCAATCTCTAGTTTTCCTACTTGTTTTCATGCTTAAATCACACTTTTTCTCATAGCTTTGTCCGATAAAATGGGATAATTACCCCCAATTCCAATGGATAACCATCATTTTCATTCATTTTTCCTATTAAAAAATGGGCCATTGTCCAATGGATAAACCATCAGTTCCCCATTGGTATCCCCTACCCTATCTTCACGTCATCGTGACGTGCCAGCGCCTTTTGGACGATCCACAGCGGTTCTACGCCGTGTGTTTGGCGCCCACCCGGGAGCTTTGCGTCTCTTGGAGGCCGTTTTTAAATGGTTGGGCGCTGATTGGCTGATTTCTTGGGGACGATGATCAGAAAAAGGTAGGGAAAACCTTGAAAAACCAACTATGGTTATTAGTATACTGTACTATTTTATATTATTTTATATTATACTCCACAATACTATTGTTAATACTATCATCTAGTATTATAGTAAGATTATCATGGATAATGTCAACCCCGGATGAGACTAAACCATGGTTTATGAAAAAAAGGGGGGGGTACTCCTCCAATAGTCATTTCATCTGACACTTTTTTATGGTACCCTCCCAATTAAACAGCCGTAAACGGGGTTTATTAATCCAGGGTTGACATCACAGTAGAAGTCTGTCATGAGATGGGATTGGACTTCTGTTTTAATGGTTCAAATGGGGGATAGCCTCTGGTGATTGAACTAATAGCTATGAAACATGGCCTGATTCTCCATAGCTATATTCAATGACTAGGTCCTTAGGTTGGTGGAAAATAGGGTACCCCCAAATGCAATGGTTTATCAATGTTTATCATTTTCCGCATTAAAGTTGCCAGACATGGGAATGTGTTTTTACCAACTGCAATCAACTAACGGGTATTATGTATATTTCATGCACACATTTCATGGGATGTATGTCACCAAGCATATGATCTCGGTTTGTCCCATTGGTGTCTGGCGTTTAATCGGAAGGTGGGAAGAAACCATCGGATTTTTCAGCACCCTGCAGACAAACCCATATTGCAGGTCTTGTTTTTTTTTCATTTCCTGATGGCCACGTAGATATTTGATGATGTTTGATGATATGGGTATAACATGGTTTTTTCCAACATTTGCCAGCTCAAAAACAGCGGAGTGTTTTGCTGCCAAAGGCGTGTTGACCACCGGCAGGGCACTCATCTTTCGTTTACATTCCGCCAAAGGGATCACATATGATCACAATGAGAATGACACGACTTCATTTCCCCACTCTCAAATGAGTGGGTCAAAGACTTTTTCATTTTTGAGGAGGGTGGCCTAGACACTCAAACACCAAGCAGAGGACTATCATTGTTTGATTTTGTTTAGTCAATGTCTCCATTTTTTGTCGGGTCTCTCAAAACCACATGGAACCCAAGCAGGGCATAATCATGGCCAATATCCAGTAGTAAAATCATCAGATGTATCCAGATGGTACCCTTATTCGATCTCACTTCATCGACTAAGGTCCAAATCGGTGAGCAGTTCGAGGCAATGATTTCTCGTGATTTTTGGACAGGGCAGGTGGGAGCGAAAAAGGGGATCTGCTGGGTTTTACCGAGAAAAATAGGGTTTGTGATCACCCTGTGGTGGTTTGGAACATGAATGGATTATTTTTCCCATCATATTGGGAATTTGATCATCCCAACTGACTTTCACTCCATCATTTTTCAGAGGGCTTGAACTCAACCACCTTAACCAGATATTTTAAGTGAGTATATATGTCACTCACCCTATTACGACTCTCCGAGAAATAGTCCCCCATATTATGTCAATATGTAATCGTAAATGGGGAGCTAGAGACATTGGGACCATTTGAGCTGGATATGATGGGAACTTCAGGAATTGGTCAGTTTTTCTGCAGGAGATCAAAAAAACGGATTAGTATAGATCATACCCTTAGTATGTAGGCTCTTATTCAATGTATTATATACATATATGATTATATATGTATAGAGGCTATCTTGAGTCTTGACAACTTGTCAACTCTCGATGATTCCTTTGTGCTATCTGATTCCAAAACACCAGTTCAAAAAATGGATCTCTCCCTGGATTGAACCCTGCTGGGTTGCATAGAACTAATAGATGTTAGTTGGAGTAGTTTGTTGGATATATACCATGTTCGTGCATACCCTGTTGTGTCCAATTATATCCCATGCTTGGCGTTGGGGAAGTTGTTTGGTCTGTGTTTTGTCCCCCTAGATTATATCCCAGTATACCCTTTATAGTTCATTATAGTTCATTATGGATTGTTATAGGTCATTATATATATATATATAGAGTTCATTGTAGTTCACTATATCCCACTATGTCCAGTTATAACTCCTTATATCCCATGATATATATACATATATATATATAATGCATACATATTATATATATACATATTATATATACATATTATATATACATATTATATATACATACATATTATATATACATATTATATATTCATATTATATATTCATATTATATATACATATTATATATACATACATATTATATATACACATAATATCCATTACACCCACCCAGTCATCCGTTGGTTTTCGCCAATTGCCCAGGCCATAGGTAGCACCATCAAGCTGCAGACGGCCACAGTGGTGGGAGGATTGGCCATGGTGGACCAGGTGCCGAAATCACCTGAGTTAGATATGACTTAGGAAAACTCCATATCATCATATTGGGATTTAATGGGGATTTAATGGGATTTAATGGGGATTTAATGGGATTTAATGGAGTTTAACGGAATTGAATGGGATTTCATGGAGTTTAATGGGATTTAGAGAAGGGTTTTATGGTGACCAGGATGGGATTGACTGACAAATTCCATACATTAATCTACAATGTGAGGCCCCCGTTCGATAGCGTTCAGTTGGTGCACTAATCACTCCAATGTCACTATGGTTTATGGTACGCAAATAACGAACTAGTTACTGGGGCGAATCTAAACCAACTTATAACTGGGGGGCCTCACATTGTATGAGGACATTTCATTGGATGTTGATATGGTTTGAGGAGAAAAAAACAGCAAACAACTCTGTGGATGTGATTTATAGGGATTTTGACCGGCATCAATGTTGCTCCAACGAATGTTGAGGTAAATGATCGAACTCTTTTCGTGGGAAAATTGGTAATTTTGCCTCTTTATTTGTCCAGCTGACCCCCATGTATCTGACCTTTAAAATATTAGGATTCAACTTGCAAAAATGTGGATTCCGACCTGCAAAATTGGGACTCAACCTGCCGCGAATGGGCACTACCAGCGAAACTGGGAGCCTATCATTGAATGTGCTTGGGTGCTAACCAGAAACAGTATTTTGCAAATACCTAGCCTTCTTGCAGCTCCACCTTGCAATCGGAAATCCCCCACTCAGATACACCCACTCAAGGGTATTTGAGATGAAGCACACCTCGGTCTCAGCCATTATAAACCAACAAACATAAGTGGGGGGTACCACCTTGTCGGAAACCTCCGTGTCTTAGGTAATATAACCCCAACAAACTCATCAACCATTATTTATCAATGATCTTCCCCTCATTTCCCATCTGTTTGATGCTCAAGTCAACTATAAATGCATGTTACCATCATTCATCATTTATAGGCAAATCAACTATACATATATATATATACATTATACTACAATCATCCCCAAATGGCCTTAATTCAGGTTGGTGAAATATTCATCAACAGGCCATGGCGCTGGCGAAGCGTCCGCACGTGGTGGTGGCCACGCCCGGCCGCTTGGTGGATCACCTGGAAAACACCAAGGCGGGGGATTTTCGAGGTAAACCATGGGATTTCGTGGGGATTTATAGGGAGACTTCCATGGGATTTTTTGATGTGCTAAACAAAAATGCCGCAAACTATGCCCAGAATCACGATTTTTTTCGGGTTTCCCATGGTTTCCCACATGAGACCATGGGATTTTGAAAGGAACTTCCTTTTTTGTAGGGGAAGATATGGGAAGCCAGCACTTGTGCTATGCCCCAACATCTCTCGGGATGATTTTCGGGAACCTCATTTTTGGTGACCATTACAGTACTTTGTTGCCTTCCACTATGTTGGGATGTTCGAACTTGATGTCTCTGGGTTTGCGAACCCAGAGACGTGTTTGATGGCCCTCTGCGGGGATTCGGTTTGGCTGTCTGGCAATATTGGTTTTCGGCCTTTTTTTTTAAACATAAACCCTAAAAAACAACTTAGAAAAACAAGGAACAACCCTAAATTAATCCTAAAGAAACCCTAAATGAAAAAACCTTGAACAAAAAACGTGTGAAGGTGTCATATAGTGAAGTACCTGTGGGGCGTAGCGCAGGTTTTCTTCGGGTAACGAATCGCAAAGCCCCGGCAGGGCTTCCACCTGAAGACGGTGAAGTATCTGGTCATGGATGAGGCGGAGCTGGTAGTTGTGGATCTCCATCCCTTGGACATTATGACATCATTCAGATACGGTCTGTATATATTATAGATATGCACAGCAACACATACACTATGTTACATTATGTATTCAGTATATATATATACATTATATATATACATATTCACAGTACAATAATTAAGCCATAAAGGACAGTTGCGTGACCCAGACCATAAAGGCGGATCGATTGCTGTCCATGGACTTCGATGAAGCCTTGGACAAGATCTTGGAGGTGCCAAGCATCAAAAGGGTGGGATGCCAGGTATCACTGGTTGGAAACCTCTGAGTGGGGTTAGTTCACCCAACGACTTGCGATTTCTTTGATCCTCCAAGAGACTAGCTTGAAGGGAAGCCAACAAAAACAATAAAACACATACAAGACCTATGAATGGTGATGGGTCAGCACCAATTATTGCTGTACTATACTGTACTATACTATACTATATTTGGGGATGAACATCCATAAATCCCAGTTTTGTGGACGTGAAACCATGCTTGCCGCAGTTTTTTTTGCTTCAGCTGCGCCCCTGGCGGGCTTGGCCGCGGCGTGGAGGTTGGGTGTTGTGCATCGTTTTGTTGCTTACCCTCTGGTAAACGTTTACATAACTATGGAAAATCACCATTTTCAATGGGTAAATCCACCATTTCTATGGCCATTTTCTATGTCGCTTTTTGTATGTTTACCAGGCCGGGTAAGTCCCAAGTTCTGGTGCCAAATGGTTCGCCAACACCATGGTGTTGGTTGCATCATGGTTCGCCAGATCTCCATATGTTGGTGGATGATTATGTGGAATTATACTACCCAACATATAGGGGGTTATCATATCCCATAGGATCCATGTATGCTATATATGGTGACATTTACCATCAATATACCCCAAATGTTAGCATATATACCATACATGGATCCTATGGGTAATCCCCATCAAAGGCCCCTCATAACCTCTATTTTTGCGCCGTGCCTATTCTTGTTTTCACGCGTTGTTTGCCCAGAATGAGAGAACTGACAACCAGTCTATTTGGCCACCTTCACGCTCAAGACCGCACACTCCGGCCATGTGATAGGAACGCTTTGGTGCATTGGCGTTTCAGATCTTGGTGTCCGCCACTGATGTTTTATATATGTATAAACCAATACATAAACATATTGTATAAATATCGACGAGAAAACCATCAACATTTTACATCATCTTACCAGTTATCAAACAACTTAGCTTACCATCCCTATTTCTGATTCGATTTCTCCAGGATGGCAGCCATGTCCTCAGTTTCCAACAGTGGTTTCACTGCCATCAGAGGTGAGGTGCTGAGACTCCGGGGTTATCTGAAAATGGGGGATACCCCACAAAGGTTATTTTATGGAGGAACATGATGAACCATGAAATTTGGCGGATTTTCACCTAAAGCATTGAAATTGCTGGTAAAAAAAAGCCGCCAATATGGGGATGTTGGTCGCAACATTAAGGAGAGTGAAGCCACACAAAGTGGAATTCTAAGAAGAATTGAGGGGGGATCACACGTAAAACCCATCTTTCGCATGGAAACTAGGAACTTTGCCAGTGAGATCGGGGAATTGGTTCGGAGACAAGCAATCCTTGGGGTTAGAACTCCTGAATGCCAACAAATGGGACGTCCCCAACACATATTGGGATACAATCCACTACTGCAACAAAATGAGCACTGGCCAAAACGCTCAATAGTCTTTCGCTCATGCTAACCCAACGCTATATTCAGATTATTCAGTAATCAATGCTGATAGATTGCCTTTTTGGGTCAACTCTGTGGGACTGCGGTAAACCCTTGTTGATTGGTTGGTATTGAGGATTAGAAGTGTGGATCATAATACGACCTGGCTCTGTTGGGGGATTCCGAGCTGACCCGTTTAATCCATTTAATATCATTTGATCCCTTAGAAATCATGTTAAACAGCAGGAGATTCACACACAGTTGGGACCATAGAATTGGGCTGTTGAATATTGACATGGGGGATGGGAACAACCCCGAAAATCATAGTTGGTGAGTTTGCATCCCCATAATATATAGCTTATATACGGTGTATATATATATATATATATATATATTTCCATAATGAACCAATTTTTCATCCTGAAAAACTATCTGGACTCCGGGATCCTCAAAGGTCCCTACTGCCAGGTTTGCCTGGCACCTCCCTGCACCGTCAGCCCACGCTGCAGCACGTCTTGGTTGTGCCACGTGCGCGGCGGAAATCGAAGGGCGCGGCTTGGCTGAAACTCATCTTGTTTCGTGGTGGTTTTACCCTTCGGTCATCAGCCATGGCAACTGAAAATCCACTATTTATAGGATGATGTTCCAAGTGAAACCTCCATTTGACAATAGGAATTTTCTAGCCAGCCACGTGTGATTCGCAAAAAATGAACCCATATGGGGATCAGCCTGGAAAGGTTTTGACGCCATTTCTCTTGGCCTTAACTTACCCCTTTTTGCGGAAACTTTTTTCAACAAAGACTACTTCTTTCTACATGATATTCCACCCCGTAAATTTATCATGAAATATCATTTTCCTGTTGGATATTGCATTTTTCTTGGTTTTGTTTTCGTGTCTGAAATTTCAACATTTTTTCCTCAACACCCTCTATTTTTTTTGATGTGTTCATTTGTTCACAGTGATGCTTTCTCCCAAGATTTCCAATTCTCCATAGTTTTTCCAGGGTATTTCCATGGTTTTTCCCACGATTTCCCAACTTTGGGTGGTTGAAACTTCCACTGAGTCCTTTGTCGCCTCCAGCTGCGCCCTGGCTGCGGCGTCGCGGCTCATGCAGCTCCGCCGGCGCACGGGGCGCACGGGGCGCCGGGTGCTGTCGCTGGACCTTCCGGGGCTGCTGGCGCCGAGAACGGAAGATGCGAAGGCGACGGAAGGCTCAGGTGCAGGGATCAGCTTGGGTGACGGGGTCATAGTGGCTGTAGACTGACTTAAGAATGGCTGAATGATGGTATATTTAATGGTGAATAATGGTTAATTACGGTAATGATTAATACTGGGAAAAATCGTAGTAAGAAAGAACTAAAGCAGCCATACTTTGATGGTTTATGCCAGCCATTCATGGTAAAATGGGGGATGCTTTACTGTTGCTTTACTAATATTACTCACTTGTCACCAGCAGATCTATAGTTTAAACGGATGGATATATTGGTTATATACTAGCTGGAATAGACACAGCCACATTTTGGGTGAGGAGATAAGTTGCTTTAAACAACATGGAACTAAGACCAAAACCAGATCTATAGTTTATATCCGTTTATGATGGTTTACGTAGTCCTACTGTTTGTGGATATATATATTTTTGGAATAGAAACACAAAAAAAGCTAAGAAAGTTGGGGTGATTGTTTGGTGTACCAGATTCTGAGCTGACAATTTTTCGCGGGCCTTTTGTTCTTTTTTCGGGGGCAACGGGATGGGGAATCCATCCAACGGGAATCCGGTGAGGTCGTCTCTTTCATGCACATGGCCCGGTGGGTTTACAACGGCTGCGCTTGTCGTCCGACGTGCTGGACTTGTTATTTGAAGACGTAGCATCCGATGTGGCAACCCTGCTGGCAACTGGCTTCCAGTCCTGTGTGGATCATCCGCAGCGACTGGGTTCACAAACAAACCCCAGCGTTTTGAGGGGCACATTTCCCCCATGACTTTTGAGGAGGATTCACTCATGTCCACTCATTTTTTGAAACCTCCTGCCCCAAACTAGCATTTCCAGCATTTCCAGCATTTCTAGCTCTCAGGTTACCAGGGCACCATTACTTGGAGGGCTACTTCCACACCCTCCCGGTGGACCTCGCTGTGGCCTCGCCCAACGTCCGCAGCGGCGTCTCCGCCGCGACGCCGCCGGCGCCGCGGCGCCTGGCGGCCTTCGCGGAGGCGCTGCGGCGGAAGAACCGAAGGCTGTTGGAGGACTTGGCGGAGCAGTGTCCTGCAGGCGGGTGGGATGGTGGTATGGGAAGCTTAGCGATACTATAGTGAAATACATATATATATATAATATATATATAATATATATATATACATATATATATATATAGCTATTTTTAAATATGATACTATAGTGATATCTTTAACATTTATATCAGGATTTAATGCTATAAATTACCAAGAACATCAAGTGCTTTCTCACAAGATTGTTTTTACATGATTTAACATGTGGATGTGGGATATATCACCAACTTCATAATGTTTAATGGTGTTGATGTTGATGTCGATGTTGTTGTTGTTGATGATGATGATGATGATGTTGTTGATGTTTTTTTCCCCATTGAATGGGATAGATTACCATGATCAACTAGGGGTTTTAATATTCATAATGACCATGGGGAGATTTCACCAGCAAAGCGGTGGAATTTCGTGGATATGTTAAGAATCTGGTAAGGACTAACAGTTTGCGACATAGAAAACGGCCATAGAAATAGTGGATTTTCCCATTCAACATGGTGGATCTTTCCATAGTTTTGTGTTAATGTTTACCAGAGGGTAAGAATCAACATAGATGTGCCATGCGAAGAAGTTACATGGCTTATTTTTGCCCTCGGGGATTGTCATGACCTTTTTGGTTTAACCAGTCGCAGTTCCCCCACCATGGCAGCGCTGGGATCGATGACGAAAACCCGACGCTTAAATATGGAGTACAGTAGTACAGTAGTATGTGGTATGAGTTGGTATATATTTTATCACCGAAAAATGATGAGAAGTAGCAAACATGAGGGATTTATCCACCAAAGTTTGAATATATATATATATATATATATCTACATACTTGGTGAAGGATGGCATAGTGGAGAGGTTGCATACCTCCCGGCAGTCAAGCATGGCAAGGCAATCACCAATTTGTTGATGAATTAGTTATTGTATCTGATTTCCATTCCCAAGTGAAATTACCAGAGGGTAAGGGAGTGGTCTAGGGTGGGTGTTAACCACCAAACATGGGGTTTCAATAGCAGGAAATTTTGTTCTATTTCCAACAATATCCATGTAACCCGCTATTGTTGGCACTACTGTCCAAATCCGTGTTCTTGCTTGTGACGCCATCCTCATATTGTTGATGAACTAATAAGTTATGTTGTCAAAACAGTCTGAGCTTTGCTAACACCCCCCAATAATACTGCTTAATTATACAGCTCGCAGTCTATCCCTAATTGTAATTGAAATGTCGATCATAATTCCAAAATTTGATATCTCAAACTCCCGAATCTTTATCGGGAAACAGAAGCACTCAACAAAATTGGACGCAACAACAGTATGCATCCACTGAAAGAGATGAACCACGAGAACTCAGTGAACTCTGGCACAGATTAAACAATCCAAACGAATCATATCATAAACACCACTTTTTCACATGCTTAAACTAAGCATATCATACTCCTATCACCATATCGGAATCTTACTCTTTTTGCTAAACCCTAGGGGGAAATGATCCAATCTTCGGGGAATGATCCGATCCCTAACCACCACAGGTTCGCCTCTCCGCGCGGTGCTGTCGACCTGTCGGGCCTTCGGCGACCTGGCGGTGCAGATCCACTGGGGCGACGCCGTGGAGGACCAGGACGTGGCGTGGCACGTGGATGCCAACAACTCAGCGCTGCACATGGCGGTGCCGGAAGTTGGGGCAAAACAGCAGGGAGATGGATATTTATGGTGTGTGTATATTATATATATATATATGCAAATAAGTCAGAAAGCCGTTTCTTTCAGGTCAGGAGAGCTGATGATGTTGATATTACATGTAATATATGATCATAGGCAGGTGGGATTCAAGGCACATGGGTGGATTCCCCAAACTTTGGAGTGAGGAATGATTTTTTTAGGCCGAAATGGATCAACATGGATCCAGAGTTGGGTGATTTTTCGCCAATCACCCCTCCGGGGCAGGTGTCACTTCGTGGTCGACGGACGCTCCAGATGAAACTGTGCGACCCTTTCGCTCTTGAAACCCAGGTGCTTTTGGATCCCCAGGTGATCGGAAACACCTGGGTGTTTCCACAGTATTGGCCAGCCATGAGGGACATCTGTTGATGAGGGAATTGTGGTGATAGGGACTATATGTTCTTTGGTTGTGAATTATATATATAAAATATAAAATATATAAAAACATATATAAAAAGTATATTCTCTATCAATGGTTCCTATAGCCTTCCCGAGAAAAACATCTTTCCTCCAGCCAACATCGCCTGAAATCTGTGGTTTCTTCCCCAAGGTGCTGCAGGAGCCCCAGCAGCCCGGAGATGTCTATATTGGCAACCCAGCTGCCTATGAACACGGCCTGACCTATGCAGCTGCCAGCTGGGACCGAATCCAGGGCCCTCATGGCCGTAGTTCAAGGGTTGATTGACCTGTCAAAAAATGGTGATTTTTCCATGGTTTTTTCGTATGTTTACCATGTGGGGTAAGCCATGGTATCCCCAAAACCATTGCTTTTTTGGGGGAAGTTTACAGGGGTTTCCTTCCATATGATAGATGGAAACCCATGGTTTCCTGTAGGTTTTCCCTTAAACCCATTGATGGAAGCCATAGAATGAACAGATCCTCTATTTGACACGGGCCCTTGATAGATTTGATAGCCTGGTCTCTAGCTTTTGTATTTGGCTGACCAGGGGTTTTCCATGAAAAAATAGGACCCGGGCATGGCTCAAAGACTAAATTGGGGAAACTTTGTGGATCACCAAGCGATTGGTTCTTCCATTTTGAGCAATTTTACAGATGAATTTCGGAAACATGACACGAATTTCCACAAGGTAGGCCTTTCGGGATAGTATTCTCCGTCCGCCAGGAGAAGCGCATGGTTGCCTTGCAGCTGCGCTTGCTACTTACTGAAGCCCGGGATCCCTGTTGACCCTGCTGAAATCCCTGGCTGCACTCCACTGGGACCATCCCCCGAAGATAGACACTGCTCGGGTCCGATATCGTTGTGTCAAATCATAATTAACTTTCATTGATGAACATTAGCTGCTAAAGATCATGCTAAAACAATACGCCATCAATTCTAATATCAATTTCACTTCAAGTGTTTAACACAAAATCACTGTTTATCATAAATCAATCATCCTTAAAAGAAACGTGCGGCATGCATCCTTTGGTAATCTAACATAGCCATGGAAAATTACGCATGAAAGATAGGTAAATATTCGGCCATCCGCTGTCGCAAACTGTTGCTGTAAAACAATCCAAAATTCATCATTATATACTCCCCATGATATATTCCCCCAAAATGACCATTGAAACCATGTCAAATCCTATTGAACCTCAAGCAAACTTCACATATTATGTTAGAAAAGCAATAGTAAACCATCTCAGTTTGTTGGGTGCTACACGAACCATCAATTTATATTATATATTATATAATGCTTTATTATTGACATCATATAAGTTGTATCCACCAAAAACCTCATGAACCCCGCCCATGGCCAGGCTGAGATGCGCGACGCCCACTTTTTGGATGGAATGGCTATGCTGGCGCGGCGCGTGAGCACTGCACCCTTCGAGCTGCCGAGTCTCGAAGATGTGAGGCGCAGCCCATAGGTGGCCCCTGATGGTGATTTTCTGGTTACCTGAGCCATTAAAAAATACCTTGGTTGATTGCTATCGGGGATTACACTACCTGGTTTACTGGGGATTATGATCACCCATAGTAGGGACACCTATCAACCAACTAGTAAAATGAGATGGGATAGGGGATTCTGAGCCCATAATGAATGGGTTCCACATTATTACATTATCCACCAACCAGTTTTTGATGGTATGTTTCATGGCTCAGCTGTTGGGTCGTGTGATTTTGCGGTGGTTCACTGTGGTTTTCAAACACTTTGAATGGGCTGGCCTGGGGTGTTTTAACAACAAACAAGTGGCAATCTGGCCTTGAAAATGATAGTTTTGACCAAAAGGACGTGGGGATTTAAGAAATTTAAGTGGAAAACAGGTAGTTTCAACCAACCACTGTGGATTTCATCGAGGTTTTGACCTGACAAAGGTAGCGACAAGGGATAGCTTTTTTTCGCAACAGTGGGATTTGCTATTTCAACCAGCCATGGAATGGCGATTTGGTCAACATGTTTTTTGGGGTTGAGATAGCTACATTCGACAGGTTTCCTGTGGCTGTTCCCTTTCAAAACGAAAATTCTTGCAAGTCCACCTGCCTCCTGATGAGGATATCGTGAAAATGACCATCTGAAATCGGAGGAACTTTAGGGTTTACATTGGTTTACTGAGATGACATATCCCTGTAAGGTTTGTGTATATATTGATGTATATAGTGGGTATTTTCATCGTCTTCGAGTAGTTCAATGTCCGAGAGTTACACCGGACTGTGAGGATCTCAAGGCCCCCCTTCCGCAGGAACTGTTTGAGCACCTGCTGATGGCGGTGCTACAAAGATGCGTAGGATGTGAACCCAGATCTGCAGGTCGAAAGAAGGGAAAAGCACCATGAGTTTCCATTAGTACCAGTCTGGGTTCGCTTTTAGCTGAGGCTCTTCTGCTCCCCACTTGGTATGAGATTTGGACAAGTTCCCAGGTCCAGTTCTGTGTGCCTGAAGTCATGACCCGAGCACCTGAGGAGTTTTGAATCTTTGGGGCAGCAGATGCCGATAAAACATTTTATCAAGACATATTTTTTAAAGCTTCGGTCCGCGCATCTTGGGGACGCGGGGCGAAGTCAACTGCTCTTGGCAGAAAGCGCGAGATGCAGTTCCTTCGCAGGATGACATGCGACAAGGTTCCATGGCGAATTCACAGGATGCACTAAATCTCCGTTGAAGACAGACCTGTACATAAAGCATGGCGGAGCAAAACCAGTACGTGCATGTTTGATTGGATATTTCTAGTCAGAATAGAACCTTAGGGTCTTTTGGTCAGCAGTTCCAACTGGGTTTCACTTCGGAAGCTGCGCAGCTGCTCTGCAATGGGTCCCCTAGACCCGACAAGATGATGCACACGGCTGACCGATTTGAGAGGGGAAAGCAGTGGAAAGATGTGGAAAGCGGCTTTTTTCAAACTCCATATATTTGGACCATTTTTGGGTTACCCATATTTTGCCCAGATTTCAAGCACTGTTTGTTCTGGGACTCCATTGACTCCATAAATACATGGCTGTGGCTTCCCACCCACTCTGCGCTTTGATCTTTTGTATTTCACCATATTTCACCCTTACCTGGGATGATTGGCTGATGATTTTACAAACTTGTCTTTGGGATTGGCTGATGCTCTGATGCTCTCCCAAGCTGCAAGCGAAGTTCTCCATGAAGCGATGGAGCAGTTTGCTCCAAGGCGGTCTGCTGAGCACTCTGGCAGCAGTGGTCATCCGGTGGGACCAGTGGCGATCCCATGGACTTCCCCAAAATTTAGACCCCAAAAGTGAAGGATTTTTTCAGTAGGTTTAGTGATTCGTGATTTTGTATGTTTACCCTCTGGTAAATTAACGTAACTATGGAAAGATCCACCGTTTTTAATGGGAAAATCCACTATTTCAATGGTCATTTTCAATAGCTACGTTAGTCATTACCAGAGGGTAATATTGGATATAGTTTAATATTGTTTAATATTTCATGAGAACAATCCAAGACTCATCCACTTCAAATCAGTGCAGCTCTGCAGCTCCACTTCATTCCACATTCTGCTGGGCTCAGGTCTATGCGGCCTCGGCTTGCCCGCGGTGCCGCCTGTCATGAGGTGAACCTGGTGGCGATGGGGTCAACGGGGGGGGAATCTCTATGGAATGCTCGTGGAACGTTCATATAGCTGGATGGTTTATTTCATGGAACATCCATTTATAAATGGATGATTTTGGGGGCACCCCTCATTTTAGGACACCTCCATGTGAATTCATGATCTATCCCAATGTTTGGTAGTTCAACCGCGATTGACCCTCCAGAAAATTGTTCCCACGGATATGGAAAACCAGGGTTTCCCCCATCATGAGAGAAGATCGTTTGCCGGACGGGAAACCTAAGGATTTCCTTGACTAAATCATCGATTCAGCGTGAGCCTAGATGTTGTCTACCAGTCTATCACTATTCATTCAAATTCGTGATCAAAGACAATCATCCCGCCCCAAAAAGACAGACCAGGTTCAACTCAATTCAACGCATTACTTTTCCTCAGAACATTTGAACACATTTTTTCGAACAGATCTGTTTTTTTTTTCCTGAAAAAATCAGTGCTTTTTCGAAAACATCTTTTAGGGGGTTGCTATCAGTTCTGTTTTTCGACGAGGCCTTTCCGCAACACCTTGGACAAAGTGGTCTCTTTTGGTGACGACTTGCCGCAGGCCAGTTTCCAAATAGGCCAGGGACCACACTTGATGACAATTTCCGCGGGATATGGGAATTATGTGGTAAACCCAATGTCGACCATCCCCAAAATCACTATACATGGGTCGTATTAACCATCCCAAATGGTAGGTTCATTATTGGGTTTTTCCCCAGATCAAAAGCAATAGTTACAACTAAGCAACTATGATTTTTTTGGGCTTTATTTGAAAATGGGAGATATAATTTAAATATCACCCCCCGGTCATAGATCTAACACCCTCATTCTATGGTCCCATATATGTGTACATTCCCTATTTTTTTACCATGCTTTCTTGGGTGTGTTTAATATGAACAGGGGACAGGATTACTATATGTAATTACAGCTAACCAATCTATGGTTGTTATGATATGTACCTTTATATACATATATATAACATTATAAAACCATATATAACCAATATTCCAAATCAAGATATGGGACCACCTATTTGGGATATCATTTTATGTATATATTTTAACCAGGTTGATTTCAGACATCCAGTCTGATTTTGCTGGTGAAATCTCTCCCCAGTCTGTCATAGACAGCTGCATTGCTGTTGTTTTTCACCAAAAAACGACGATTTTTTGCTGGTTAAATTGTTAATTCTCAAGTTTTTGCTGGTAGAATCACATGTTGTTCCTGGCTCCAAAAATTCACTGATGAGATTCCAATGGTTTGTCGGCAAGATCCCCACGAATCCTAGTTCTATCGGATGTGATACGGCTATGGATCAATACCCCCAAAAAATACATCAAAAATCAGACTTCAGAAGAATGAACATCAAAAGACATGCTCCAGCCCACACAGATTGGGTGTTCATTTCGGGTACTTGTCTGGCACCAGGAGGCTAGAGCTTCGGTTCTGAACCTGGATGCGGAGACCATGAAGTATCTGACCTCTGCCAGCGCTGGGCCCAGAACGCGGCAACGGTGGATGGTTGGTGGGTGGTGGGTCTGAGATTTTGGTGGGGTATGATCTGGTATGATTTTCCCCCAACAAAAACGAAAACTATGGAGATCTGATTTTTTGCGGGTATGGTTATAGCCCCAAATATTTTTCGGAAATATGGAGACGATCTTTTGGGGAACATGACCGAAAAGCCATGATTGGTACCCGAACTATGGCTATCAAAAAATTGGGAAACTGAATGAACATGAGGTTTTTAATCAGAGGATGGTGTGGGGTAGCCTATTTTCAGACAATGCCATGTGGATTGAGATGGGAGACGGGGGAAGTCTTGCCACCTTGGATGATGTGCCTGGCAAGTAATGTGGGAACCCAATGCCAGAAACTATCCCAAAATCATAAAGCATCCCCAAATGGTAGGTTTATCGGGTTTACCACATTAGTGGTGTTATAATGTGTTATATAATATATATCATATGTCTATGTCAATAGTCGCAATGCTGACTGGTTGAAAGATGTTGAAATGGGTGCCATCCAGTAGTTGGGTCAGAATCGGTCGAGGTGAGTATGGCGGCTTGGTGTGCCTGACGAACATCGTCGGGCCCAAGTTGATGCTTCAGTTGCACAACGAGGCATCGGGGCAGAGAAAAAACCACCAACATGGCACAAATTCCCCTTCCAAAATGAATGGATCCAGTACGAATTCCGGTTTTTCAGGGGGTATTTAATGATGATTGGGGGGATTGATCAAGCAAAATATGGATTGAATCAGTTCTTTGTCTGGGTATTTGTAATTCAAAGACCCAGTGGCGGCCACAGATTGATTGGTGATTTTGTAGGATCAGCGTTTTTTCCTCGATCACTTGATATATCCTGGGGGGAACGGAGGCTCCACTCATGATCAATGGACATTTGTTCAGTTGGGTCGGAAGAACAGTTTTGTTTCCTTATAACAAAGATCAATGTATGGCTGAAATCATTGAATATCAGCCATCTATCCTTCCACTCTATCCGTTTGGGTTTCTCTGAATTGTTTCGTGAAAACTCCATTCCACCCACTGATTAATCATGATGACATGTTTTTTTTTAATCACCAAGTTCAGGCACACCCACTTTGGTGCATTAAACTCCATTGAAACCATAATTATAATGTGTATATGTCCGCATTTTTGTTAGTTAAACAGCATGTTTGATGCTGATTCCGTGAGTTTCATTGAGCAGCCCTATTTTTTGAATCACATAGAACACTTAAAAAAAAGAGCCCCATTCAATGGCCCATTTTTTGATGTTTGTAATGGGTAAGATGGATCTACCCATGAATCCCAACCAGCAACTTTGGTGGGTCATTTCGTAGGCCAAAGCGCTGCGTGGGAGTCTGAAGCCTTCAGAGTATTGGCTCCTGGGGCCCAAGCCTTCAGAGTTGGCGACCGATTTAATAAAGAATGTGGTTAAAAGTACTGGTTTATATTGGTCAATATTGGTTAATCATGGTTAATAACGGTTAATAATGGTTAATAATATCACCATTCCATCCATTCCGAAACTGGGAAAATCATCCCAAAATCTCATGGATCATCATGTTCTCATTTATAGTTGATTTGCCCATTGAAACATAGTTATGTTAGTTTACCAGAGGGTAATAACCCACCCATTTGGGAATGGTTTATACGACCTATAAAAATGGTGAACTTGGGGATGGTTTATGAAATTGTTTTACCAACATTAGTGGTATATATATATATATATACAAGGTGGTGCCCCATAGTTAACTAAGTTGGTGAACATAACTGCAACGATTATGGTTTATGGTAGATATATCTATAGTTGATGAGGGAGTAATACAACATATGGGTTTGTTTAAGGTGATGTTTTACTTTCCTAATTGGAAAATATAGTAAAGAATGTGGGGTAATAGAATAGTGGTACGAGTTGAATGATGTACAGCCTGAGGCGTAATAATGCCTGTACTGGCATAGGGGTGTTTCTGCATATGGATATGAATTGATGGTGCTAATTCCCAATGGGGATATTCATTGGGGATGGACCTGGCTGAGGAATCGTTGGCAAGAAGGTCGAGCGGATTCGTAGCTGGCAGACTTCAGTCACATTTTATGATTCTTTTCATACACATAACAATACGTATATATATAGATATCCACATAATATGAATTACATGTCTATGTATACACATATACCACATATCAGACATGATCAGACACAAAAAAAATATTTTTGGAAGTTAAAGTCGGGTGTCAGATGTTGCCGCATTCCAAAGACACGCAAGTCTCCTTTGGATCCTAAAATGAAAATGGTTCTAGATTGTGCTACCTTGAATGACTTTACAAGTACCATTTAGATCCATTTATATAGATGGTGTTTGGTCCGAATTACCCCAATAGCCAGTGACCAATCAATTTTCACCCTCCAAACTCCAAACATATAGTCATCCCCAAATATATAGATGGAAAAGTAAATCACCATCAAATTAGTAGGGATACCGTATCTTTTCCATCTATTTGGGATTCGACTATATATCCAATCTACCCTCTGGTAATTTAACATAATAGCTATTGAACATGGCCATAGAAATAGTGAGTTTTCCCATCAAAAATGGTGGATCTTTCCATAGTTATGTAAACGTTTACCAGAGGGTATCCCAAAAAACTGGAGCCCGGGTGACATCCGGTGACAGGTATTGTTTGATCGACAAAGGGACTATGGAAATCATGGGCTATGCGGCCATGACTTTCGCCATCGACTTGCTCGAGGAGATCTGTCAACGCTTGGCCGAGTTCGATGGCATCTCGATGGCAACGGCAGCGGCTCGATGGGTGAACGGGTGACCATCGCCCCGGCTGTCTGTGTCTGAAAATGCGAACATGAAAAAACCCTGAGTTATGGTAACTATGATGTATTAGATAAACCATATGTTGTAAATGCTATGGGTTTGTTAAACTGTTATGAACATGCTTGGAAAAAACCCTGAGTTATGGTAACTATGATGTATTAGATAAACCATATGTTGTA